>NNCF01129304.1:81025-197522 GCA_002313205.1 Laupala kohalensis
TATATATATATATATATATATATATATATATATATATATATATATATATATATATATATATATAAATTAAGCATGTAATAGTGTAGTGGATAACCCTAACCACCACTTTCAGAAAACAATTATAAGATAATTAATTATTTTAACTTGATAATAAGGTAGTGCATAACACAATCCCTCACGTTGATGCGCCAGTTATAATGTAGTTGCAAAATGAATCAAATAAGGTAGTGGATAAAACTGCCAATACAGGGAATAAATGATAGGTGGGGTTGTGCCCATTTATCCGAAAGAATCTCACTTTTGGTCAACGAGACGCACAGCGTACAAATAAAAATGGTTTTATTATTACTAACTACTGCATTCCTAATAATAATATATCACACGTTCTTGCTATAAATTTATTTTACATAGGTGTGGGTAAAATAAATAGTTCCTACCACATCATACTTTCCTATAATTAAGTTACAAAAATAACTAAGCAAAGCTAATTAGTTCTGTACAAGATGAGAAGACATTATTGTCATTTCTCTTCAGTTTGCAGCACTGGATCACACGCATATCTGTTCGTCAAATGACGCACTGCTTCGCCACTGTCTATGATAGATGCAACTAGCAGAGTACAGTTACATTTAATACCAAAGTAAAGTTAACATGTAGACTGCCTAGGCCGAAACTGAATGGTTGCCCTCGAGCTGGAGGCTGGTTCAATGAACTTCCGATTTCCTTCTGGTGGCTAACGGCTGCGCCTCCCCGCTTAAAGGACCCATTCATCGATGCTACCAGTCACCTCGTTAATGTCAACTGGCTTCCTAATTGCTGAAGGCCGTCACTTCCGACTCTAGAGACTTCCTATCGCGGACGAACCTCGTCGCGAAGAGTTTTTTCAAGATGAAGACAACCGGTACTCGCCCTCAAGAACAACTAAATAACTGAGTTGTCATCTCACTCCGCGGCATGAACAAATACTTTACACGAATACATTGACGTGCGAATACTCTTTGAAATGTTTAAAGTTCCTGAATGTTCCTCGTGAACTCTGAATGTAAATCAGCAAGTACCTAATCGGCACTTAAGTCCAAAAGTATTCCGAAAAATCAGAAGTAATCTGAAGTAATCTGAAGTAAGTAAATCTAAAGTACTGATCGCCAAGTCATAATGTAGCGATCTAGTAATGATCAAGTAATAATGACCAAGTAGTCTCACGAAGTGATGATCTCTAGTACTGTCGCTCTAATAATAATGATAATAATAATAATAATAATAATCTCAATGAATGACTGAAGAATTTTATAATAACCTCTGCGACTCTGTGCACTCCATTTTATAAGCCTCATCCCTTCTTCTACTAGAAACTTTGAAAATTGTTGACGCTCTCGCCTCTCTTACGTGATCTCAAGAGCCAATGATCTAGTTTCACTTACTCCACATGGAGTACCCTTGATTGGCTAACAATCAATGACGTAGGTTAGGTTTCTGACAAATCATGTCGCCCTATTTTAAACAACAAAATTCGTTATCTTTTCTCACGACACCACGTCGAAAAACATGTGTCCGTTCGCTTCTGGAGGGTCTCCTGCGACGTTTATTGCTTCGTGCCCCCATGCGGCATTTTCCTTTGTTGATTGATGTTTGCTGACCGTCAAAAGAAACTCTTAGTTTTGGCGAGTCTGAACTCGTCCACATGTTCATAGAAACTATCCCATTTTTCGGAAGTATCTCCTTTTGTTAGGATACAGCGTCGTCTTACGTTTGTGTACCTAGCGCCGCCTTGTCTTCGATCCATTGAATTCGCATCCTCTTCAAATCCCAAATTTTATAACCTTGTTTTTCGGAGTTGGGGGCGGCCTTGAAACTGCTCTCTTCAACTTTCACTTCTTATACCCACACCCTCTGTTAAATGAAAACAAGAGATCCTTGGTTAAATTTTCTTGATATTTCTATTATCTTGGTCACGTCTGTTTTTCCCTTCTGTGCGAGCGACAACGTTAACCGCCTCTCTTTGAATTTTGCCTCCCCGACTCCCAAACATTTGCTGAGTACGTTCACCACGGTTTCTACTTAATTCTGAACGTATTTTCAAATATATTATTTGTTGTGGGCACGCGCGCTCTACCGCGCGCAACCGTCTCTTTGAATTTTGCCGATCGTCTCCCAAGCCTTTGTTGCATGTTTCCACTGCGGTTTCTGATTAATTCTGGACGTATTTCCAAATATATTATTTATTGTGGGTGCGCGCAGCCTACCACGCGCAACCGTCTTTCTTCGAAGTAGATGTTTACTACGCTACATTCCCAGTTTTCTGAGAAATCCGGCCTTTTCACTATTCAACGGAAAACAGCGTCCCTTTGCGGGGCGTCGTGCGAACTGATGCACCATCGCCTCAACGGAGGTTTTTGAAGCGGGTATTTAAACTATTAATCAACTTTCTCGCGTCATTTCTTTAATTTCAACAAACGAAATTAATATTTCGTGAATATTTCGTTTTGGCCAGCTAGAACCACGAAATGACGAGTACTGGTAAGGCCCAGTTATTGTGTGAGTTTACTCACTAGAAACATCGTGAATTTGAGATAGGAGGAACAGGTGGTTAGTCGCAGAGGGTGAACTTTTCATTCGCCACAGCTATTTAAACTGAGACATGGAAATGAAAAGCTACAAATTTTATCTTGGCCCACCCGGGAATCGAACCTATGGTGACGAGCAACTACGTTGACACGAAAGGGACATGTGTGGCCACGATGGGGACACACATATCTAGGTTGGTGAACGCGATGGTTGAATGTTAGAAAGGTTTATGACGAAACTAAACAACGAAACTATTGAGGCGTTGGAAAATGGATTAAAAAACGCAAAATAAGAAGATGGAAATTCTCAATGAAGGGGCCGAAAAGAAAATATTGGGAGAAATTGCTTATCATAAGGGTAGGATTTCGGACGCATGATTACAAAGATTTGAGAACAATTTGGCGCAGCATCAAAAAGAAGTGGGGAAATACTTCAACAAGTATCTGATGATTCTGTAGTAACACAAAAAGCGGTAAAAATAAGACAAGGGGAAAGAAGCATTTTAAATGAATCCGCAATGTAGGAAGCTTAGTGGGGTATAGAAAAAATTACTAAAACCCTTCCAAAAGGAAAATGTGATGCTATATATGCCAGTCAAAATGTAAACAAAGGAAAATAAACTCTTATTGGTATTAGAATATCAAATAAGGTAGACTTAATGCGACAAGAAGTACCATAGCCTTTAATACTACAAGTTGTGACCCTCTTATTTGTCAACCTTGCATGGTAGTCATGAAATTGCTTGTAAACATGCTTCATAGCCGTAATCACAGGTCTAAAAGCTGCAATAGTTCTTGGAGCTTGGAGTATTTGCATTGCATTATCGTAATAAATTTGTTTTCTTATCGGTACTGGATTGAAAAAAGAGTGAAGCAAGAAAACTGTGATTTATAGAGTTATGTTTCTTAGCACAATTGTTTGGTGCGATAATTTTAGTAGTATATTACCATAACCTAAAATGAAGTGTTTTCTTGAGTAGAGGACTCGATGTGGTATCTTAAGTAACTGTTTGAAGTAGAGAAACTTCCATAAAATTATATTATCAGGGATGGGGGGGGGGCTGTGGGGGCCCTCCCCATTAGACATGACCTCTCAACATATAATATTAAAATTGATAAAATGTATCTCTATCCTTTAATATTATAACAAACAAATTATTATTAACAATTAATCCAATTATGAAGTATCCCGAAGAATAAGGATCTTGGACGGGCGGGGTTCGTGCCCAATTCTTTTCAGAAAAACACACGTTTGGTAGTAGAACTACGCATAGCACAAAACAATACTGACTTAATGCGACAACACTACTGATATAACATTATTTTACATACAAGATTATTCCCTCCAATCTCATATGTATGACCATATACACAAAACTTTCACTCAAAAAATTCACCGGACACTCACAATGATGTGGGCCCATTAAGTAGTCCCCACTTTCCATTTTCTTGATTATGTTACACAAATTGACAAAACAATATCAAAGCTAATTAGTTTGAGTTTATTAGGGAAATCGATTGCCTTCCCCTTTAGTCTTCTGTTGTCGAAGCACACGAGTTCACTTAGTCAGATAGACTCACTTGCTCGTGCACTTTGTCTGGAAGCTACCAGAAAATTAAAATTACCTTATCCGTTAACATAATTGGAATGTCGGCCACCTTATACCCAACTGCAGGTCGCCAGGAGCGTACTCTCAGTTAAGTGTCCCGTGGGTTGGTGTCTGCCGCAGCCACGTCCTCCTTCCATATGGTTGACTCCGCCGCCGTCCCACTCCCTTCACCGACACCTCTGGCCAATCCCCGGATCCACGGCCTAATTAGGGCTCTTGGCCTTGCGTCCCGAGTCGCGGACCTCCGGCTCGCGCCCGAAACTCACCACGGAGAATCTCTCCCACAATAAAATCAATGGTTCATTCTCACAAGTGCTGGGCACCTATTCCGATGAAGCACGATTGTAATGATATAAAAAATGTCACAAGTCCATGAACCAAATTCACTCTTTAATAAGCGAAATTATCACGAGACGCACTAGAAAATATTCGACAGCCGAAGTGCTGACTCACATCGCTATGCTGCCATTGCCTACTAAACTCGAACGAAAACCGTTCCCGAAAATAAACTAATTTCCTCACTGTTCTGAAAAGAACTTAGGAATAAATAATCTCGGAGACTCGCATATTTGTCTCAGAATATACTCGTACAAAATAATTATCTCCGACTCTCCTCGTACAAATAATAATCTCCGACTCTCTCGAAGTGTTCCGTGCACCCCTTTTTATAATTCAAATTACCTCTTCTATCCCAAATTTTGAAAAGGTTCACGTCCTCCGATGTGTCACGTGGATTCCAAGGGCCAATCCTTGCCGTTTCATTTTACGCGGGCCTACTCTGATAGGCCAAAATGTTCATGACGTATGTTTAAAACCCAGTGAATCCCATTGCTTGATTTTAAACAATAATACTCTTCCTTCCTTTGGTGCTCGGTGGATACGTTTCCCACACCTTGGTCCATTGTTGTACCCTTTTTCGCCGACTCAAAGAATCTGGAGTTAGGCGAATGACTAGCCCATCTTGAAACTTCTTAAGACTGTCGTAATTATCTTTAAGAAGTGCCGCCTTTTCCAGGATCCGGCGCTGCACCCCCGAAACAGGTGCTCCTCCACTGAGCCATTGTTCACTCCTTCCTTTGAAGAATTTTACAACTTTGTTTACTAAAATCATTGCCAAAGGGATGCCGCCTCCTTGACGTGCTCCCGTGACACTCCTTAATTCTTTCTTAAAGTTATATTGTATTGTCGCGGTCATATTTGTGCGGGCTGCTAGTCTATCCGTGGTATGCGAAAATTGAATATCTCAATTTCTCACGCCTTCTGCCAAATGTTTCTAAGAATAAATATTTATCTTCACGCACGTCCCAAAACTCTCTTTGAGGTGCTGGGCGCCGCGCCACTAATGGCAAGTACCTTCCCTTTTTAGAATACATTTTAAGATTTGGTTCCCTTACTCTTCGGAACACCAGCGGCCTTTCTAAAATGCCGCCGCCCGCACCATCTGACAGCAGACCGCGCGGGCGGTGGGAACCGCCAGCCCACGCTGTATTTTTCAACGGTTCGGAGTTTGAATTTAGATTTCCATTAAAATTTATAATTCATAACAATATGTATTTGCCATTTTAAACAATTAATAAATTTGGTCACTATTTAATGAATTGTTAATTATATATTTGGTGGATTGATAAATCATATTAAAATACAAAATCGCTATTATATTTATAATAATATTTATAAAATATAGCCCCCCCCTCTGAATACCATAAAAGGTAATATTAAGCTGTTTTGTTTGTTAAATCGCTATATTTTATTTTATTTTTTGTTACGGATAAAATTTCTTAAGAAAAATTAATATCATCAGTTACAAAAAGCCTAATTATATGCCGCAACCTCACTTACAAATGGTCCTACATTCCAAACTTTTTTATTTTATGCATAGTATTATTAAATGTTAAATGATGCATAGAGTCGCAATAGTCTATTAATATTTTCAATGTGTTCTATCTATTTCAAAAGAAAAAATGAATGAGAGATTATGACAAATGTGGAAATCTCTCAAAACATTGTATTTTTTAAATAACCTTATATTGACCCCGTTCATTTTAGGAAAAAATTGTTTCTAAAATGTAACTATTGATATCAAACTATCATGAACGTTGTATCGTAAGGTATTAAGTTTAATTCAGCCATATAGTTTTAGAATATTTCTTTCGGACTCTTCCCCACTACGCTTCATCTCATCGGGCTTCCTTTGATAACAGTGTTGTATTTCTTAGGTTACTGCTTGTAGTAACGAAGGCTATGGAAGTGCTTAAAGACAACAGTCACAAAAGGAGAGATTCAATACAACGGAAACCGGCTTTTTTAGTTACAGATATACGAAATGAAATCCACGAGAAATGTATTACGACGAGAATGAAGGAGCAAATGGAGATTGAGATGGAAGGCAAACTAAAAGCGTTGTAAATGATCTCTACACGAAATAAGGAAATATCGAAGTGGGTAGTAGAGTTGTAGGGAGAGGATTTTAAAAAGATAATACAAATGAGAAGTTTTGGAATGTATAATCATTTAAAGTAATAGAGTATCAAGGGACGTAACATTGCTCGCTGTCATCGATATAGATATCTGACTTAATACTATAACTACCAAAGACCAACATTGAGTAGTGATCTTTGCGCAGATACCGGGCACAATCATAGAGAATGTCCTAAGAAAGGGAAACACCCAACATGTCCGAATCGAGTAAAAAGGGAAGCAAAGTAGTCATGATGTGAGAAGTAAAATTTGCGAAGAATACATTTTGGAGAAAAAGCAACTTCAGGAAAAAAATATATGGCAGAAACTGAAAAAAGATACAAGACTCATAAACATAAGCAATACGAAAACGACTGACAAGATAACCAAGAATAATTCAATAAGAATGTATCTGCCGAATATTCAACACTTTGTAACTTCATCCAAAGAATTGTTTTAATTCTTATAAAAAAGAATTGTCATTGCACTGATTCAAGAACCTCTTGTTGCAAGGTAAATCATGTCACATACCAATAAAAAGAAAAAAAACTGAACATTCAATATGCATGAGCAGTATCATACATTTTACATCAAAATATAAAAGTAATAGCTTTAAGTCATTTCTATAGCGACAATGCAGTAGCAAAAAATATAAAAGAGAATTTAGTATAAATTATCAAAAACGTGTATTGCAAATTTGAAAGAAATAATTTTAAAAGTAATCCGGATTTAAGGAAAGGTGAAAAAATTGTTTTCAAATTTTAATGAATATGCAGAAAAAAATTATACTATACGTAACGTACTGAAAGGAAAATAAACTTCAAGATAGTAAAGGTAAAAGCAACGTACAAGATATGCGCCCATCGTCCAGCGGTGGGGACAGGCACGCACTGCTGAGCGTGGTAAAGGAGCTCTGTTTTCAAAACGTTTTTTAAAAAAGGGGACCACATCTTTATAATGACCGAGTTGAAAGTACAGATATTAAAAAATATGTGTGTACTTAAGTTTTGTTTAAAGAATATGGAAGAACTTAAATACACCTTCGTTACTTCTAATGTAATAAAGTAATTGATAACCTTTTGTAATAAAAGACATTATAAAAAATCTTTTAACACTCCTTAAGAGATGCCGAATTTGTTTCTGTCCGATTTTTGTGACTTATTCCAAGAATCAAACTCTTATATTTACTTCAATATTAGAAGAATCTTTTTACTATTCTAACAGAAAGATGTGAGCATGGGTCTGATAAGAATAATAGTCGGACAAGGGACGATGCCACGGTTGCAGTCGTGAGGTGAACATTACAGCATGCCACCTGCATTCGATTCCCGACTCTGCTTCCATTTCCCATACTTATCAAAAAAAATTTGTTTAGGAGAGCCACATATTTCAGGAACTTCACATTTCGGCCTGTCACGTTTAGCCCTGTTGACTTACATCAAATCAACACCGAAAGGTACTTACGAGTAAAAATTATTGCGGGTGCAAATGCAGCAACCAAAAATATTGGTTGGTGAAGGTGGGATCATCCTACGGCACTTCGATGTTTTCGTCACATGACACCAGTCACTCTTGCTCGTCAATTGAGGAAACCGATGGACGTTGGATCATCACCAACGAAGTGAAATTCAAAATCGTAGAATGATAAATTGAAAGGCGTTTCTATGTTGCTCATTGTTTTATTGGTATAAAGCTTTTTCGGCTGCATAGCAGCCATCGTCAGTAACGTACAATGAGTATTGAGGAATATGTTACTGACGATGGCTGCTATGAAGCCGAAAAAGCTTTATACCAATAAAACAATGAGCAACATAGAAATCCTTTCAATTTATCATTCTTTGATAATGTTGTTAACGCTGCACAATTACCAAGTCAAAATCGTATTTTCTTACAACTGGTCTTTAATATAATGCATTACAAGGAAGAAAAGCGACTGACGTCTCGGCATCTGATTGGGTCTGCTGAAAACCCCCACTTCTTTGACGGGAATACGACACGTGACACCAAGCTGACAGTCGGGTTTATCATTTTTCATGAAGTGCAGTAAAATATATGCAGATTATGAGAACTCTAATATCACATACACCACAATAATTGTTTGTTATTGGAATTATAAAATCATTATCCAGTTTGTTTCGAAAAACCAACGAGATACACGGTTGAAACGATCGTGCAGGTAAATGATTAAAAGCACCTGAATCAGGCAGTCATCTGCTGCGCACAGGGGTATCTCGCGCCTGTGCAGTGCAAGCAAACTCGAGTTGACGCTTAAAAGATAAATCGAGATTGCCGGTTTTCCTCGGGAACCCACCGAGGTGAGAGACAGCGCATAGTCCAATGACGAAAAGTTGAAAAGATTAAATTCCCAGTCTCACTGTCAGAGAGCGCCACTGATCTAACTGCAGGCCAACTGAACTGCAGACAATTGAACGTTGCGAGGAACAGCTGGCGTCTACGACGAACAGGGTAAGGGAAAAAGAGTGAAATTAGCATTGTACCTTTCTATTTTTAATTTTTAGTCATTTTTCCATGCTGAAACAACAAATAACTATTGCATTATTGAGTAGTGTAAATTTTACTTAGCAATTCAATGCATTATTGATCTAATGGCGGTTCACACAGCTCCCAATACGGGAGTGTCTTCATAAAACATAGGATATTCCTCATCCCAAATTGCACACTGATACATTATAAAACAGAAGTTGTAGAGCGGAGAATTTACTACTCCGTCAATTTTGTGTGGCAGTATATTTCATCCACACTGTCACCGATTTACAGTTTCCCTGACACACTGAGGCACACAGATCACTTGTTTACATTTACCCCTTGCTTACAATTACCCCTCCAGACCCTATGAGAGGATGCTCGCTCAATAAATACACTGCTCTAATATGAGAACCTACCCTGAAAAGACACGGAAGTTTGTCTGAGTTGTAGCTTCACTCCATATATAGGGTTCTAGTCTTAAAAAACCGCTGTGGAGGACATTGGCCGGTTTTCTACAAATTTCGTGAACGGATAGATGGGACTCGGATGAGAAACACTTGGAGTTAATACAACAACAAAGGATTCTGTAAAGTTCCCTGGCAACCTAACATCTCTCCTTCCCATTTTCCTTACCCAAGTCCAACGGATAGGTGGAAGAGCAGACCTCATGGCCTGAACCTCGCCAAAAGGCATAAAATAAATAAATAATGTCTCTTTGTTAACAGTTTTTAGATATTATTTTTCCAAATATTACTTATTTTATTTACATACTCACCTGAAACTGTGTGATCGAAATTTTTAGCACTGGAATAGTATCCATGAACTATTATTTTTGTGTCCTCGTTCGTGTTGTATCCAGATTCAACGAATGATGCATTGTCATTGATTATCAACTCTTTTGCATCCGGCTCGAACATCCTTAAATAATGAAAGAGAGGATTATCTTGATTTCCAGAGTTGTGGTTACTTGAAATATTTGAGAGGGTAATTTTCGTGAGATGTCGCTGACTTCCGGAACTGTTTTCTGTTTATCTCTGTGTTGCATATTACCCTCTCCCTCCTATATGCTGATCAAGTCACAGAGTTTTCAAATTTGTTCAACAGACGGTTTAATGAGTGACAACCGGTGGACCTTGGGTTACAATCTCATATTCACACTTTAAAGAATGAGTCAAACAATATCGGGGGAACCTCAGCTGCAGGACACTTTTTAATACGAATATTACTTAATTCAACTGAAGATACTATAAATAAGAGTTCGTGCTTGCCCTTCACCCCAACCCGCTGGATATGCTTTGACCTATAACTAACATACGATCTCCTGGAGGTCCACAGACAGATAGCATATTCCATGGACGGGAAAAAGGACTGGAAATATTGAGCTCTCACTATTTCCTAAATGCACAAATAACCGTTCTCTGCATAACATGTATGTGCTACTCGACACGAACTCTTGACTCATACTCACGGCGTGTAGAGAATGAATGTCACGTCTGACTCCACGTCAACTCCAGCGGTCGCCGCGGACTCGGTTCGACGCCCTTTGCAGCTCCGGGGAAGCGTCACATCAGGGATGCAGAATGTGAGCCTGGCCGTCTTCCTTTCACCATTGGACAACACTGCGTTCAAATGCAAGTCATGCTGACATTAAAAGGATATAGAAAAGGTATGAAGAGATTCAGAAAATAAATGTGCTGAGGACTTCATTTTTTGCTCTATCATAAGAAGAAATTAAATACTCTGCTCTGGCAAGTATTGATTGAAGCAGAAAGCTTTTGTTTTTGCAGTGGTTATTATTAGCGCTATTTACGAAAATTCAAATAAAAGAGGAATATAACAATGGAAATTAAAATCGAGAAAACGAAACTGGATTACAACGAAAGATTAATTTTGAATAATACCAGAAATTGGATCTTTAAGTTAAATTTTTAAGTTGGAGGCATTTACAATCAGATTAAAATAATGACTTAATTTCACAATTAGAAAAGAAAATTAATAAATCAGTTGGTTAAAGCTACCTACAACATGAAAGGGGCAGAAGTGCCCAGATAATGTTAAGTAAGAGATGTAATCTGGCAAACAGGATTATATTCTTGCATCCACGCAACAATACCACACCAAAAATGGTTGAGGTAAATTAAGGGTTATATCATCTGAAAATGCAATGATTTTCAGAATTTATAATTCAAAACTTTTCTTAAATTTACTCCACATGAACAAGCTATTCAAAAACCACAATACTTCCAAGTGCGTGCCAAAACAAATGAATATAATTACTCATGTTTCTTGTCAGATATTAAATTAAATTTTAAGTAATTGAAGGTCATATTGCTTTGGAGGGGATAGAATGATTCCCGTGAAGACGTAATTCGTCTTTCGGATTTAAAAAAATTCACATTATGTGTAAGAAAAATATTATAATATAGCTAGAAATGATAAGATGTGACATATTGAGTCCGGGAGAAACAGATTACAGTGCTTAGTGGGATTGACGTGTTACATGTGTGCATATGTGGCGGAGTTTGCTTCTCCAATGACGAGACCGGATCGTAATCTGTTTCTTTGGGTTTCTGCAAGGTTACATTCCCTCACTGGGTGATTATGTACATGCGGGTAAATATTCTCAGGAATAGTGGAGACTTTTTGAATCAATGATACCTAAAATCGTTGGAACTGTTCAATCTGCAAGACCCTCCTCTTTAAATGTGAATTATGTTCTCGTCCAACTTTAACTCTTTAGTGTTTATATTCTTTAGTTTGAATTATCAAGGTATAACATGCAAAAGGAGCTCTCTACGGAATTTTTGGATTTTCAATGAAATAGGTGAGGACTGTGTTACAGGAACATGCGTAACGATAGATAAAACTTTCATACGCCAAGTTATCAATATGTTCGAAAAGATCATTCTACTCCCTCAGGAGGAGTAAAAATTCTCGTCAAGAATAATAATTATTACTTGACTAGCTCATCTAGATTTTTGTAACATTGTGGTCAGTCACCGAATGATTCCGCATGCTATGATATTTGTGTACAATGTATTCTTATTTCCCCTTCGAGAAGCTGACTTTGAGGTGCGTGCCGCTGCAACCTTGGCTCTAAGGTAAGTTGCGCCGGTGATGAAGTAATAAATCCCTTCGGACAAAAGAAAAGTAGGGTTTAAACGATTGTATCGATACCGAGTAAGTAATGCAAAAGTGGCGCAGAAGTCGACTTCTGGGTTCGCGCATGCGCGTTGGGTTACTGAAATGCTTTTTGTGAGGTAAACCGTCGCCAAATACTTAATAAACAATTAATTACTTGGCGATTCTTTTAATTCGAATCTTCTGACTAGACTCAACTCTCATCAGCCTAGAGCGATTCTTCTGAGTCTTTGTGATACTATCGATTGTTCTGACTGCGCTCAACTCTCCTCCTCAGCGAAGTTAACTACAGTCAACTTTTTTCATGGAATGCTCTCAAATTGACTGTAGTCGACTACAGTCAGCAGTTGGCGTAACTGGAAAGCCACAATGGTATCGAGTAAGTATCGATACTTTTGGTTTCGAAACCCGATACTTTGCGTCAAACGTAAAAAATGCAATTAATAAACATTTTCAAAATGAAAATAAAATTAACATAGAAAGAAAAATTTCAGTTCACGAGTAAAGCTAGATGTGAAGGTGGTAGCAGCTCTCAAAGAAAGGTGCACATGACTTAAGGTTTTGGTTTCTCCATCCATTAATCGCACACATGCTAAACTTTATAGGGACTATCCCACGAGAAAATTCCTTTCCATTTCCTGCCTGAAAACGATGGTACACTCTGTGCATGCGATGTACGTATCTTTCTAACATGCAAACATCGTCGTCTGCTGACCCTTAACCTGCCAACATTCTCGCTTAGTTGACCCTATTCAGCTGACACGGACACCCGCGCTTCTGAGAAACAGGTGTTTCCGATTTCATCGTCATCGGGTGTGAGGGCTGAGTATTGCTTCAGTGCAAAATATTCCACAAAGCAGTGAAGTGTCATGACCCGCGGGTGAGCGCCCAGCGGAAATAGTGCTGACGGAACAGTCAGCGGCGCACTATGGGATAGAATGGGATACTAGCTGGACAAAACTATCTTATACAATTACGTACACTAAATTTAGATAATTGAATATCTTTAGGTTGCTAAATTTCACGTCAGATATGTGAAATATAAATATCTAAATTTGAGATTGAATGTCTGGGACTAAAATATATAAATCTTTATTTATATTTTGAAGAATTGTGAATAGCGGAATAAATATGAGGTCTGTGGTGGACAGAGGAATTGATCTTTAATGTAAATCTACAGTTTTATTCCGAGTATGATGAAATTTTACACAATTCGTCTTTAAACAAAGAGGTAGAATGCTTGTACATAAGATTTCAGAAACTCACCTCATCCCCTATATTCCAGACCTTAATGCATAATTTTAGTAATTATTGATGAAATTTTAAACATTTCACTTTCAAAATAAAGAGGAAAAATAGTCTACAATGCCGTTTAAGTCCACATTCATACCTCATGGAGATACCATTCCTAGAAGTGGCGGGAAAAGTGGGTGATTTTTAAAAATTATCGAAAATAATTAGTAGTGTCGAATCTATAGTTTTTGTGATCGATGGGATAAATAGTAAAGCTCCCGGTATCGTTGAAGCAAGAGTTAATTTTCCGTTAGGGGAAAGGCACACGTATAACCCCTAGAATTAGAGTGGTGAACAGGAGAGATGTAAAAATACTAGAAAACAACACAAATCGAAACCATGGGTTAGACGATATAACTCAGAGGGTGAATTATAGTGGTTGCTAATGTTTTATTACATTATTGTTTGCACTAGCAGTCATTGTTGAGCGCAATATGAAACTTCTTAGAATACCTAATATAACTTTTCGTTTTTTAGTGTAATATTTTTGTCGTTACTCATATTTCACCATATCTTAGCCGCTGTATCTCAAGGTGTAGTAAGGGCTCTAATGACCTCGATGTTGGCGAGCCCTCAAGACCCAATTTAAAAAATCAAGGGTTGGTATAAGGTGCTTCCCAATTTTTTAGTATATCAGACTTTGCACCATCAGTAATTGTTGTACGCAATATGAAACCTCTCAGAATCCCTAATATGACAATTTTTTGCTCTTATTTTAATATTTTTGTTATTTTTCTGATGTTTGATCATAGTTTAGATGTTTTATCTCAGAGGGTGGTTCATAGGGTTCCTAATTTGTATTATATTATTGCTTGCACTATTAGACATTATTGTGTGTGATATTAAACCTCTCAGAACCCCTAATATGACAATTTTATGCTTTTATTTTAATATTATTGTTATCTTCTTACTTTTGACCACATTTTTTACGTTATATCTCAAGGGGTGGTTTATAGTGGTTCCTAATTTTTTAGTATCCCTGTGGGGAAAACTTTGACCTCAATTTATCCTGAAAATCCCCAAAATCTGCAAGTAATGCAACTAAAGTATTGGAACCTGTCAGAGAGATAATAAAATCGAACAACCGGACCAAAACGATGTGGAATATTGTAAAATATTACATATCCCCCACAGAAATACGCCAAGAAAATATTTCCTTACTAGACGATGGCAAAATCGAATCTAATCCAAAGGACATCGCAAATCTGTCTAATTATTATTTCTCAGAAGCATGTAAAATATCGAAATCAGTTACTCAAAATTAATGTCCACCAAATACATCCACATACTATGCTCATTTCCGACACTAACGCTAGTGAAGTTATGAGTGTCATCAGTTCATTAAATAATAAAATTTTCAGCAGGAATACAAGACATACCTGAATTTATAGTAAAATCTTCTGACATATTTAAGAAAGCAAAAGTGAAACCATTACACAAGAAAGGAAATAAAAGAGATGTCGAAAACTGTCGACCCATATCCTTATTGCCAACTTTCTCAAAACTCCTTTAAAAAATCTTCTATAAGCGACTTTAAGACCTCATCGCATAATGTTCTCTCAAACGATCAACACGGTTTCAGGAAACCCCTTTCTACTAACAGCTCATTATTTCCTTTTTTAAACGATATAACTATATCTCTTGACCGTGGAGATAAGCCTCAAGGTATTTTTCTTGATTTATTGAAAGCATTTGATGTTTGATTTCTTTATTTATTGAAAGCAAATAATTTATTTTCAACATGGGAAATTTCGACTTGCTAATGTCTATCTTTTAAGTAGGAAGTTAGCCATTGATGTGACAATCCACGAATACCGTATGAATGCAGCTTTGAGATAAGAATTTCGTGACATTAGCAAGTCGAAATTTCCCGTGTTGAAAATAAATTATTCCATCATTATCTTTCAGAAACAAAGCCACTTACTTGTGGAGTTCCTCAAGGTTCAATTTTAGGCGCTATCCTCCTTTTATTGTGCGTAAACATGTCATCCAACACACCTGATTGCAAAATGGTGCTCTCTGCTGATGACACTAATTTACTATGTAATCATGTCAATGTGCAAAAAGTTCTTTCTAACCTCCCGTCTTGGTTTTAATCAAACCGTTAATACTGACAACTATACACATGATTTCGCAATAATGTAACAAAATCTCTTCCTCCCACATTACTTTCGATTTACGGAATCCAAATAAAAATTGTCAACCTAACCAAATTTTTAGGGTTCCATATTCAGGACAACCTCAAATGGAATTGTCACATTGATGATCTGAATTCCAAATTGAGCAGATTGTGCTGATACAGATACATTCCGAATTCTAGTCGACGTTGTAAGTACACACGTTTCTCGCTACGTGTATTTTGCAAATGTTTCTTTTCATTTACGATATGGCACTATCTTTTGGGGCCAATCCGCTCCGAGAATTCAAACTTCAAGAATCCAAGAGATGATAGTTCGTATTATCTTTCAATCCCGAAATTCAAGTAAACCTTTATTTAGAAAATTAAAAATTCTCCCCCTCCCTTGCACATACATTTATGAAGGAGTTGTATTTATTAAGACAGAATTATTGGAATCCCACCCCTGCTTTAGATTTTTAGACCTCGCCATATTCATTATCAATAAACGACATGAATTTAACATCTTTAGAAAACCTACCCATACCAACAATATCATACACAACAACTCTAATCATCCCTTCTCTCACAAGCACGCCGCATTTTACTCCATGATTCACAGACTATTCACAATTCCTCTTTCACGCCACAATATTCTTACAGAAATAAAAAAGAAACATTAAATAAGTAGCTATTAACATGGCAGTAAGTTAACAGATAATATCATTCTAAACAAATGTCAGTAAATTCAACATAAGAATATCACAACTCTATCACCCATATATGACACAGATCGCACAGCAAGGTTCTCCATCCCATATATAGGAAACATTTCTACTTCTATCGCCCAAACATTTAAAAACTTGGAACCTAAGAATCCTAATATTCAGGTACGTTCTCACCCTGTCTTTCATTAATTTTACATTTTATGTTTTCATGTTATTCTATAAATTTAAATAATTTTCTTATTCAATATTTTTGTTTTCATTTTACATTAAAAATTTCTTATAATTTTCTTCACCCAAATCTCAAAATAGATTCATGAAATGTTTTCACAGTTTAAATTGTTTTCATTTAACAGTATTTTTCTACTTTATCTCTCAAACACAATTTACTTCATTTTATTATATTATTTTTGTATATTCAATGGTTTTTATCGTTGTCTCATTTTGTAGTACTGAAGATGACCGCTACGCGATCGAAATAGCTTTCTGAAATAAATAATGTAGAAAGTGACACAACGTTTTCCTCTGTAATTACAAAATTTGGTTTTTATATACAGAAAATCGGTATGGGCCTCAGGAGGAATAGCGTTCACTTGCGCTTCTTACAAAACAGGGTTAAGACATGTTTCTGCTCCGTGGCTACTCCATTCAGTTTTTATATTTGATCAGTTATTCGTTATTTAGCATTGAAAATTAAACAATAAATTGTTAATCAACATTATAATTTTGGAAGTTTTGGAATTTTTTCGGAAAATTTTGGAAAATCAAATAATAATAATCTCAATATGATTTGTTTTACTGAGCCTTATTTCGCAATACTTTTCATTCACACAATCTAGAAAAGGTCTAATTTTGTGTTACCTGTCATGTCCAATTTCTCAATTTGGTACAGCAAGCTCGTTATCATTGAAATGGAGATATTTCCTTATCATTTCAAAACGTATTAGAGCCATTGTCTCAAATATTGTTCTATTACCTATAATTTCATTCCACTAACTTCGAGTATGGTACATGCACTAAAGACATTATGATGCAATACATTTTCTTAGTTCAATATTAGTAATGGAGAAAGGCTTGTTTGGATCTAGTTAAACACTGTATTGTTGAGTTTCATTTCATATCCTTTCAAACTCTTCAGTGAAGGAAAAAAAAATTAAAAATTAAAAACAAGTTTTTAGTTGTGGAATTTATCCAGGTGAAAAACATGAGCCGGTGAAACGAATTTCTTCTTCAGTTCTAATAATGGAAACCTGATTCCATAACACATTTCCAAATTTTACAGTGCCTGGACGTTTAGTTGGAGAAGGCCTTGCCTGTGGTGAAGGAGGCGACCGTATGGGGATGGAGAGCTTTCGCTTCACAGCCCATGTTCCATACAGGCATGGATTGACTCTTCGTTTCTCAGTAGATGTAATTTCTTGTGATTCAAATGGAATGGAACTGTTGGTTTCACATTTGTTTCACTTCATATAGTCTCAACCACTGACTCAAGAATAGTAACCTTAGTAATAATAAATCTGGTACGTCAGGTTTATAAGCCGCTTGCTCATACAGGTTGGCCTAAAGATGGCTTTGTTTCAGCAACAATACCCAATTCGAAAATAATATTTCCTTCTTTTTTCGCATTATCATAATCTGAATCTTCAAGTTCATTGTCACTATATGTTGGTATTGCTAGAGCAATATCCAACTCTGATAATATCTCAGCTTCTGTCATCCGATCAGTCACATTTACACAGTTCATAAAAATATAAATACATGTAAAACACATAAATAACAACGATTTACAATTGTAATTGAGAAACAGAATTCATAACAATAACGACACCGCAAGATAAATATTACCTGAACTGACTATTGTTTGAGCGAAGCCATTCTTGGAATTTATGAAAGTGAGAAATTGGACAGTGGGTCTCAGAAGGAACAAATTGTTTTGATAAAATAATAAATATATAATATTAAAAAGTAAGTAAAATGTTAATAATTATGTATTTTACATTGTACCAAACTGATAAAAAAATTGTAACACATTTGTTACATTATAACAGTAGAAATAAGTTACGCAAAAATTCGTAGTTACAAAACCCAGTAGGTAATGCACAATGTATTAAGAAATACTTAATTGCATATTTGTGTGATGATATCGAGCAGAAAATTTGCGAACTACCTCTTCCGTATGCTTTGAATGCTGCGAGGAACTATTGCCGTTGCGTAACAATGGTCCACTATCGATTTATCAGACAAAAACCAGTTTGGGTCATGTAAGAGCCACTGTGCAGTGAAGGGCTAGTTCACGAGCACAACACTCGCAATAAGGTTAATATTCATCGTCCTGGCGGGTCAACCACTCTTTGCCGAAAGGGGCCATATTATTCAGGAATACTTTTGTATAATTCCCTTCCCAAAATGACAAGTTTATTGATAAGTTGAATCCCTTTCATGGTTAAAAGATTTTCAATGCTCTATTTTTTCTGTAGTGATAGAATTTACTGATTTTAATAAGAGAAGTCAATGGGAGATTCAATTTACCAATAAATGCTGTATTCCATATGATTTCGGATAATGTAAGTGATGTTAATTTCTCTTATACTTCGTCACGCCAATGTTATAGTACTCTAGGGACTGATTAATTTCCTTTATTCATGCATGTTTTTTTGATTATTTTATTTATAATAGTTCATTTTCAACTGTACGCAACCTTGGCATAGTTGTATACATTATCTCCGTAACCGCATTCTGGCCCAGGGTTTTCTCCGGTTATCCTCCGGATAGTGGCGGATTTTCCATTGATAGGAATGTCATTTAATATTTTAGTTATCATTAATCTCGAATTTTGATTGTACATTTCACTACGACTAATTTTGTGTACGATTCATTTTGGAGTAATAAATTGATAACAGTGCGTATTTGTTTCGAAAAATTATAACAATTAAATCCGCCATTACCCTTGGGCCCCTGATCGGAATTGATGGGATCGCCTTACTTGTTTCCGGAGAGTAAGTTATTTTGTTATACCCCATGTGGTCATACTCAGTTTGCAACTGCTTTTTGACAATAAAGTTTATTTATTTAACGAAATCGCGAGTGAAAAAATCGGAACTTCTAACCAAATATTTTGACGCAACAAATAGATCGCATCAGTTGATGAACTCTTCTGATCCTACAATAAAATAATTTCTCCGAATGACGCGATAAAATTTATATCCTCCTCAGAAGCTATTACTACTATTCAGTCAATAAAACTGAAAAATGCTCTGTTCAAGAGAGAAATTGCCCAATTATACTAAAGGACCAACCACAACGAGCAATAGATATATTTGACAAACATTGAATTCAATGTTAGGAATAGTGTATTTCCCATCAATATGGAAATACTATATTATTATTCCAATACTATCACCTCAGAAATTCCATCTTACCCCTGAAATTATAGGTCGGTAAGTTTACTTTGAATTTCATCATAAATAGTGGAAAAACTTACACTGAAACGAATAAAGCAATATATATCCAAAACTAAAATTATTCCATACCTCCAATTAGGCTTTACTGAAAACATACCCCAAACCACCAACTAGTCCGAGAGGCTGAGTCACCAGAGTGACTGTCATTTCAGAAGTCTGAGACTAATAACGTTTGAAATTTTTGGAACTGGATCGCGCGCGAGGCTCACAGCTCCTCTCTATTCCTTGGCATGGCACAACTCTTTATAGTAAATCCTCCACAGTACACACGATACGTTCTTGGAACAAACTTCCTGCTCAACTAAAATCTCTATCAACTTTCTCTTCTTTCAGGCGACGTCTTACAGAGAGGATGGAAAACAATGCCCCTTAGAATTCCCACATTCTCTGTCTATTTTTTCTCCTTCATTTGTATAATTCTTGCTTGCTTGCTTTCTTTTTATCTTTCTTTCTTTATACTCCTTTCATTATTTATCTTCTTTACTTTTACATTATCTCTCTCTTTCATTTTTTCAGTACTCTAGCTTTATATGATCTTATGTAATATATAATTTGTAAATACAGTGTAACATGTATCTAGTAGGGTATAATCATATTACAATATGTAATTTGTAAATATTGTCATTATGTAATAATTTGTTTTGATATCCTTGTTGTAATCACTATATTTTTTCTATTTGTATATTCATAATTATATTGTACTGTTACTGCTGCTTTTAACCCATGTTCGGCATTAAGCCGCTATCCTGATTGAGGTTTTGCTGGGTTTACTCAATCGCTTAAGGTTTTACCGGGGTGGTCCCTAGTATTGCTTCCCAGTTTTAAATGTAAATACGACCCTCCCAATTTTCATCTTGTATTACAAACATATTGACATTCTATTAGTATTATAACTCGCAGCTAACTTTTTATCTTATATAGGAACTTATGCTGAAATTTTTGAATCCGTCTCTGCCTTAGGGCCCTTGATCGGAATTGATGAGATGATCCCTTGCTTGCTTCCGGAGAGTTAATTAGTTTATTGTCCTCCACGGGATCATACGCAGTTTGTACTGTTTTTTGACAATAAATTTATTATTATTGAAAGTGTAAAAGTTTTAAAATGGTTAGACGGAAGGTCTGAGTCTCACCAAAATAAAGGCACTTTTTATTATTATTATTTTTCTCTGAAATTCACAGCAACATTTGCTGGATTTCTTTGAGTGGACGGTCCTAAAAGACAAATCAACTCAAACACTATTGTAACAAAAGAAATGCTCTGGTCAGGCTACAGGTACTAAGGATGACGGATTTTTGCAGCTTGATGTACAGGAAAGGTGATAGACCTATCTTCTCCAGGCTGCTTTTGAGCTTCTTAGGGATTGGTCCAGTTGCCGAGATGACGATCGGTATATACTTCTCTTTGACGCCACATTGTTTTTATTTCCTCCGCAAGAGCTACATATTTCTTGATTTTGTCGTTCCAGGTTCTCTGCAGGTTGTGGGAGCTCGGGATGGCCACGTCTATAAGATATGTGGTAGATGAGGAGCGGTCAATCAGAATAATATCTGACCTGTTGCAGGGTATTGGTTTGTCAGTTATTACGCTTCTGTTCCAATATAGTTGATGAGTGGTGTTTTCAATAACCGCAGCAGGCTTGTATTTACAGTAGGGTGTTTGGTCCTCATGCAGTTGGTACCTTTGGCCAGTGGCTTGATGCACAATTTTGGCTACTTGATTATGACGGTTGAGGTAGCTCGTTGGCGCCAGCATCCTACAGCCAGATGTTAAATGCTGAATCGTCTCTCTGGGTTCTTTGCACTTCTTGCAGATGTCTTCAACATTTTTCTCCTTCAGTATAGCCCTCCTGTAGTTAGTTGCGACGACCTGGTCTTGGATCGCTAGCATGAAACCATCAGTTTCCACAAACAGATCCGCATTTGTCAGCCACTTGTTCGACGCTTCCTTGTCGACAAAGTCGTGGTTGAGTTCAGCAGGATGCCGGCCATGGAGTGCCTTGCTTGACCATCTGGTCACTAGCTGGTTCAGGTGTTCTTGCTGCGATGAAATGCAAATATCATCTCTGTTGCGCAAATTGATAGGACTATACGCGTCGTCCGCCAGGCGAACAGCTTCATGCAGTGATGTCGACTTTGTGAAGAAATAATCTCTCAGGCTAGCTATTTGTCTCATATGTAACCTGCGTATGTCAACAAGCCCACGTCCTCCGGCACTTCTGGGGATGCATATTCTCTCAATGTCATCCTTGGGGTGGTGTGCCCGATATTTAGTTAAAATAATCCTTGTTTTGCCCGATATTGCGTGCAGATCCGTTGTGGTCCATTTAACAGTGCCAAATGTAAATGTAAGGACTGGCACAGCATAGGTGTTGATCGCTTGAAATGTATTCTTCCCATTCAGCTTTGACTTCAGGATTCCGGATAGTCTTTTATAGTACTCAGTAGTAATTTCCGCCTTGATTTCCTTATGACAAATACGTTTTGCTTGCAGAAGTCCTAGGTATTTATAGGTATCCGTTTCATTCATCCCNAGGTATCCGTTTCATTCATCCCCTTTATATAGGCACCTCCTTCCATTTCAAACCCAGATGCTAGCGTTTTACCTTTTTCAATTTTTAGAGTTCTACATTTAACAAGCCCAAAAGTCATTTTAATATCATTGGAGAAGATTTCCGTTGTTCGGAGGAGTTGCTGCAATTGGTGATCTGTTGAAGCATAGAGCTTGATATCATCCATGTACATCAGGTGACTGTGCAAATATTTCACTAGGTTACCGCATTTGATCTTGAATTTATATCCTGTTGAGTCTAATAACGTTGATAAAGGGTTAAGAGCCATACAAAACCACAGGGGACTTAGGCTGTCCCCTTGGCAAATGCCTCTTGTTACATCGATACGTTTTGTAAGAAAGCTGGCTCCACTAGAATTAACTTGGAGTACTGTTTTCCACGAGGACATGAGATAACGTAAGAGTCTTACGATATGGTGGTCTATTTTGTAGATTTCCAGAACCTGAATTAGCCAGGAGTGAGGCACTGAATCAAAAGCCTTCTTGTAATCGATGAAGGCTGTATGTATATTTCTACCCTTGATATTTGCTTGTTCTAATACCACCGAGTCAATTATCAGCTGTTCCTTACAGCCTTGATGCATCCCTTCTGTTCCTCTGCCAGCACATCATACTCAGCCAAATGGTCGTACATCGCTGTAGCCAAACAAGAGGTGAACACTTTATACATTGTACATAGGCAGGTGATAGGCCTTTATTATTATTATTATTACTATTATGATTATGATTATTGAAGTTGGCAGACATCCAGTCTGGTGGTGGCTTGACGGATAGGCAGTATGGTTTCAGAAAAGGGATCTCTACAGTGCACGCCATAAGGGTCGTAGTCGGCGAAGCCGAAGCCACGGAGCAGGGGAACCGTTATTCGCGACCGGTGTGTGTTCTTGTCACACTGGACGTGAAGAATGCATTCAACTCTGTGAGCTGGTGCGACATGCTGGATTCCTTCAAAGACATCAAGGTACCAGGATACCTTCTACGCATCATTGGGGATTACCTGCACGATCGGGTCCTGCTCTACGATACGGAGGAGGGACAGAAAACGAAGACTATCACTGCTGGTGCAACACAGGGATCAATCCTGGGCCCAGATCTGTGGAACGCATCGGATGATGGCCTTCTGAAGACTGAAATGCCACAGGGAAGTACCCTAATCAGATATGCTGAAGACATCGCAGCAATTATCATAGCCCGTAACGTGGACCTTGCACAGCTGAAGTTAAACCAAGTGATGCGACGCATTCACAGATGGCTCGAAAGGCATGGACTCCAACTGGCCACGGCAAAAACAGAGATAGTGCTCCTGACGAAGAAAAGGATTCCCACCGCCCTAGCTATGAACGTGGGAACAAAACCAGTCGAGACCAGGAGCTCATTGAAGTATCTGAGACTCGTGCTGGACACGAAACTCACGTTCTGGCAGCAAATAAGGCGAGCTGCGGACAAGGCAGCAAAGGTGACCACTTCCCTGAGCAGAATAATAGCAAACGTTGGGGGCCCGCGTCCTAGCAAACTTCGACTCCTGCTTAATGTTGTACAAAGCATTATCTTGTACAGCTCTGAGATCTGGGCAGATGCTTTGCACAAGGAGAAATACAGGAAGAGCATCTCAGCAGTGCAACGACGAGGCGCACTGAGAGTGGCTTGCTCCTACTGGACAGTGTCTGAGCCTGCGGCTCTCGTGATCGCGGGCGCAATCCCTATTGACCTGCTGGCGCGGGAGCGAAGACGAATTTTTCTACGGGGCTCCGGCGCTGAAAAGAGGCCAGCCATCAAGGAGGAAAGAGCGGAGACGCTGAGGCGATGGGAGGAGAGATGGGACGCGGACTCCAGAGGTAGATGGACCGCAACTCTCATAAGAGACCTAAACAAGTGGGTGCAACGCAAGCACGGCCAAACGAACTTCTACCTGACCCAATTCCTTACTGGACATGGTCACTTCCAAGATTATCTCCATAGGATAGGTAAGGTGGAAACACCTAACTGCCTTCACTGCGAGTCGGTCAAAGATTATGTCCACTACACCTTCTTCGACTGCCATAGATGGAGAGAAGAGAGATCGGCGATGGAGAGGGAGTTAGGATTCGTAACACCCGAAAACATTGTCGGGGTCATGCTACAAAGACAAGAACACTGGGTCTGCGTTGCCACGTATGTCCAGTCTGTGCTCTTGGCAAAGAAAGCATAAGATGGAGGAAGATGAGGAGGACGGCCCATGATGGCCAAACAAATGGCACCATCCTGAAGTAATGCGAAAGCGGTCCCGGGGTGACCCAGTGCCAGGAGACAAGGGTTAGCGGTTTTAGTGCGTGAGAGTCGCACACTACTCAGGGGTGCGGACCCCCCTGAGTGTCCATTAGGATTTCCGCTGTTGCCCTCGTAAAAACAAAAAAATATTATTATTATTATTATTATTATATATTAATTTAAAGAAACCTTGGCAGATTAATTATGGATAGGACATTAATAACGGAATTAGAAATTGGAAGACTGAAACCAACTGTATTATTGGATAGTATAGATGATCTGGAGAAATTTATAACAAGAAAGAAAACTAAATTCAATATTGTGCATTTAAATATAAGGTCTATAAAAAAGCACTGGGAAGAATTTTGTTTGGTAGTGGAGAAAAATCTAGAACAAATAGATGTATTAGTGTTAAGTGAAATAAATGCTAAGAAGGATGATAATTTGGATGAGTACAATTTAAAGAATTTTAATAAATATGTAAAAAGAAGAGAAGAAAAAGAGGGAGGAGGTTTGTTAATGTTTATAAAAGGAAAACGGACTAGAAGTACAGGAAATTGAAACAAGACAATTTGAGATGTTAGCTGGAGAAATTAAATTTAAAAAAGATGATAAAGTGACTATCCTAGCTATGTATAGACCACCAGAGAAAAGTAGATTGTTATTTTTAGAAGAACTGAATGAAGTATTGAAAAAATGTAATAATAAAAAGATAATAATAATTGGAGATATAAGTATTCACATAATGGAAGAATCAAAAAGTAGAGAGGATTATTTAAATATGCTATTAAATCATTCATTAGGAAATAAGGAATGATGAGTTTGTACAAGCCTGTTTAGACCATGTAGTAATAGGTATTAAGGTAAAAAATAGTGATACATTTGTAATGATGACTAAAATATCAGATCATTATATAATAGGAATGAGTTGTGATTTAATACTACAGGAAGAGAGAGAAATTATATGTGAGAATGAGACAATAGAGATATTTTGTGAAAACAGACTGAAAAAGGAGCTTAACAAATTAGAAGTTCTTAATCTTGATGAGAAACCTGTTGATGAATTATATTCAATTGTGAGGAATACTTTTGACAAATTGATTGTTAAGAAGGAAAGAATAACAAAGAGAAAACTATTAAACCATGGGTTAATAAGGAAACTAAAGAAATTATGAAAGAAAGAGATATCACTTTTAGGATACGGAAGAAAACTTCAGAAAAATCCAAGGAGAAAAAAGAAAAATTGAGAAATGAATATAAGTTAAGAAATAAAATTACATTTTTAATTAATAAGCAAAAGAAGTTACATTTTCAAAATGCATTAGCTGAAAGTAAGAATGATATAAAGAAAACATGGAAAGTAATGAATTCTTTGTTATCCATTCCGGAAAAGAAATCAGTGGATGAAGTAATAACCAAAAAATTTTTAAAATATAGAATTTGAGGAAGTATTAAGTAACTTTGCAAAAAATTAAAAAAAACAACCCGAGAAAATAACACACGTTTGTAATCTGGGGGTAATGGATATGATAGAAAATTATAATCAAGAAAACTCTTTTTATTTACCAGAAATAATGTTAGACGAAACTAAGGCTCTAATTTTAAACATGAAGAGCAATAAACCAACAAGTTTAGATAAGATTTCAATGAGAAATATAAAGGAAAATATGGATGTATTGGTGCCAGTGATTCAGATGATAATAAACAATGGAATAAAAGATGCAAATTTTCCAGAAGGCTTGAAAAAATCAATGATCAGACCAATATATAAAGGTGAAAATGCAAAAAATTATGAAAATTATAGACCTATTTCCATTATGAGTTCTATAGGTAAATTATTTGAAAAATATCTGGCACAAAAGTTCACAAATTATTTGGATAAATTTAAAATTTTAGATGTAAAACAATATGCATATCAAAAAAATAAAGGAACTGAGGATTTATTAGATGATTTGATGAAATAAATAAATAAATTTATTGTCAAAAAACAGTACAAACTGCGTATGACCACGTGGAGGGGAAAAAAAACTAATTTACTCTCTGGAAGCAAGCAAGGGACCATCCCATCAATTCCGATCAAGGGCCCTAAGGCAGAGGCGGATTCAAAAAATTCAGCAAAAATTCCTAGATAAGATAAAAAGTTAGCTGCGAGTTATAATACTAATAGAATGTCAATATGTTTGTAATTTTAAGCAAAAAATTACATGTAAGTTATTATCGAACTATAGATTATTCTGAGTATAGTGCTTAAAAATTGAAATAACACTAAATTCACGATTTATTGTTACAATAGACCCGCCCCTAGACAAAGCCTAGAGAACCTGTATGATAAATCCGCCTCTACCCGAAGGAAAACCAGAGAAAAACCCGGGCCAGGATGGAAGTGATGAACGAGCAATTACACAAAGGAAATCATGTATTAGCTTTAAGTATTGACCTTTCTAAAGTGTATGATGTGGTGAATCATCACAAATTATTTGATGCATTAGAGAAAATATGAATAAGGGGTCATAGTTTGAATATGTTTCAAAGTTACCTAGAAGGAAGATTTTTTAGGGTAAAAATAAATAAGAAAGTAAGTGAAAGGGAATTTTTGAACATGGGTATTCCACAGGGTAGTTATCTAGAACCAATTTTATATTTGATTTTTGTGAATGATCTAAAAATATGTTTCAAAAATTGTTATTATTTCATATATGCAGATGATAAAATGATAGTTTCAGTAAATAAAGATCAAAAGATAGCAGAACAAAGTTTAACAAATGATTTTGGTACATTTCAGAAGTGGTGTCATGATAAAGGGCTAATAATTAATGAAAAGAAAACCAAAAGTATACACATCACAACATCGCATACACCAAGGGAGCCAATTAACATCATTTTTCATGATAGAAGTTGTATCCATGAAAGAATTTTAAACTGTAAGTGTAAAAGTAAAATTATAGAGGTTAATAAGTTAAAATATTTGGGCATAGTAATAGACAAGAATCTGAATTGGAGGGAGCATATTCTAGAAGTATGTAAAAAAATTAGAATATGTACATGGAAACTGATGAATGTAAAAAACTTTGCAAATTATGAAACGTTTAGAATGGTTTATTGTGCATTAATTGAATCGATTATAAGATATGGAATAGGGTTTTTGGGGGTAGCTGCAAAAACACATTTAGATTTGGTACAAAATATACAAACTAAAAGTATCAGATGTCTTGCTGAAAAATTGAATCTGTTGGATTGTGAAAAGGATATTTGGTTTAGAGAAACCAAGATTATGACTGTAAGAAATTTATATGAATTTCAAATCATTTATAAAAACGTTTTTGAAAAAAGATTAAGGGAAGAAAGTAAACACAATTATAGAATGAGGAAGAGATATAATTATTTGATACCAAATACTTTCAAAAAGTATGGTGAAAGAATGAAAAGATTTATAGTGCCTAAATTATTGAATGAGATGCCAGATAATTTAATTGAAATTCAATCAAAATTTATACTAAAAAGAAAATTGAAAGAGTGGTTAGTTGAAAGGGAAAACGTTATTTAAAATATGGGATAATTTGGATGTGTATAGATGGTAATTAAATTGTAAAGAAAATGTAAATAGGAGACCGTTTAAATAAAATAGTTAAGGTGTAGTAGTAGTAAGAGATAAATATATGAGGTAATTTTTTATTATCTCTGAAGTTCAAAAGAACTTAGAGAGAAGTAAGTGTACAAAAAGGAAAGAAGAAGTATTGAAAGAAGTTTTGAAAATTGTATTAACATGAATGGTAGGTAATGGTATATTATAAAATTTGCTTTAAACTATAATATTGTTATTGTAAAATTGATTGTGAATTGTACGAGTAAATGTTTATTATTATTATTATGCAATATATAGTAGTAACTTTTTTATTTATTATACAAGGAAACTATAAGCAAATACATTTTGTAAATATATAAATACATGTAAAATAAATTGTATAAATGCTAACCAAAGCGTGTAATTCTGTAAACATTATCATTATTTTTGTTTTTTGTAGAACTTTTGTAATACTTTTATATAACTTTTGTATAATTTTTGTGAAACTTCTATAAAACTTTTTATATAACTGTTTATAAAGAATTGGGAAATAAATTTCAATTTCAAAATTTCAAAAAAAAATTATCATTCTTATTATTATTATTATGGAGGAGCAAAATTTCATACTCTCCCCACAACGTTTAGACAAAAATTTCAAATATTCTGGAGTACAAATTCAACGGCCTTTAGTAAGCTAGTAATTCACCTGAGAAAAAAACAAAAGAATGTACATTGTTGGTTATTTTGGAAATTGTTGAGTTTTTTCGTATTTTCTGACCTTTTCGAGGAATCAAAGTTGAAATTCGTGATCAACGTCCACAAAACCAGGCAGGAGCAAAAAATCACCTATTCTCCAAAGCTTTCCGGGTAAAAATACTTAATGACTGGATTAATGAGGGGTGGTGCGTCAATATTAGGATAATTTTCTAGCTTAATTTTTTAAAGCATGCGTTCCTCTGACAAAAAATATATAAAATCCATGTTTTAGGAAATTTATTATAGTTTTTAAATAACCCATCAAAGTGAAAGTAACATCGTCCGAAAAAAATTATTTCGAAAAAACTGCGCAAAAGTCAACAATTTTCTTTTTATGTAATGAAACGTGTTCTGCAGAAGGCAAACTCAGATTCGTGTTCAGCACAAAAAATAAGAAGGTACCTATAAGGTTTCAACTCCACTTAGTTTGGTGACCTTTCAACTTAGGTGAAAGATTTCTAATTTACATTTATCATGACGTCACAGCGTTTGTATCCACCACTGCCAGACCAACGTATCGTGCAGAACCTTTCTATTTGAGCCTCCAGATAATGTGTTCGAAGTATGAAAACTATCGAAATGAGCCATTTTGTGACGTTATCTCTCGGACAATTCATTTAACTGAATATAAAGATTTCATGAATACTTCATATTATTTATATTCTTGGAAATGTTTTGTCTCTTCGTTTTGGGATACACACAAATACTACTGTATGAGTAACAAGTTTTTAGATAAAATTATTTCTATATCCTCGTTGTCAACTACCGACTCAGAAATTATGCGCACTCAAGTTTACGTTATCACATCTTTGGTTGAAAGAAAGGAAATAGCCATCAAATCAGAGCAAATAATTTCAAATTTTACGTAATTGGATTACTTTTTTGTGTCAATGCAAATTTTGATTATGTGAAAATCCATTCAGAATGACAGTTTTCCTCGTACTCTAAACTAAATATATCTGTGTACTACAGTTATTTTGTAAAAAGTGGTATTTGCATTAACTCCAAATTTTAATACATGGTAGATATAATATTAATAAAAACTTGTGTCAAGTTTAATGATTTTATTTAAATATGTTTTTTTTAGTAAATTTTGAGTGCCTTCCTTAGCTTCGTCATCTTTCGCCTAAAATTCCGTTCAAAGCACCGTTGGTGTCGTCAGACCATCGCTTAAAAGAAAATGGTGTTAAACACATAAATACGATTGATAATGTGTTGTTTGTTCACATCCACATGATCAAATATTCGCCTGTAAAATCGTGAGCGAGAAGAAACAAACAAACCCTTCTACTTCACCTAGTGTCACCACAGCGACGAGCAGCAGCAGGTGCGTGCCGCAGGACCTCATGGTTCGTGCACGGAAGTGAAGCAATTGCAGAGCGCTATCTGAACGCACGAGATAGACGTCTCGCTTATCTCAGCACCGACACCTCTTACATATCCAAGGCTCGCCTGTGCCGTTCAATGAATCATCCTCTACATATATGAAATATACGTGAACTGAAATTATTTGTTATCAATTTCATCGGGGCCTTCTACCATCATCTCTCGCGAAAACCAAGTGTTCAATTTTTTATATTATTGTTTGTTGGTCCGACTCCGGGCGCAAAGAGCTGGGGCTATAGTGACGTCACAGATGTGAAATTGTTAAATTTCGGGTTCTAGTACGAGCCGATATGACGCCATACATGCGGCATCTTGTTTTAACTCTTTGCACAGTTCTTTGTTATCTATGTGAGAGGTATTCATGAAGTTAGTCGGAATGGACTATTCTCAACCGATTTGAATACTCATGTACATAAATGAAAGGTCTGACTTTGCTCGGTTTTGCTCAGGCAATGTTATACTTTTCTCACCCTTAGTTCTTTAACAGTTAACAATTAAAATATTTTATAAATTATGGACATTCCGTCTAAGCGTACACCCTGTCATTCTGATCACGGAATAATGAAACTATGTTTTATCGATGTGTTTGAACCTCCCCGACTTTGCTCATCCTCTACTTTTGAGTGTAATAACTATTTTATTATAATAAAATATAAAAATAATTGTTTATTACGCATGCGCGCCGGCACTTGTTACGTATCCGGCAGACAATTAGCGCGTAATTTGAATTCTACCACAATACCAACATTACACGAACAAGCTCAATTTTTTTTCATAATATTTTCCATAAATATCAAGAGCGACGAATAAAACTTATATTTTCGGAATTGCGATAATACTTGTAATAATACGGCATCCAATTTTTTTTCAAAACTTGACGTTACCAAAATGTTATATCTGGCTATTATTTTTTAAATAATAGAAACGTAAGATATTTATCATTCTCGGGGGAGCCTTTATCCCTAGAGGACGCGTCCCCAGGTGGTGGGTAGGGGGTGCTCTCTGGCCATCACGCAAGAGATGGCTGGGGGGCTGGAGGGAAATAAAATACCTCCCGCGGACCACACAGGCCGGAAAAGGACACTCCGCATCAAACCCTGTCTTCGGGTTTCTTCAACATATTTGGAGTAGAGGCTGCAGGCATTCTGTGCGTTTAGGCTGGAACGGAGAGAAGGATCGGTGACGGGAAAATCTCAAGGAGATCAACGGCGGCGGCCCAATCTTTAAAAAAGGCTACAGTCTTGGCGTCAGGTGGCAACCGGCCGTAAAACTATCTTGCCAAATAATTATAACTGATATGAAATTACACCATAATAGTAAAGAGATAAATACTAGGGCGTCTCTCGGAAGCGACGGTTCGACTTCCCGAACGAATCATGCTAGGGCGTCCCCCGCAAGCGACGAGTCTAGACGTAATGCTACCAGAAAACTTATAACGACATGGAACATCGGTTCACTGACCGGACGCAGTCTGGAATTGGCTAAGATATTACATAGACAAAACATAAATACATGCTGCATTCAGAAACTTAAATGGAAGGGTTCAAAATCGAGAGAGATCGATTATAACTATCATTAACTATACAATGGGTCATCAACTACAAGAGTAGGTATTATTCTTGATGTAAACATGAAAGAGAGTTATCAAAGTGGCTAGAATAAATGATAGAATTATGTATGTGAAACTAGCGCTGAATAACCAACCTTGCATTAACATTATTTCCGTTTATGTACCTCAGACGGACTGCGGAAAGGACGAAAAAGAGTATTTTTGGGAAGACCTACAAGACGTACAACAAAACCTACCAAACACAGAAAGAAAAGTCATCCCAGGAGATCTACATGATATGTTGACCACGAAGTCCCCAAGGATACGCATATCCATGGTAACTTTGAATATGGCTCCCTAAAAATCAAGAGAAAGAGATTTTTATCTAAAATCAAGAGAAATTACTTCTTGCCAATAGTTAATACCTTTTTTAGAAAAAAAATAGCGAACACCTAATTACTTATGAGACCGGAAAAGACATCTCACAGATAGACTTCTTACGCGACTCATCGATGCGTACACTACTCAAGGACACGGGAGAACCTTTGACCACCCAGCATCGAATCCTTGTAGTCTGTCTCAGAATGCCCATTTGGAATATAAGACGTAAAATCAAACCTTGCCCTCGAATTAAATGGTACAAATTAAATGAACCTGTGGATAACCTGGCTGTAAAACGAGTAGGAGTGTATTTCGCTGGTTATATGAAGGCTGAAAATAACATCCAAGACGCCAGCTGAATATGGAACGAGTTCCACACACACTACCAGCTTCGCCAAAGAAGTCCTAGGCGTATCTAAAGGCAAACTCAACGCCGAGAAAGATGCCAGTTGGTGGTCACATGAAGTTAAACAAAAACTTATTGAAAAGAAAATATGCTTTAAAAAATGACAATAAACTAAAGCAGATTTGGATAAAGACACATGTAAGATTGCAAAAAGAGCAGCAAAGTAAGCCGCGGCCACAGCCAAAGCCTCAGCAAATGAGGCCCTGATTACTCGGGAAGAAAATGCCGAAACCGATAAGGAAATATTCAGAATAGCCAAGCAACGTAACAAGAAAACCCAGGATTTTAAACATAATAAATACATCAACGATGCATCTGGAAATGTATTAACATCGAACAGAGAAATCAACTACAGATGGCAAGAGTATTTTCAACATCTTTTAAACGAGGAATTTCCACAAGAGCCTTGAAACCAACCATCTACGTACTTGGGTCTATTGAGGTTAACACCATCTGAAGTGAAAATTTACATATCTGGTCTGAAAAACGACAAAGCTACAGGCTCCGAATAAATCCCAACAGAAGTTTGGAAGAAGGCGGGTACAGTTGAAGCTAATTGGTTGACTAACCTATTCAACCTAATTCTATCGACGGGAAAGGTGTCAGATATATGGAGACTCAGTGATGTGATACCATTTTATAAGAACAATGAAAATGAATGTAGGAATTACAGAGCTATTAAATTAACGTCACATATCCTAAAGATATGGGAAGGAGAAATTATTAAAATACTTAATAATCTTGTTAAAATTACCCCAAACCAATGTGGCTTTGCTGCTTGAATGGGCACTATCACAACGGATGCAATACATTCTGTAACAATATTGATGGAAAAATATAAAGTATTTAAAAATGATCTCCACCTTGTCTTTATAGACCTAGAGATGGCTCTCGACTGAATACCGCGTCAGCTCATATGGCAAGCACTCAGAGCCCAACTAATTCCTGAGAAATATATTAGTATCATACAAGATATATGTAGTGACATAATTACCTGAGTAGTTTTACCTGCTGACTTAAATAACAGTTTCAAAGTTGGAGTCGGAGTCCATCAGGGATCCGCCCTGAGTTGAATGCTCTTCAACATCGGCATGGACTACATCACTAAAGATCTTCAAAAACTGACTTTATGGTCACTTCTGTATGCTGACGATGTAGTTATAATTAATATGTTTTGTTTTTGAGGAAATCCAGAATAGCCTCGAGACATGGCAAATAGCTTCGAAAAGCAGGGGTTTACGAGTGAACCGACAGAACACGGAATACATGCATTGCAATTTCTCTGGCAATAACAGGAACAATCCGGCATTACCTACCATCGAAGGAACTACCTTAAATAAGATCCAGGAATTCAAATACCTTGGATCCATAGTTAATACCAGAGCAATAACGGAAAGAGACGTGTGATGTAAAAATGCCCATTAAAACTAAAGGCACCGTGTACAAACGAGCTGAAAGACCGGTCATGCTCTGTGGTTCCGAGTGCTGGGCGGTGAAGAAATGTGATGAACAAAAACTGCATGTCACGGAAATGAAAATGTTCCTATGGGCAGGCGGGGTTACGAAGCTCAATAAAATCCCAAACGAATATATCAGAGGGACTTTCAAAGTCGCTGAAATACAAGATAAAATGAAAGAGAATCGTATGCGCTGGTATGGGAAAGTATTGCACCGAAATGAAGACCATATGACCAGACAGGTGATAGCTAAGGTAAAAGGTGCAGAGGACACCCACCGACCACCTATATGCGAACCGTTCTTAAAGATATGTTGTTTTTAATCTGTAAAATGTATTGGGATATATCTTTGTAAAAAAACATTTTGGTATATTATTTAGTTATAATTTAATAATGGGTATTTGTTTTTAATTATATAATTTTGATGTGTGTTTTGTTTGAATGTATATTGTTGGTTTGTTTTGGTATAACTGGTTTAAGTTGTATTGACTGTGTGGGTTATTTGAATTGTAACGGTTGGGCGTTAGTTGCTCAGATGTAGTTGGCGTGAGTATGTTTAAATATTAGAGGTTATGAGTGGCTGTTGTGATGGTGTTTCGGTTTAAAATGTATGGAGTATTATAAGGTATGTACAAAAATGATACATGATTGTAGAATTAGATTGTATATAGACGGTTGTGTATAATAAGTGTAAATGTTTCATAGTTGTTTGTTAAATATATAGCCCTGATGAAGACACGATAGGTGTCGAAACGTTGGCAAATAAGAATTGAGTCTTATTTAAGACCTATACGCAAAATTATAAAAGATAAATCAAATTGAGGTCGAAAGAAAAATGGAACATGTTTATTGTTTATGTTCTTACTAGTCGATACTACTACTACTAATATAATAATATTATGAGTTTATTATAATAATAAATAACGCCGTTTTAATAAAAACGAACAATGTACATTCGACAGCGAGAATTTTGTTCACATAAAGGTAACCAGAAGTTCACACTACATCTAAAACAAAAGATTATCAATCAAATGCCCTACACAGGGAGACACTCGTACCCACGGGTGGTTCTCGCTCAGTGTACAAGTAATTTCTGAAGAAACTAACCATCTTTTGAGAGTAAAGTTTACCATTATTAAAATAACATTCAAACTATAACACGATGATCCAAACATTCAAATTCCATTGCTTACAATTATTTTAAAATATTAGGAATTATGTGTTAAATACGTTATTATTTAATGGGAAAAATATTAAATAGATGCAAACATTACCATCAGATATAAATTTTCTTCCAATGAAAAAATAATAGCAATTTTCCAGACTCAAATCATGAACCAAAATTAAATATGAAATCATGAATATTTTTACAATAAAATGGAAATGCTTTAAAAAAATCGGAAAAATTATATTCAAAATATATTTTACGTTTTATTTGAAAAAAGTTATGTAGACAAAATTAAATTTTAAAAAATTGGGAATTTACATCAGCTTTGACCCTGGAATCTTCCTTCATTTTGTAAAATACGTGAAAGTAATTTTAAATTGGAAGTAACATATAATTTCTTAAAATGTTATGCAGAAAAAAATCAACATAAATGCACAATGATTATTCCGAGTTTCGAACCTTTGACCCTCCGAAGTACACATTCACACATTATCTCTACGCCACGACACCATTTGTGCCATTGCATTATATTTTGAAATGTAATTGGCCTTTAATACGCAATAACAATTATAATAAACCTTGCAAATTGGAATAATATTAACTATAATAAAATCATAGAATACTTTTTTTATTCGTTCAACAAACGTATGTTCGATAACTTGAATTAAATTTCAAAGTAAAGTAACATAAATCTTAAAATGGAAAATACACGAAACCATGACTTCACACTTATAATACTCGAATATTCAATAAATTAGAAGCGTTCTGAAGCATTTATACAATCTAAATTTATTCATTCCTAACATATGTGAAATTATTACACATATAATATGTTTCATAAAGATTTAAAAGGACCGAATGCGTAAAATTGATACGAAACATAAATTAGGAACTCAAGTCACGGCCGCCACTTATCCTAACTTGGATTTACGGCTCATTTCCAAAAAACAAGCATTTTGGAGAGAAATATTTCGTACAAAAAATAAAATAAAATTATTTTTCTTTAATTCACACGCTTTGACTTTTTCATCAGTTCAATAGAACGCAAAATGTGAGCAACGAACATTTTACGTAACGCGTCTCATAACATCGTATATTGAAGATTGGAGTATAAAAACATTTTCCAAGAAGTGTTTAACATATTTTAAATTTCTTGGTACTGAATTAATGTTCGGAGGGTTTTCCAAACCGACGTGTTCAATCCAATATGCGAACCAATATTTTGTAAATCTTTTAGCATTTTTGAAAGAATCTGTCACTTCTTTAACAAATAAAATGTTGCATTTTTCTTTAACATAACATAAGCTCCACCCCCCTTTTGCCTTACACATGTTATTCAATGGGACCCTAAATACGTTTCCTCTCCAGAGTATTTGCCTATTAACTTTTTCACTCTCGCTATTTGCTTATTTGGTATTGATGGCACTTTCACCACATACCAAAGTTTTGAAAGTAGGTATGTCTGAATGTACGTTTTTCGAATCTTAAAAGGGCACACGAAGAAAATTCTAAATGTGCGCTCTTAGCAGTTTGGATTTGTTAAGTTTGCAACGCCACTCTCCTGCGACGGGGCAAAAGCTCCTCACCTTCGTTCGACCAATCGTAGGCAAACTTGAAACTGCATCCATATAAATATTCCTTTAAGTTCCGAACTTTATACAGTGGCGTAAAGAACTCAAAGCTCATTCGCAAGAAGATGTGTATTGTCTATCAAGTGATGTGTACCAAGACGACCTTGTATTCTGTGTAGAACGCTTACACCGCGAGAATTTATCCAGCCCCAACATGCCACATGTACGCGTCCAGATCGTGCACTCTCTCTCACATACTCAGGACAATGTCAGGTTCAACGAGGTCGATATACGCGCAGGAGTCCGTCATTTGCAGAGGAAAAAACATTATCGTCTGAGAAAATCACGTTTCCCCAATTACGATTAATGTTTTCCTCTGCAAATGCTAACCTATACACTCTATGTTCCTCGGAAAGCGCCTCCTTTGTTGCTGCCCTCCTAGATCGGAGTCCATTATCTCTCAGACGGTTTCTAACAGTTCTCGCGCACTCGGGAAAATTAGTCAGGCGCCTTAACTGTTCTGAAGAGCGAAAAGGATTCTCCTTAGCCTGGTTCACCAAAAAGGTGTCCTGGGCTTCGATAGACACTCGCCACAATCCAGTACAAGCACGCCTTCCAAACTCCCCAGTTTCACGATATTGTTGAACCCACTTTCAAGCAGTTCTCCGACTTACTCCATATTGCCTTCCAGCTGCCGAGGCACTGAAATTGGCACTTTCAACCAACGCAATCACCTTTTCCCTAACGAAGTGCTCGTGATGAGACATGGCAGTAAAATACCTCGCAAGGTGCACTTTGCTAAGCTCGTGTAAGTCAAGTTACCCTTCAAAGAGAAACTCGAGGTCGTCTGAACAGATAAGATTAGGTATTGCAAACATTTCTACTTACAGTCGTAGATGAAAGAAATAATTTCAACAAATAACTAAACAAAGAAAAAAATACAGTTTTTGTATATTTTTATACGGATTGACGAAATTTTGTTTCCAAAGAATAATTTTATATAACAAATATAATAATTTCTGGGTGTAAAATGAACTAATTTGAAATGTATTGGCCCTCCCAAGTGCATGGGAAACGTGGCTCAGGAGAACGAATGATACGATCTATATGTCATTGGTTCAATCCCAGGTGATATACGAGAAAATATTTTTGAAAGCGAATTCAATTATAAATTAGCTGAGAATGTCTGTATGAGAGGTGATAAAAACCATATCTTCATGAAAGCTCTGACGATGCTGAGAAAATCTAAATATGTTATTGAGCAACGTCGCATAACGCGTCATCGCACCAATTTTGTTGGCATCTAAGCAGATAACAAACTTTCGCAGTTCATTTCCGTATCATCTGATATATTCGAACGTCTTCGCATTACTTTTACTTTTGTTTAACGTGTTTAAAAATACCCGAAACATACAATGCTAAGAAAATCGAAATTGGACACCGTTTTATAAGATCTTTATTATTTTAATACAATCTAGCCCCCTCAAGTATTAAGTTTGTTTTATACAATAGTCTCGCGTAACTGTACTTTATTCACACTTTGTAATGTGGCTCTTCCAATTCCCATTTTAGATACACTTAAATTTGATATTGCTGATTTTGCAATAGACATTACTCGCCATGTGTGCATCTGAATGAAAACTACAAGGACAACGAACCCTATTATTTACTAATATCAAACTAATTATATTAAAAAATGTCTGTTTTAACATTATGACCGAAAATCAATAAGGTATATGGTTTAGAGTGGGATCTAATATTGAGTGTTGAAACATACTATTTCTAAACGAATATAACAAATGACTGACAGTAAATTTGTAATTGCGATCTCTCTCCATAATTATGTTTCTCTTCTCGATCGATGCATTCTAAAGTTGAATTATTTCAGGATATATAATATAAAAATTTACTGAATTATATAACGAAAGTTTTATCTTTGGTGACCAGCATAAATCTAGCAACAAATTCTGAAATTGAAATAAAAGTAATGTGGTTTTTAAATTGTGTTTGTTCAGAACAAAACTACATTTAGTAACATTACATTGTAACATTGGTTATTAGTAACGTAACATTATTGAGTTTGAAAATAGGGTTTTATAAGTTAAATGCGTTTAAATATTGTCTTTGAATTAATACCTCCTATGGAGCTTTTCAATTTGTGAGTGTGTTTTGATATCCGTTTTTTATTGTTCGTTCGTAATCTAATATTTTTTTTACATATTTTGCTATTAAGCAATAACTGCAAATAATATAAAATCTTCTAAAAACACTTGAATCTACAACAAACAACACATCTTAATTGATGCGAATATGCTTTTTTTCTTTATGCCATATGCCTATAAGAAAACAGATTGACTTGACTAAAGAGAATTCTCAAGATATAAGCTTAAACCTAAATATTTCGTAAAGGTTCGACTTGACTAGCAAATTTATGTGATTGAATTCTTGCAATGTAATCCACGTTGTATCGTGGAACAATAGCGAGGTTTTGCATTATTCATCATTCAGTTACACAATACTATAATTTCCAATATATTCCATTCCATGGAATGTCGTATTTCGATCACATAATTGCGAACTGTTTGAATTTCAAGGAAAAATTAAGCTTTTTGTCTTTATAAGTATTACTTGCTATAAATACTTTGAAATGTCTATGACTAAAAGCTAAAAAATATTCCACTAATAATGTTAAAATTCATATTTATCTCCGCGAGTTTTGTTACGAATCTCTTCGTTGTTTCTGCTCTAACTTTAAGCCACCAAATATCAAAGCTTCTTTAATTCTAAGTTCTATATGTTTAACAAAAGTGATGTGTCATTTGCATCTCTGTGGTCTGTTCGGGATGAACCCTTCTGCGATCTAAATTTGTATTTTAAGAGGCTGCAAAAAGTAGATCGCCATTTAAGTTCCCCGCATAAGTCACATAAATATTCCAATGAAACACCTCATTCGTATAATTTCATATTTTTGTTCAACGGAGGACATTTGTTAATTGGAGGACATTTCTAGATTTAAAATAACAAGTTCTTAAAATATGACCTTGAATCTGGAATGCTGAGACCAACCAGTCATATTTAGATTTATATGTATCTTGTCAACTGCGTCGCTGCTAATTTAATTTACTGTAAATATTATTCTAAATGTCTAATTAAAACGATTATCTTCACAAATATAAATATCCATGTTGGTTCGTAAAAAGTTATATACTCGTGAAGAATGCATCTAAATTACCATGTTCTTCCTGTTCTATTTAAATCAACAATTAATACAGAATATCTGTGCTAACATTTTGAATGAAGAATGAATTATTATTATTATTTTTGTTATTATTATTATATGTGTATCAAATGAATTCTGTATTTGTGAAGAATAGAAGTGGTGCTCTTTTGAAATTAACGTGAATGAATTATAATTATTTTCCTTGAATTTATATAAGTGTACAGGAATGAAAACAAGACAGAAAGAACGAAAGAACGAAATAATGGAAATAGAAAAGAGGTGAGAAAGAAAGATAGAAGGAAGGAAAGAAGAAAGAAAGAAGAAACAAAAGAAGAAAGGAAAGAGGAAAGGAAAGAAAGAATGAAAGAAGGGAGGAAAGAAAGAAGAAAAGAAAGAAATTATAAAAGATAGAGGCAAGAAGGAAATCAAAGAAAATGATTAAATTTATATCTGCGAGAATAAGAGATACTCAATTAAATGCAGTACTAATGTTTATTCTATAATTTATTCTGGAATATTTTTCTTGTTTTTTGTAAATTATTTAAATTTCCCATGTATGAAATGCGATGATTTATTGTGTGATTAACGTAGTCAGTCTGTGTGATTAAAACTCAATTTCATTATATATCTTAATAAACGTGATTTGTTTTTTGTTGTATTTATTGATATCTAAACAAATTTTTTTGTAATATTACTCTCTGAGCATGTCGTTTTATGTTGCATTATTACAGCCAAAGGGTTATATCTGGGATCAATATATTTCTAGTAGAAGTAATTTATTTATTCTTTATTAATATCACTATAATTAACCTTTAGTGTTATTCAATCATATTTTATACAATTATTTTTTATAATTCTTGAATTCCGATTGACGTATAAGAATAGTATTAAAGAATTGCAAATTATGTGAAATTACGATAGACAATACACGTCACTTCATGCCAATGAGCTTTGAGTTCTTTACGCCATTGTATAATGTTCGGAACTTATAGGAATATTTATATGTAATTCCTTATTCGAATTTTAAAAAATCCATTCCATAATTTGCGATGATTTCCAAATTCTATGATAAAAACAATGTTTTTTTACAGTAAGAAGCAAATCTTTTTCCGGAGAAGTATTTTTTTTATTCCCTAGGACGGCGGTGTGTGACAACAACTGAGATGTTATTTTAATACAGAGAATAATAAAGTTTATTGAAGTTTAGGACATAAAGAATATTTTTTGTAATGGAAGCCTAAGACGTGTATAATAAAAAATTACGAAATATTTCTTTAATAGCGGCGTAATAAAACATTTTCTCCCCTTACGACTTAATAGTGATATATTCACCAGTACTAATCTTCTACTGGTCTGCCAAATATGGAAGCAGTTTCAAGTTTGCCTACAGTTGGTCGAACAAGGGTGAGGAGCTTTCGCCCCGTCGCAGGAGTGTGGCATTGCAAACCTAACAAATCGAAACTGCTAAGAGCGCGGGACTTAGAATATATTCGTTGGCCCTTTTATGTTTCTAGGACCGTACAAATGGAAAGAAAGATAGACGAGGAACTTGAAAAAGAATATGAGAGGAATAAGAGAAACATATACGCAAGATTAGTTAGACAAGAAACGAAGGAACAAGAGCAGAAATAAGAAATCCTTTACATCAGAGGGAAGACAAGAATTGTAAAAAGTTAGAAGAACAGATCAATAATTTTATGACGAAGGAACACATAAAAGTGGATTCCATAAAGGAAACAAACAACGGGGAGGTAATGGTTCTACTGTCAAACAAGGAAGAGAAAGAGAAAATGCAGAAGAGAGTAAAGGACAGTGTGGATATGGAAATGAAGGAGGTAATACTCGGGAAGCCAAAGATAAGAATTATGAATGTTGAATCTGAGATAAAGGAAGAGGATTTATTGATAGACATAGCAGATTATAATATAAGAGCAGAAGAGCGAGAAGATTTCGTAAAAGAAACGAAGGTACTTAATAGGCAGAAGTTCAAAGAAAGTAAAACAGAAAATGTGATTATAAAGGTAAGTAGAAAGCATTATAAAGATCTGATAGCGAAAGGACGAATATATGTACCTTGGAGAAGTTATACGGTGTATGATGATATTACTTCTGATAGATGTTACAGGTATAATAGAGTTGGTCATAATGCGTACATATGTCGTAAAGACAACGAAACATGTAGTTTTTGTGCGCTCTCAGGACATTCGTACTGTTCTTGTAAGTTTAAAGAAGAAAGGAGATGTACAAACTGCATAAGAAAGAAGTTAGATGGGAATCATTCCGTAATCTGCATTGATTGTCCAGAGTACAAACAGGCTCAATAACGGATACAGAATAAAGTGAATTGTGGTGATTAAAATTTGGCAACGAAAAGAGAGAGAAATTGTGCATGATATTGTTGACAGGATACAGTTAACTTTATTAAAATATATGTGCTCAATGTACGTATCAAAAACATAACACATATAAAAGAGTTCAATTATGAAGGTGCTAAGATCTTACAATGCTCAAAAATGAAGTACTGAGAAGTAAAAAGGACATGCAGTCTGCAAGAAAAGCAAGTTACGCGGTGAATTATTTTGTAAAGAAGTAACAGGAAGCAAGAAGAATATATGAAAGAAAAATTCTTTAAAATTTACAAGAAAATTGATATGTTAAATTTAAGAGATAGGAAATGTGTATTCAACAGTATAGAAAAATTCGATACTTTTTATCTATTTTTAATACAGGTAGGGACTATTAGGGACACATTTACTCATTAAATAACCCAAAAGTATGTATTATATTTGATCCTTTCAAGACAATAGTTAAAGACAAGGGAACCTCTTGGTGATAAACAAATGAAAAAAATACATCAATATTTTCGAGAGTTATTGGCAAACATGATTTTTAACATATATACATACGACATTGTACATTATCGCATAAGATTGAAAATACTCTCCTGGAGTCAATTTGCAAAGATACGAAGAGATCTCAAAAAAAAGTTTTCGACCAATTACTATTCTTTTTTACACACTTTTTGCAATTGAATAGTAATAACATTTGTTTGCGTAAAAACTTTACATTGTATCTCGAAAACGGTGCAACGTACAGGAATGCGGTTTTTACAATCTGTACGCCACATTCAAAGACCAATCCAAATGATACTATGCATATTTCTAAAACATTGAATATTTAGAAACCGAAAGTCGGGCTGGTGTGTAAATGAAGTCCGAATGACCTGTTCAGAAATAGGTTTCTATTCCCAACGTATTCAAAGTCAAACCTCAAGTTTGGTTTTGATACATCAATTTGTACTTACGGTATCGGGACAATAAAATTATTAACATACACACACACATACCCACATAAGACATTGAACATCATCGCCAAAATTTTAAAAAAGACTCGCGGAAAGTCATTTCGCAAAGATCCGAAATGATCCCAATTTTTTTAGGCCGATTAGTATACTTTCCTTACACACTCCTTGAATTTGGAAAGTTATAACCGTTTTTTGCGTAAAGACTTTTCGCTGTACTTCGAAAACGGTGCGATGGACAGGAATGCGGTTTAGCAATCTGTACGCAGAATTCACAGATAAATCTAAACGGTTCTAAGCATAATTTTAAAATTTTGAAAATTAAGAAACCGGAAAAGGAGGGCGGTAGGTAAATGAAGATGCAATGAGCTGTCTAGAAGCAAGGTTCTTTTCCCAGCGCTTTCAAAGTAAAATCCCAGATTTGGTTTCAATACATAATTACTGAATCTTTTGTTGTGGTTACGATATACAGCGCGCGTACGGGACGATCGCTTCTGGATATTTGAGTATTTAATACAGATTATTCCTTGCTTGTGTGTGGAAACTGAGTTCCAGACAAAGAGTAGAAACTAGCGCGTGAGTGTGTGCAAACGTGACGCAGTACGCCCACCTGGGACGTACACATGACGTGTGTAATATGTCATTCATACATGGCATGATCGTCATGTTACCAGCAGCATGAATACTTGAACCTAAACACCTACCAGTGGTAAATCGCAGTGAGTGATAACTTAATAGTCATTATCCTTATATTACAGATTAGCAAAGTGGACTTTGTAGACATTTCGGACTATATATAGTCCATATGACAAACGTAAACAAATTTCGACGCCATATTTAAGGATATTGTTATTCATGGAGACGGTGAGGAGAGTCTGTGTCAGTACTACTCGCTTCTGCCAGTGTAGAGCGATTAGTGTTAGTGCATATAGTGCTTCATGGTGGACGCAGTTTATTTCGATATTGGGAAATATATCTATTAATGTCAACATACAACAAGAAATTTACGGTCTCCTGCAAATATTTAACCATGGTATAAATAACATTTATTGACAAAAGTGGGAATAAACCGTGAGCAGGGGGTCCAACTTCGGAAATAGAACATATAGCGCCCTCCCATCAGCAACATATAGAAATATATACCTGTGATGTGATACATATGAGAGAGGTGCAACTTGGAAGGGCTGAAGAGAAGCAGGGTTTGGACGGGTAGGTTGAATATAGTTCAATTCAGAGCAACTGAAGCCGCCATATTGATGATCATCACTCTCCAGGGAAATGGTCGTTTTTTTCGTGAATATCTTCGCAACGAATACTGATATCGTGACACGGCTTGGAGCAAAGCATGCACTATCACAACATGGAGGATGTGAATGTAGATTTCAACAGGGAATATTACTACATTCAGAAAATTTGACAAAAACAACCCATAATACTTAACACCTCGTGTTCGGTAAATAAGGCAAAACGAAAGCGCACATAAAGCTCAACGCAAGTTGGGAAGAATACATTGTCGGAATTGATATAGAACGAAATGGCAGACGAATTAAGTGATCACTCGACCCAGTGGAACAAGTGACTACTCAACCACGAAGGATGAGGAGGATGTAATATCAACACGCACACGTTCCTATAGAAAGGTTGAGGTCACCGAGCAACACACGATGCAAAGTATATATGATGACATACTATCCACATTGACGGAAAAAACCTTCACACGGATCTCTCGTACAACCCTGAAGAGGTTGAAGAGTTTATTGGGGTCACTATGGCATGGGTATGATGCTGTACGCCAAGACAATGAGAGATTGAAACAGCACTTGCAGAGATAGGGCAGACGGACTCACATGTTTCGACAAACAGTGACGTAATGCGGACCTTGGTGGAACGACTAGTCACGATCATCGACGAACGATGGAATATGTATATTGAACGCGTCGGCAGAGTTCGTGATTGCTTCCAGCGACAGTTGGCAGAGAGTACGACGAAAGTTGATCGCGTACTCGAACATGTCTATGCCACTGGGTCTCAGGATGAATTACGAACGGTGTGGGAGACATTAAGAGAGAAAGATGAAATAATACGAAACATGGTTGGAGAAATGAAAGGGGGGAATTATCAATCACATTGCGACCAGGATAACAGGGCTGGAGACAGGGCTGCAGAGCATAGAGGAGAAAATGACAAATCTCTTCGATAAACAGACTGAAGAGCTCCACAATGTGTGCCACAGTCATGTCGAGTCGGATAAACCGATTGAAATATATCGTGCGATACTACAGCGCAAGAAAACACAGGAAAAAGGTCTTACGACACGGAAGAAAACAGAGGAAGACGAATTTGATCTGGAACGAGCGGTTAGGGATAAATTACAATCTACACAAAATGTTATTGTGGACAGTATTCGGCAAACACGGGTAGGCAACGTTTTGCTACGAGTTGCTGATGACGGAAGCTACGACATACTTATTCATACGTTAGAGATATCAAGTCGCTTGAGAGAAATGTCGCTTAAAATACAGCGGCCACGATTAATAGTATATAATGTTGACGAGATGGAGGAAAGTGAATTTATGGGATCACTAACAGGGAATTTGTCAGTTCCCCCTGAAGTGGAGGTGAAAGTAATCCGCACGATAGGTAGACCAAGCGGGAAGACGCGTCAGTGGGTTTTTGCGGTGGATGAGGCGCTATACAAGCGCATATTATCAGATATGAAGCTTCGTGTACATTACATGTCATACAGAATAGCTGAATATATTGAACCGTTACGATGATACATGTGCCTGCATTTCGGTCATATGACACGGAACTGCCGGGACAAGAAAGATATTTGTGGTCATTGCGGTGAACAGGGACACTGGTAAGAAATGTGTCTCAATAAGGAGGGTGTTTCTAGATGTGCAAATTGTCCAAGGAAGGGATGGGATGCTAATCATCCTACATGAAGCATGATCTGTAAAGACTACCTGCGTGTAATTTCGATTTATATGCGGTTGATTCTTGATCCAGATATTAGTAATGATTTTTTGAGGATAGGGACTGATTGGCAGAAATCGGAAAAGCGATGTGGTGTCATCAAAAACCGAGAACGTTTTTTTCCCTAAAACCAGGAGTGGAGACTTCGACTGGTAGGAGTTGTCGTTCGCTTTACGTGACTGTTGCTGATCAGGAGTGGTATGCAAGTGTCGCATTTTCGGCCGAGCGTGACCGTCTAACTAATTGGCAGAACGAGGGGACCCGAGCGTGACCTTCAGACGCGGAGAACGTCTGGATGACATGAGGGAGCTAATTAAGGGAGGGGATTCCCTAAGGGGAGAGGAGGGGTAGATAGGGGTGAACTGAATGAGACTCTGTTCGAGATGAAAATCCTTTAATGTTTACTCACACATGACGGCTTGGGCGGTGAAGCATGAAACAGGTCAGAGTGTCTCCAGCCGTTATCATCCTCGTCGGCTCGAGGCGGTAGAGAGAGAGTGACGGAGACGAGGGTTGAACCCACGGTAGTAGTGGCCGTAGTAGTAGAGGAACTATTCAGGAGTCATCGCAGTGTCCCCTATGGGGGTCGACTGAGATGTGGAAGAGGTGGGAGTGACGAGATAGAACACCGGCGTCTCCTTTTGGGTTCAAATCGGGTAGCGTGCACTTTCTTGAAACTCTGTCTACTCTACTCTCCCTTAGCGTCTACGAACCGTCTCTTTAAATGTGTTTTGACATGCTGTCTCAACATTGCCGCCTGACCTCATGACCCAGTTCTTGCTCAACGAGTCACTTTGTCTTCACGACACAAGTAAGGAAGTGTGAGCGCGCGGTATTAGATGGAAGATAGTTTGTGCATTAACGGATTTTTGCTCAATGAAAGGAAAGCACGTGCCTATGCGTCATGCATAGGGCATAGCCCCCGTGTATTATTTACAAACAGACCAGACGTTTCTGACGTAATATGATGGATCTGGAATAATTACGATGTTGGTAATGATATTGTAAGGATATCGACTAATTTGCACAACTTCGCAAAGCGGAGTGGTGCCTTAAAAAAACAAGAATTGTACTTCTGCTACGGCAATGAGCGGAGGCTACGACAGGCAGGAGTGGTCGTTCGTTTTAAGAGTTATTGCTGATCAGGAGTGGTTTGATAGTAAGGAATTGAGAGTGCGCTCTTTATCAGGAAAATAGTTTCTATATTTACAGTTTTGTGAAAAATAAATGCAAAATATGCGCACATGCATAACGAAACGGTAGGTCCCCCGTGTATTATTTATTAACAGACAAGGAGTTTATGAAAAAATATGATGGTCCCCTGCTTTCTACGGTAAGACCTACTTTTATTGAAAAGGAGAACTTAAATGAAGTAGTGTGTCATTGTGTAGAGAGGAAATAGTTGAGAGAAGTTCATACTTCAGCTAATGTTTACATAGTCAATAGAAGGGAACAAATAATTGCAACATGTTATTGATAATTTGAAAAGAAATTGAAAAACAGAAAATACTTCAGTATATTTTCATACGTTCACATAATATTAACAAGGTATAAAAACAAATGTTAATTTCGTAGGTTGTAAATCAATTTTAAAACAATGGAAATAATATATAAAACATTTTGTGAGAAACTTTGCGAGATATACAAGGACGGTTGCGCTTAAAATAACCTGAACTAAGTGAAGAGAAACATATGCAAGAAAATCCGAAATGTATTTAACTTCGCAAAGAGAATGATTGTAATCAAGTTCGTAAAGAATAATGTAGGGAAGAAATCAGTATAGAGCGAACATGGATATAGCTGTAGAGATGGGGAAAGAGAAGAGACCACGAAATAGAGCGTGGAGTAGTTAAAAAATGGCACGAAAGGAGCATGAGGCATTACGAGATGGTATTAATGATGATAAGCTTAAGAAACAAACCGGTGGGGTCCATAAGAAAATACAGAAAAGGACAGAGCATCTATGGGAAGAGTATCTAATCTTGAAAGCTGTGTTAGATATAACTAATGAAAACATGCAAAACATCCTGAAGGCCAGAGATGAAGAGACAAACTTAACAGAACCAATTATTAATATTTCTATGCATAAAATAGAGGAGATTATTGCCAAAATATTTAAGGTTAATAATGAAGCTGTGATATGCAAGATAACAGACGTGATCGACGAAAAGTTTCAAACTTTCTATGACAGATTGGAATTAAGAGATTCTTCGCTGAAGGAAGAAATTTCAGCAACTAATAGGAGAGGAGGCAGTTAAGTAGATGCAGTTATAGCATAGTCATATTGAAGAAAGTGTATTCAATGTGATAAATGAACGAATGAATACTATTTTGGATGTGATATGTAAACAGGAAAAAGAAGGAAATGTAAAATAGACTGAGATAAAGCAATTAGTATGTAAAATGAATTGTGAATCTCACATAATAAAGATTCAGGAATCCTTGCAAAAAGTAGCGGTGCAAATGGAAAGGAAGATAGACGAGGGACTTCAACAAGAAAATGAGAGTAATAAGAGAAGCACGTACGCAGGAGAAGTTAGACAAGAAACAAAGGAACAAGAGCAGAAAAAAGAAATCCTTTACATTCGAGGGAAGACAAGAAATGGAAAAAAAGTTAGAAGAAGAAATTTTTCTTTTCGACTGATTACTATACTTTCCTTGCACACACTGTGTAATTGGAAAGAAAAATGTAATGACTTACTGAGCGTCTTGTAATAACTTAGTAAAAGGCTATTGTATCACAACCCTTACCTGCGCTGGTGGAGAAAAAGTATGAGGAAAGTTTAAGGTGCGTAACACAAAAGTACCCTTCAAGAAACATGCGTGCGCAACTCGACCCCATTAGCAAGGATAACCCTTGTCATTAGACATAAAGAGAAAGAGTGTACTAAACCCAGGTAGTGGTCATCCGGAACTAGGAAAGTTTTAAATAAATGAAAAAAAACGATAATCCTTGCATTCCTGTTTCCACGTGCTCAATGCGATCGTTCCGTGTTACTGTTTATCCTTTGTTATAAATTAGTTCTGTCAAAAATAGCACCTTCACAAACGGGTTGGCACGATTTGAGAAACTTTTACCTGCAACTGGTTGTCGATATGCACAAATTAAAAACTTCTAAAATTATACCCTTCGAGCAGGGTACGAATTGAGGAACACTCTTACCTGGCCATTTGTGACAAGAGGAACCCTTCTTACCCGCGCAGGTAGTCATTTTACCCTGTTCTTACTTGAATATCACAAACATGAAGTTATCACTCTTTTGAGACTCAATATAAGATGTATAAAAAGGTGTTTATTATATTCTTAATGTTATTCCATTGAAGAAATACATTTATTGCACAAATTATTAGTCATAATATAAATCAACATTAAAAACAAAATAAAACATACTACAACAAAATAAAACTTACATTGGAAAAAATAAAAGTGAAGAGGATCTAATCACTGTTTCCAGACTTATTAAACAAACTTGCTTCTCCGCGGTTAATGTACAATTCACATTTAACGAAGTTTAATCCGTTGATTACATTGTTTTACAGCCACTTTATTTTGTTTATGAATTCATACTTCTGCTTAGTTTCCTTATCTGTTTGATTGCTTTTCCCGTTTCATATGTCATTATTCGAATATGTGTTTCTGTCTGAGCTCATCTTTTACATACATGTAAAAGAACTCATCTTTTACATATGTACAAATATTTGGGTGAGAGGAACTCTGCAATGCATTGAAACAACAAAGAAAATTCAAAAAAAAGCATTCGTGGTTCTCCATAATTCACCGACTTGTCGCTCCATACGGTGGGCGAGAATGAAATATTTCCTTCCCAGACTAAATAATTTTCGGTGTGGAATACCCGCAAATCTAATCAACTGGTCATCGCTTGGCACGGTGCTCATGAGGTCGCAAAATCTTTCCCCGACTATTTAGGGACATGACTATGTAAGGCAGGCAAAATTGGAGCCATTTCCCTTTCTCACAAGATACGTCATTAAATATTTTCGACAGTGCGAGTTGTTGAATCTTCCTCTCTTTGAAAAATATTACATATTTTACAGCAATTTTGTCACACGTTCTTTTAAGTTTCAAAGAAATTAACCGACTAATAAGTAAACAAATCAGTACGGAAATATATGTTGAATATTCGTATTATTAATTGTAATTTTTCCACAAAGTAATTTAACAACCAAACACTTTTGTATGCTTCATTTTTCAAAATTGCAATAAAGTAGAATGAAAAGTTATATAAATCTAATCTACATTATTTAAACAAATAAAAGTTCTTCACTGCGAAGACTCGTGATAAAATTTCAAGATCGAACTTCGCGGAGAATATAGAATTTATTATTAAAAGCATTGAAACATATTTATTTTATGCCTACCAAAGATGAGGTAGTTATTTTGCTTCCAATAGGAGACAACATGCTTTACGTATTTAGAGTAATTCAAATTATTTAGTCATTTCATGAAATATATTCAAGATATTTAAAAAACGTGCATTTATAATATAAGAAAAGGAAAATTCTATATGTTATTGTCGATGTATCTCAAAAATTTGGAGGCATTATATATTTACTCATAATAAACAAACATTTTTCTTAAAATTTCTTTTAATGTTAATAAAACATCCTTTTATCTACGTCTGTTAACTGACCTAAATCCCTTACTAAACTTACCTCGTCACTAGAAGGGTTGAAACAGGTGAATTTATGCGCTTAAAACCATTTTTTACCAACTACTCATTAGTTAACATTATTTATACATTCATGATATACTAAATAAAATATGAAATATGCGTACTTATGTTATAAATTTCACGCCCTAACTTTCAAAAAATTAAAGTTATGGGTAAAATTGTAAATTTTGTGTCAACCCACCTCAGTGTCTCCTACATCATATATATAATATTATCATCCATATTGAAAACTCAAATCAAATAGTCACAGTCTCTAAAACAGTCGTATAAAAGAATATTTTAGCCGCACAAAGGGTCACACAAGTAATCACGAAGACATCTGACATTCTGACCAGCCAGAGAGGGTGGAATGGATGAGTAATGCAGATTTGGAATTTCGGGAGTCGGTCCTCTGGTAAACAACGGGGTGCAACCAGAAATGAGGAAGTTTCTCAATTCGTGTCTGCTCTTGATATACAAAAAAGACCGTGATATCTTAATTACCGTGATTCTTGGTGAAAAGTCGAAAAAACAGATTACACGCTAATTCTCCTCATATCAGCCAAACCCCATTAATTTTTTTTGTAGGACTTTAGGGCTCGTCAACATCGAGGTCATTAGAGCCCAATTAAAATTTCTCTCTCTGCTGGGATGAATGAGTCACTCAGGACAACACACCAATCATATTCACTCCTTTTCCCCCATTCAAAATAAAAATATCAAAACTTGGAGAAATATGTTTTTAGAAATATGATTTCACAATATTGACGCACAAAAAGAGAAATGAAATCTCAATCAGCTCGTAGAATATTGAGAATGTGATTTATTATGTTGTAAGGGGTAACACAAATCCCTGGAAACATTGCCATTTCCTTGCACCCATTAAAATAAAATATTGACTAACAAAAAAAACGTTTCTAGATATTCGAAATAACAATGTTTACACTCTGAGATGATACCTCAATTAATTAGGGAGATGGAGGGAAAATAGCGTACATTCGGAAAACCGCATACCACCTCAATTAACTGCATTTAAATAAAATTATCATAAAATCCTTTCTAACTGCTTCTACAGAATATGAAAGCAAAAACCTGTCAAAATCGCAATTTTCTATTTTTAATAATGTTTAATCTGCGGTGATTCATGCGTCAGTAAGTCATTCTGGACAACACATTGTACCCCTTTTTCATGCATTAAGAATAAAATATTGATAGTTATATTACATTTTTAGGTATTATTCTCTGTGCGTCAAAGTTAGAGGCGCAGTAAATTCAGCGCTCCATAACTTATGTATGTTTTAAAAGATGTATCATGGTCAAATATGGGGTGAGGAAGCTCCTACAAATTATTAAGTCACTCCCTTATTGGGAGGTTTCTGTGCCATCCCCTTCGCGTTGAGCCGCTCATAAAATGTCGAGGTGAAAAGTTTGAAAAAACTAACCAAAAGTATTATACTTCAAAATGTCGGTGAGGGCTAGCCTCGCGTATACAAACTTAATAATGTGCACTCCAGTAGCTGAGATTAAAAAATTGATGTACTTTTAAACTCGACAAATACTCAGGCAAAAGGATAATTTCACCATTTAAGTCGACACTTCCTTAAGGATTAGGACTGCGTGGGTGGAGTTGCGCACATTTCAACTCACTCACGATTCAACTTTTCTACCTGTGCGGCGGAGGGTCAAGCTGTGGTGGTGTAGGTGGTAGTTCCCAGGGTCCTTAAGGATTAGGTCTACACGGCTCTACCTGTGCCCGTCGCGTGAATTCCCAGTCAATGGGGACGGTGGGTAGCCATTTCTCCGAGTTGGCTTTACCACAAAAAATATTCACAAAAATTTGGTTGTTATTTTAGAACAATTCAAATCTGCGCGAAAAACGATGAAAAATGATACTAAACACAACCTTACTGGCATCAAATGCACGTTTTACCATTGGTAATTAGGTGACGAAAAGAAGCAAGTCAAGGAAAAAAAGTTTTTCCTATATTAATGTTTTTTTTTAGTTTTTCGCCTATGTCTTGAAAATAATGCATTTTTATAACGCAACATTCTTGTACCGAAAAAATGTATAATACATTTAATTTCAAACAAATTATGTTGTCTATCTTTGTCGCCAGACGAAAAGAAATGACTCTTCAGAGCGCGTTAAAATTAATAAAAATACTAGAATGGGTACAACAACTATTTCTGTTAATTGTAGAAATCGGAACCTGCAGTATTGTTATTCCTGTCACTTTTTGTTTTCCTGGTAATTTTTTAAAATAAAAATTTTATAACTGCTGCTGAAATAACAAAATTTTGTAACTTTTTTTTTTGCATCAGTTGACGACAGTGTCGAAAAAGAATGAGCAGTACTCATGATGTTTTGATCTCAAAATGGTGACAATGTTATTTACTCGTAACAATTCTGTTTATTTCAACATGAATTAATTTATAATAATATTAGAAAAGAATCTTACATAATACAAAATAGTTGTCAACGATAAAGTATGAAACATTTTAGGATATTTTTACTTTTAAAAACCTACAGTGACTGGATTTGGCAAATTAAATCTACTATTTAGATACTTGCTAGAGAATTCTATAATTCAAAGCTTCCAAACATCAGTTGCTTAGAAATGTTCTGTGCAGTTTCTTTGGTAATTATATTTCTTAATTTTATGTGTCACCTCAGAAAACATTTGGAAAATTGCATTCTTATAGTCAATAGCTGCTTATACATTACTAACAACAGAAATCCAACCATAAAAGCTGCTGTTGAGGAGAAAACACCCTAATTATGAAGATAATAGTAAACTTTCATGACTGAAAAAAATATTTTGAGGATAAATCGAAGTTAAAACTGAGTTTTATTAGGGGCTATTCGCTTACTTTTTGACGTTGAGACGAATGACCAAACCTGCTATTTCAAAGATGTCTTATTACTTCATTCCAGTCATAAAATGCAATTTTCACGATTTACAAGAAATAAAATATTGTGAAAAAATCGAAACGAAGACAGAAAATACTCCAAAGCCAAATTAAGTGGTTCTAAAAATCAGAATTGATTCTCATTCTTGGTTAAGAAGTGCCGAGCACTGATGCACTATAGAGAACTGATTCATGTACTCTACTACGATAATCAAAATATATTATTTTCTCTTCAATCATATCTGCTTTATGAAAGAATTATAAAAATTCCAAGTGCAATTCTATACACCACTTTTACGGAGACAGGGACTCTCAAAATTTCCGTCAAAATTTTGCGAACGAATGTTTTTCTTGATTACAACACTTTCAATACACTACATGAATCAGTAAAAATAGAAGCTTAAAACTCTGTTATGTCATAAATACTTCGTGTTTGGGTTCATTTTTATTGGAATTATGTATGGAATTAAAAAATTGTAAGATAATAGAAATAAAAATAAAAATTCTCAATCCATAGCACGTAAAATATCTCTCCAGTAAGTGACTCACGAAATCCATTCAGCAGGTAGGTCGGTTAGCATAAGTGTGGGCGGGGGAACGGCAAGCCATTAGGACAGGTACAACGTGTCGAGTTTAATGGTACCCAAAATTTTTAATCCCTTGTCCGACATTATGACCATGAGGAAGTGTCGAGTTTAAGAACTCCGACATAAATCATTAATTTACGCGACTGACGGAATTACAAATATCTAACTTACCCATATAACTGGTATCCAGCATTATATCTTCATGGATTTTACAAAGTATGACACTTTTGGACCGCACCTACTAATCACTAATAGAAATGCAATGAATACAGTTAAGAATAATTTAAATGGACTCGGCGAATAACAGCTGATAGCGAATGAACAGTTTACCTCCCTTGAACAGTCTTTTTTACCGACATACAGAATTACGAATACAGAATTTCTCACTTTCCTGACGAGCCAATTCTACATTATAATATTTCCCTGTAAATTAATTATCCCATTTTGTTCATGTGGTTTTAGGTGTTGATATACTTATGTTATGAGAGAGTTCCTTTTTTATCCTTCTTTTGTATTTTTGAAATATTTGTCCAAATCTGTAGTATTTTTGCGCAGAGAAGGAAATGGATTTGAAGATTTTATTTTCTTAAATTGATGAAAATCATAATATAAATCAAACAGACTTTTTTTATGTTTTGGTTTTACTTTCTCTTTCATAATGTTTTTCCAAAAGTTCATATTGTTTTTTGAGTATGTGTAACATTAGAACTATTGAATTTTGGTTTAACTATGAAATGGATGAAGATGGATTTGTTACGTTTTTATTCTAGAAGGACTTAATTCGATTCATGAGATAAAATAATTTAAAGGATAAGAATTTGAGGACGTCTTTTGACTTTAGATTTTAGTTATTTCTGTACATACTACGCCGTTGTGACTTATCGATTGACTTGCTCATTCATCAACACAGAGGATAAGTAATAGAGCCATGAATTTTTCGAAATTTGGAAAAGGTGGGGATTTTTATGGAATTTATATTTTCATCTGGTGGTGGACAAATGTCTTCTGGTTTAGTTTTTCTTGTCATCATTTTATGTTGCTGAAAATGGTATTTGGAATATCCAAAGCCAGAAATAAGTTAATAGTTAGAACAAATATTTTCAGGTTTACAAGTTTTTTGAATCAAGGAAGAATGAGGGTTTCTTGCTAAAGAAAAATCAAGATATTTTGAAATATATTTCTATTGGATAATTAGCAAAATACCGTGTATATTTGTAAATATAATTATTTTCGTAGATTAACTGTTACTACGGTGAAGGAAATATGAATATGGTGTTGCACGTCTAGTGAAATAACTCATATTTCTTTAGGAGGACCACACATTGACATGGTCGTAAATTTTTTCCTTGTTCAACCCTGCGGACTAATATCTACATCATCACAGTTAGACCCTCCGCCGTGCAGGTAGAAAAGTTGAATCATGCGTAAGTTGAAAGGTGCGGACCCTACGCAGGTGTACCTGTCCCCGTCGCATGAATCCCCAGTCAATGGGGCAGTGGGCAGCTACATGTATTTCAGTTATGAGTCATCGAGTTGACTTTGCCACTATAACGTTGTTTTTATTTACAAAAATTGCGTTTTTTTAAATAATTGAAATCTACGCCAAAAATGATGAAAAATGTCATCAAATACTGCCTTACTGGCATCAAATACACATCTTATTACTACTCCAGAAATTAGGTGACGAAAAGAAGTCAATCAAGGAAAGAAATAAGTTTCTTCGCTATTAGTATTGTTTCAATTTTTCGCCTATAACTTGAAAACAGCGCATTTTCAGAACACAACATTCCTGTACCGAAATAATGTACATTAAATTTCCAACAAATTATATCGAGTATCTTTTTGTCACCAGACGAACGGAAAAGTATGAAGAGCGTGATGAAACTGACAAAAATTGGATACAACAATTATTTCTTTACTGTTTACGAAATTGACGCAAATTGTGTTGTTGAAATCTGAGCCTGTAGTTTCGCTTTTCCCTCCATTCTTGTTTCCTTGGTAATACTTTAAATTAAAAATTGCTGCTAAAAAACATAAATTTTGTACAAATTATTTGCATCAGTAGTCGACAGTGTAGAAAAAGAATGAGTCATTATGTTTGGACCTAAAATGGTGACAATGTTATTTACTCGCAAAAATTCTGTTTATTTCAACATGAATGAATTCTTTATAATATTGGAGAAATGTCTTACATATATTATACAAAATAGTTGACAACTATAAAATATGAAACTTGTAAAAACACAGTGACTGGATTTGGAAACTTCAAGAGAGTATTCAGAGAATTGCTAGACAATTCTAGAATTCGAAGCTTCCAAATATCAGTGGCATAGAAATATTTATATAATTTCTTTTCTTCTTATATTTCTTAATTTTATATGCGTCGACATCAGAAAACATTTGGAAAATTGCACTTTTGCAGTCCTTTTACCCCCTTATAACTTACTAATAACAGAAATCCAACCATAAAAGCTGCAATTAATGAGAAACCACCCTAATTATGAAGATAATAGGAGAACTTTCATGACTGATAAACATATTTTGATGTAAAATCTAAGTTAAATCTTAAGATTTATTAGCGGTTTCCCATTTCATTTCTGACATTCAGACGAATAACCAAACCTGCAGTTTCAAAATCTGTCTTATTGGTTCATTCCTATCATAAACTGCATAAATTGCACTTTTCATGTTTTAGAAGGAATTAAATATTGTATCACAAATAAAATCGGAGCCAAAAAGTACTTCAAAACCTAATTATTTGTCCTAAATCCAGAAGTGCCGAGTCCTGGTGCATTGTCGAGAACTGATACATTTACTCTAGTACGATAAACAAAATATGTTATTTTCCTTTCAATCATATCTATTTTATGAAACCATCAAGAAAATAGGATATACTACCACCATGCATTCTGAATTCAATGTATTCTAGCAGCTTTCCAATTCATGTTTTTTCTTACAACCCTGCGAATATCATTTAGATAACTAAAACTGTAGACATTTCAGCTATTTCATGAGACGGATCTTCTTCCTCTCATAACCAGTATAAATCCTCTATGTGCTTTTCGAGTACAGACAAAATGTTTGACCAGAACTGAGGCATTGTACATACCTTTATCAGGTGTAATTACTCATCTATATTTTTCTCAATACATCCCTAAAATTCCTTCTGATTTAAAGCAAAGTCACTCTCTTGTCTTTGTTTAGACGATGCTTCGCTACTACCACTAACTCGAGTCCCAAATGCAGCAGTTTTCTGCCACAACCACTCATCTTACTCTTTTGATCTTTTTTATTGTCCTCAGCAGATAGTCAAATTTTTTAATCTTCACGATTGTTTCGAAACGATCGTGCACGTAGCGTATTGAAAGCACCTGAAGCGATCAGTCAACTCTCGTTTGCAGGTGGGTTATGCGCACGCGCAGTTCTGCAAAAATGACATTTCCGCCTTGAAGATATATTATTACATTATCAGTAAGCGGCGGGATGTCGCGCTGCCAGGACGGCCAGAGTCCTAACTTGACACCTGCCGCCTATCGCCTGTGTAACCAAGGGCAGTTAAAATTACACCGCCAGGTTGAGCTAGCGATCAGTTCGCTCTCCCACGCAAGGCAACGTAGTTCAAATTTCTATCACAGCGCTGCGCCGAATATTTTCTGCAGACAAATAAAAAACGTTACCGACAATTTCATTTCTCAAGTCAAATTCGGCTGTCCACCAGAGAACAAGAAACGACAAAAATACGTATTGTATCTTATAAATTTCGTTTTTTTGGTCATTTTTTCATATTGCAACATTTTATTAAAATTCACATTATATATAGTGTGAAATTATTTCTTAATTTCAACTCATTATTGGAAGAACTCTCAAAAGATTCATGACAGTGAAATCTTATTTTTTTAGAAGCTCCAATCAGATTAATTCTCTTCAACAATAAGTAGCGTTCTTTAATTGATTCTTATATTCACTCTTGTGAAAAAACTGCTCCAGGAGGCTGCTGCTGGCGCTATGTCGAGTTTTGCTGTCTTCTTGCAGATATTTTGTGTTTTGTGTTGACAACGATAGCTTTTGTTCCTTTCGTAACCTTTTTTGGACAATAGTCTTGCTTCTCAAAATATTCAATCAAATGAGCAATTTCTTTCCGCATTTCAACAATCTTATCCTCAATTCTCTTTTTCCAAACTGGAATAAATTTTTCTGGGCGTTTTTTTTGTAACCCGAACGAGGGACGGCAGAGCTCGAACCACTCGTTGGGTCAACAAGAAGTATAACATAAATTGAATAGTCAGTCGGAGAAAGAATACTGTCCAATTTGGGCAGTGTAATACTAAATATACTAATGAATATCTTACGGGTCTAAAATATAAGATAAGCGATCTTGAAACAAAAGAATACTAATATTTAAACACAAAATTAACAGTATACTCAAATATACTTGAATTTGAAAAGTGTATTGAACACTACTTTGAAAGAAAACTTTAACTTTAATCATATATGTGAATTAAGATTAAATATAGAGTTCTGTGCAAAAACTTTAACGTTACACAGACTCTCTAGTTAGTCATTAACAAATGATTAGACATCAAGTACAGTTAATTACACACAATTACAACAGAGAAAATTCAAAGATTCACTCCTCTTGCTTCTCTCTTGAAACTATGTCTTTCTTACGCAAAAGTTTTATGCTCACAATACCTCCGTTTCAGCAAACTCTTACACCACAACTTCGAAGGGTTTAAATGTCCAACCATGACATAATCACACATTCCACCAGGATCTCCACAACTGATATTCTCACTTAAATACAGTTCGATATTAGAATTCAGCATAAATATTTCGAAAGTTCATGGATACTTCGTGTAGCTCGTGATAAAATTACGTAAAACTTTTCTCACGTAACAAATTTTTAGTGTTACATATTACACGAATACACATGAAGATCATTAATATGGCTAATGATGCAATATTTTGACTAGGAATAACATTTACCAGATTAATATTTACCTAAAAATCAACCTAAATTGTTAGAATAATTCTTGTTTCTTAATATACTTGTTCAATATCTTAGATTATGTATTATACTACATACAATATCATGATGTTCTGTACCACGTGTTTGAATACAACTCGATCTCTCAAAATTTACACAAAACAGAAAAAAAATACTTTCACAACAATAAAGTGCTTCAACTTAAGAAACAAATTGTTCTTGGTTGACATATTAGCTTTCATAAAAGTCTGTATACACGGGACATACTGCCTTGCAGGTAACCTGCCCAGCAATTGTAACGTGAATATTGACAGTCTCTACGGCAATACTTCACTCAAGTTGCTAAGAGGTTCTCCTGGCTCCGTCTACCTCAGCGTCTAGATCCCGTGAGACCTAGCACGTACCTCGGACATGAATATCAAGCCGCAAGTACCCCGGATCTGCGCATGCGCGCCACGTGTAACCAACTACACTAATATATTAAATACTCCTTTCGTGATTAACAATGACACGTAAATTCACAAATATAATACATGAATAAAATAAATATACATAAGTATAAATTTATGGTCTAAAAGTAAATGTATGTAGCGGAAATCTTGAAAATAAAGCGACACTACTGTTTTCTATAAATTAAAAAGTTTTAAAGTTAATGAGAAATAGAAAGAAAGACCCATAAAAATAACTCATAAATTTGACGGAACCGTTTCGGCACAAACGTTTCTCAGTCACATTTATGTGTATGTGTGGGTGTGTGTGCGCGCGTGTGTCGCTCTTCTTCAATACTTTTTGTCGCCGCATCAAGCGTAGAACAAACACCTAACGCTACGGAGTAAACAATATTATATAGATCTTCAAAATTTAAATCGTGTGACATCATCTCTGATTATAGAATCCATAATTCTTAGGTCTGATAGTATCTTGGATTACAAATTGCTCTAGAAATTTTATGTCTTTGTGATAAAGAAACTACTCTGTATTGCATTTTTAAATTATTCATTCTGCGTATGTTTCATCCTTTTCTTCCTGATTTTAGTGGTCCAATGGGCTATCTTCATATACATTGTTATGGCTTAGATCTACGCGTTCCTGTATGGTTTAGCCCTGTGGTAGTTCCCCATTCACCTCATCCTTGATTTTTGAAGTTCAGCTGATAATAAAATATTACCTCTACGCATGATGGGATTACACTGTTCACAGATATGTTATTTATTGTGGGTTATGAGGGTATATTTGTATCCACTGAGCATATTTTCTTCGTTTAAATCCTTCAACTTTAGTCTTTTCTCTTGTGATTCTATAGTTCGCGCGTATTATTAAAATACCCTTATTTCCTCCATTTTGTGTGCTGGATGGGTTGATGAGCCTTCGTGGAAAACCTAGTTGCCGTTTCTCGAACTATTTCCTCTTAGGTAGGTATGAGATCGTATAATGGCGGTGTGTCGCCACTCCTTCTCTACTGGTCTGAGACGGTCCACCTCGTTTCACTGGTACAGATAACACAAATAACAAAGCAAACCTGAAAAAGGTATATGCTCTATTAATTTAAACTAACAGTTTTCGTAGCAATAAAATAGCAATCGCATCGTCCAATTTTACTAAGCTCCATAAACTCAAATTCCCCCTCTACAGAGTAATACGAGACCGTCTGATCAGATAAGGTATTTCAAACCTTTCTTCTTATAGTCGTAGATGAAAGAAATAATTTCAACCAGGAATACCTAGAAAGAGAGAAAATTTGCGCAGGTGATTTAAACTTTCGCAAAGGCTACTTAATTTGAAGGTTAAAGTATACTTTTGAAAAATATTCAAAAACTGTTCCAACTATTTTATTTTCTTAAATATACTGTATTCATAGTGTAATTAGTATATGTTTAATCCGCATTATCGGTAAAGTTTGGTATAGATGCAGTGAAATAATTTCCACTCACATCGCATACTTTTTCTTTTACCAATGGTGAGAATCCAAAGAGGTGTTTGTAAATATGTCATTTTAATGTTATATTTAAAGGAGAATAGAAGATAGTGTGCATCTCATGTTTCTCATTGTATTTGGAATCTTCCACCCACACGAACGTCCTTAGTCGCGAATTCACATCCAATGACGGTGTATCCAGTGACCGTGAAGAGAAAGAGAGAGAGGGAGAAAGAGAGAAGTAGGGACAAAGAAAAAACAAGAATCTGTTGTTGTGTTTCACAATTTCATTTGAATAAATTAATGAAAGAGATTTCAGTTTTAGTTATATTTGTTGTAATCTAAAACACGTTTTTTGTAATATTAATCTCGGATCACGATTTTATATGCTGCACGATTACAACCAGTGTTATATTGTAGATCATTGTATTATTAGAACATGTAATTTATTAGTTCCTTGAGTGGTTTAATGTGATTTATAACACGATAAAAAAATTTGTGTTATTAATTCATATTTTATACAAAAGTTTTCTATATTTACTTAATATCTTTTGACATATATGAAAAAATAAGAGAATCACAAATTATGTGAAATTAAGTTAGACATTACACGTGAAGAGAGAGGGAAAGAAAGAAAGATAGAGAGAAAAAGTAAAACAACGATAGAGAAAAGTGAGAGAAAGAAGGAAAGAAAGAAATAAGAAGAAAGATAAAGAAAAGAAACTATGGTATTAATATGAGTTAATACATTTCAATTTGATTGGAATAAATAAAAGGGATTTGTCTTTTTTTATTTATTCATATCTGAAACGAGGTTTTCATATTATTGATCTCTGATTATTTTTTTAGGTTGCACGATTACTACCAAATTGTTATATCGTGGATAAATATGTCACTAGAAGATGTAATTTATTTGTTCCTTAAGTAGTTTTATATTATTTATAACTCGAGAATTAAACTTTTGTGTTATTAGTTCATATTTGAGACAAACGTTTTCTATGTTTATTTAATTCCTTTTCACATACATGAAAAACTTAAGAGAATCGCAAATTATGTGAAATTACTTTCGACAATACACATCATTTGTAGGCAATGAGATTTGATTTCTTTACTTCACTGTATAAATATAAGAAATTATAGGAATATTTATAAGTAATTTGTGATTCGAATTATACCAATTCCATACGATATCTTGCAATTATATTCAAATTCTGTTAAAAACTATATTTTATCACAGTATTACGCAAACGTTTTTTACAGAAACTCTAATATCTTTTACATTGCCTATGAAGACCTTGCGAGACAACGAATCTCGAGATGTCGTTTAAATATAGAGAATGGTAAAGTTTATTGAAGTCAAGAATATACAGAATATTTTTGTTATAGAAGTCCAAAATGTGTATAATAAAAAAATACAAAATATTTCTTTAATAGCGGTGTAATGAAAGATTTTATCTGGTTACGATTTACCCGCCGCACGATGTCTTCCAAATATAGGCGCCGTTTCAAATAGACCTACGATTGGTCGAACGAAACTTCCCCTCTCGAAGTGAAAGCAAGAGGAGAGATCCGTTGCAAACCTAACAGATCCAAAACTGTTCAGACTTAGAAAAATAAATGGGCCTTTTTATGTTATCAGTAGTGTACATTGCTCGTGATTCGTTGAGCCTATCGTGTCCTTACGAACCTCAACTTTACCATTACCTCTTTAACCCCCAGTATATTAACTGAAGTTATTCACTGAAGGGACCCCTTCCCCTCCACACAGCTAGCTGATTGGAGAGAGTCGGACCAGGCGTTGCCCCCTGTGCGGGGTGTGGGAGAGTGCCCACAAACACCCAGGCAAAGGGAGTGAGACCCTACCTCTCCCAGCATCCGCTCTGGTGGGTGAAAAAATGCCTAGTCCACTTCTCTATTGCTATCTTTTCTAACGGTAGCCGAGCAGAAATCCTGCCTACCGATTGGAGACCAAGGTCTCCTTCCCGTACCCCACGGGTACGGAAGAGTCGAATCCATATGGGGGCGTCAGGTGCAAGCACATGAGGGCTTGTACCCCACCCTCCCTTCTCGGTTTAAAGAGTTGAGTGACACTCGGAAGATTGTTAGCCATCCTACCACTTACAAAGTTTGCGTCGGGATCGATCCATCATCTACGTTGTCGGTCTGGGATTGGGTATGAAAGTCGAGGATAGGCGTAGGTCCAGTGGTTCACAGACCCTGTACTTTTTGGGAGCTCAGCGCGGTAACTTCGCCGGACTATTCTGCGCGGTGACCTTCCCACTAAGTCACAACTTTATAGTCCTACCCATGTTAGATGGGCTGCCCCTTCAGCTTTGGATTGGTGTCCGCCAGGATCTCTTGCGAGATTCCCTCCTACTTTCAAGTTTGAAATACCCAGTGTTACTTACAAGGTCTGGTTTGAGAGTCCGCTAAGCAGCAAACACGTGCTCCCCCACGACTAATAGGACTGCTCCTATCACGTCGTGGTTACGTCGGGGCCCCTGTAGCGTTTCTGCCTACTCGTATTTAACAAGTTTTCTTGTTAACGGAGACGAGTCACCGTTCAGAGATTCTCGTGAATCTTACCGCCGCTTGTCTCTTCAGGAGGGTCGATCCTTTACCCATGGATCTGGGATTGGGTACGAGTACCATTTGATTAAGGGTGAGTGCCAAGCGGTCCACATCACAACACACCCCTATGCTTACCGCCGTTGCTACGTCCAGTTCATTTCGAAACTCTACTCGTGTTAGATGGATTCCCCCATCATCGTTGGACGAGTGATCGTCTGAAACTCTTGTGATGTTCATACTCTTGTTAGATAGGCTACCCTGTCAACGTTTGACGAGTTACCATTCGGGGATTCTAAACGAATCGGTCTCCCTCCTTCTTCGCATGGTCTGATCCGTTACCCAGGGATCTGGAATTCGACACAGGGACCATGGGTACTTGCCGAACCGGATGTCTGCAAGATTCTTTTCTTGTACAGACCAGAAATGTATTTCAGTTGAAGATAAAACTATAATCCATGCCATTTTTGGTCCACTGATGTTTTATAACTTCCCATCCACCCGCCAGCAAGTTTGTGAGTTTTCCTCTTTCTCATCTTTTCGGGGACGTATCAGATCTAGGCAACTACACACGGATGATTTTTATTATTACTGTTACTTTTATTGTACATTTTATAGTTGTGTACATCCGGTACATATTGAATGGGGTCATTTGATGTAGTATGTCCTTCCTAGCAAATCTCTGAAGTTCAACTCAGTACGAACAATTGTATATACGTCTCCGAATGTCCAATTTATGTAGTAGCGACTATTTGTGTAGTTCTAATTTTCTCGGTTACTTTTTACTTCTTATAAACTAAACTATTTGCTATGATTAAAATAGGTGTCATAATATGGAATAAAATCTGTATACTTCTTTCAATTCCATTGCAAGAGATATGAATTTAATAACTCTTTGATCCAGCTGTATAGATATTGTGATCTCCTGGGTGGGTGCCATTCAAGTGGGATGCAGATTTTTCATTTAAGTCGTGGTAACGGATATCAGGTTTGTTGACAACGATTGTTTTGTGGGTATGGATTGGGATATCATAATACAATCTTTGTTTTTCGTTCTCCGTTGTAGGAGGAGGTCTGTAGTAGTAAGAGGAACTTTTTGCTTTTCTAGTAAAAGTCCTATTTTAAGTGACTGATGAATAAAGTTTACGGTTAGGTTGTAGCGATGGAGATATTCTATATTTGGCAATTTTTTTATCGTGTTATCAGGTAACCCATTGCTTCTGAGACTCACTGGCATATTCCGCACCCATTCTTTATATCCTGTTTATCAACATATCTTTCTTTGTTTTTCGTGACAACAACCTGAGACTGAAGGGCATGAATGAAACCTTCAGTCTGTTCAAATCGAGATCCATCTCTGAGCCAAAGCGTCGATGCGTCTTTGTCGACATAGTTGAATGAATGGGGAAATATACTATGGAGAAATTTTGTCTTTCATGATTCTACCACTCACTCACTGATTGCAGTGACAGTGGAATAAGAACTTCCATCGTTCAGATTCAGAGGTAACAATCCTTTGTCTGATAACACCTCTGCATTGTGCAATGGCGATGCAACGGTCCTGCAAAGAAAAACTTTCTCATAATTGTCCCCTCCTTAGTGCAGGGTGAATGAAGGTCTAGGAGGCCTCTCCCACCTTCCTTCCGGGAAATATAGAGTCGTTCTACATCTCAGTTAGGTACCGTCCTGGTAACATAAAAGGTTCCACGAAAATTTTCTTAGTCACACTCGCTTCGAAGTTTGAAGCTCTTAGGTTTGCAACGCCGGACCTCTGCGACGCACAGTGGGAAATTTTGTGACAAAAATCGGTTCGACAATCGGTTTGGTATGTGGACGGAAGGACGTGTTTTTTTTCAATACTCGTACTCATATACACCTTAAGGACCAGCTGCGGAAAATTGAGTAAAATATCTTACGACGCGTGAAAAGAGGTTAGAATAACACAGTGTTAGGGAGATTCATGAAAAATGGATTAGGAAAACAGTATATAAGACGAGAAATCGAATTAATTCCCCAAAATGATCAAGATTTTATGTAGTCACTTGTTTATTTTTAATTTAAATACAATTTTACTTTTAATTTTGCTAATATTCTTTTTTGATCTTAAAATTATTGTAATATTATTTACTTGTAAATTGTATCATAATAATATTTTTTCGCATCCTTTAGTGCTCTTTAAATATTATTTAATTTAGTTGTAAAGTACTTTTTGGTATATTGCAACTATCGATTCATTGAGCACCGTTGGGAACCACGGGAAACCAACGGTCAGGACACGAATATATACAATTAATATAAACATATTTACAAAAGATACTCAAAGAAGAGAAAGATTATTAAGTAATATATACAGGTTTTGTAACATTTTATTAAAATAAAATACAATGATTTACAATGAAACAATACATAATTGACATAATGCTTGGAACGTCTTCTCAACATGTCTCCACCTGAAAGAAAAGAAAAAGACGAAGCGGTAGAATCACGGTTCACTTGAATCAGTAGTTTCAGCGCATATTACTCTCTCTCTCATCTCCTCACATAGCTTAGGAACTGACCCAGGGACTGCAGTACAGATACTCTATTATCTCTCATAATCGCAAAGGTTAAATCTACGTTAATGTGATAATTTTGGAATGCTTGACCTTCAACCACAAACCGCCTTGGATGACCCACGTTCATTGATGCGTGTAGTTGCCTTCGGCCTCTAGTGCCCATTCAAGACGACCCGAGTCATCGTCCTTCTTACGTCAGCTGCTACACCCGCCAGGATGATCTCAGCGTGGGAAGTCAGATGTCGTGCTACCATCACCAAGCACAACTTGACGAAGAAATGAAGGCATTAATGGCTCTCGCAGTTGCCATTGACCGCAGAGCCGAACTGTTCATCACTAATGAATTTAAGCGAAGTCAACGATATTCGAGCCAAACTAATTGAGATTCGCAATGATTACATCGAACTCATGTTTAAACAGTACGTAGCACGCCGGATAACAGTCAGAAACATAATACTCATAATGAGCAGACTGATGCTGATTACTCGAATGATGTGATAAATTGTGTAAGATAATGATTACTAGAATCTCATCTAGAATCTTCTAATTGCCTTCAGACTGATGTGTGGTAAGAATGATCTGTTCTAAGATAAGATAAGATAAGATATGAGATACTGGAGATTCTCTGCTCTTTGTTTAATTAACCATATCCCTACTCAATGCCCCAAAAATCGAGGGAACAAACTCCTCCTCTTCTGACGTAGGTGATTCTTTCTAGCCAATAATTAACAATTTTCTTCTCACAAGACTCGCCTCTGATTGGTTCGACTTGTCATGACATTTTCAATTCGGGTCAATAACATCGCTTGTTTTCACTAACACTAACTTCACTTCTTAACCCTGTATTTCTCCCGAACTGACACCAGATTTACAACCCACATCTCAACGACACACTTGTTTCACAAAGCTCTTTTCATTCCCCCCTCCAGATGAAGTCCGTTTCTCTGTTCTCCGAAAAATGGCACTTAACTTGACATATCTGTTAAACGTCGTTGTCACTCACTTTATTTCGAACCCTCAACTTCTTCTGCGCAGACGTTCCCCACTCCATAATTCTGTCTAGTATCTCTCATCTTGTATTGTACGAACACGTGTTGCTGGCACAATGACCAGCCTTCGTTCTTCTACGTCCCTCTTTACAATTAAAAACCTATGTCGATCCTCAGCTCTCCTAATGGAAATCTTCTGGCTAGAGGTTCTATAACCACCCCTCTGTTCCTTTCTTTTACAAACTCAACCCCTTCGTACTTCTCTTTTTAACACTCCCTGCGTCATACCGGGTGGCTGCCTGTGCAATTAATGCACTTTGCAGGCCCCGGGCATGAGACGCCGGGTTCGTGTGCCTCCTTTCCGCACTTCCCGCAGGTATCACGGCCCTTACACGATGTTGTCGTGTGTCCAAACCTCTGACACTTAAAACAGCGCAGAGGATTTGGAATAAAGGGACCGGCACCGGCAGGTTAAGCCATCCAACCTTCAGATCTTTTGGTAATTTCGGACAGTCAACTGTCACGATGAAGAAACTGGTCTTCTGCGGAACACCATTTACCTTCCTCATGATATGACTAACCTCAACTATATGGTCAGCCTCCCATTCTGCAACAAGTTCGTAAATTGCCATTTCCATTATGTCCCTGCAACTTACGACCCCCTTGCTGCGATTAAGCGCAGCATGGAGCACGCACTTCACAGTGAACTCTCCCAGCTTGTCACAACTTAAGAGGGTCATTGCTTGTTTGTTGGTGTTGGTTTCCAACAACATTGAACCATTTGTTAGTCATTTTATATTTTTTAGTTTACCACAGACACCTTCTATTTCTTTATAAATATAAAAGGGCAAAACCTTTTCCAAGGTTCCCTCCTTTCTTTTCATTATAATAAAAACATTCGCATGCGTAATGTTCTGTTTCTTTATCTTTTTTTCTTCTGAAGCGGGAAGGCTCTGAACCCTCGGTTGCTTCGAAGACGTTTGGGAGGAATACTTACCTTGCGGTACACCCACTCCGCAAGGCAGGGAGGTAGAGGAATCAGTCATCTTGTCCCACGAGTACGGAGGAAATAAATGTCGGGTGACGTGGAGCCTCCGTATCACGCCACTAAGCCTTGCTCAACTGAGGTGCGGCAGTTGCCCCAGAGGCTATCCGCTAGCGAGTGTTTATCCTCAATACCCATTCACCTCATCGGCGCGTAACACACCTTAAGGTTGAGGGTTTTTATATAGAGGTTTAATCCTTCCTCGCGACCCGGCCAATGAAGGCAAGATCTCCGCCCTTCGAAACACGCAACTTTCCACCATCGCACCAAAGGTGGTCTCTGAAACATGCCTAAAGCTAACGATGTCCCAGGACTGGTGGCGCAGTACCAGTCCCCAACTCGGGGCCGTGGGTTCGCCAAACCCATTCGTAGTCGAAATTGATCCCCCTGCGGGGATATTTTCTATGTGTTAGTCCTGTACTATCAATGGATTGTAAGATCTTAAGTTATCTGGGTCAACCTCTGAGTGTATAGAGTTCATTGAGAAGGCATACTCACTGCTGTACTTGCGTGATTTTCGTTGTTTCTGACCAAATGTTCTTCATAAAACACTGTTGATGTGTGTAACAAAATATTAAAATTAAATATCGAAAAAATCGCTGGTGCACATGTTAAAATCGAATTTCAAAAATTTGCTGGGTATTGTTCTTGAACCCCGCCTGAATTCATGTGTCACATTTTAAAGTTCTTGGCCAACTAGGCGCTATTCGTCGAGAACAAAAGCACAAAGACGCTAAAACACAAATTGTTTTATCTATGTACCTTATCGTAGAGTGAAGGGATAAAATGAAATGACTCGAGTTGAAAAAAGAATTTTATTTTGTGAGTAAAAGAGACTACACAGATTGAGCTGCCTTCATCCAAGGTTCGAGTCCCAGAGCGAAGGGCGAGCTGGAGTTGGTGGCCAAGAAGAACGTCCCTCGGGCGCTGTGCACAAAGGAAACACAATGAATGGCTTCGAATTGTGAAGTCGCTGTAATGACATTAAATGGGAGGAATCTGACGGAGAAACTCTGAATGCCGATTAAGCGCCGATTGTTCGAACTTTATTTGACTTTGTTTTTACATAACAACCATCACAACTTTTGGATGACGAACAAGGCACATCCATTACAGATTACGAGTTACATATGACATCTGAAAAAATGAATTATTTATACACATCCTTAAATAAAAACAACAAAATGTGTGTGCTTTGGAGCACGTGATAGATGTGAAACTTCTTCGGTAATTTAAATGTAAATCAAAGAAATCGTACTTTGTCACCAACATAAGTCGTAAATGTGACTAAACACAAATCTTAATAAAAACAATGGGTTAATCATGATTGTGAGTAGAAGTAACCAACCCTTTGAGTATTAATTGGCATTTTATTCCTCCCCGTTCACCACATTTTAGTGGGTTGTTGGAATCTAACATAAAGTCGATGGAACATCATTTAATACGAGCAATAAATTCCAATATCCTTACATTAGAAGAATTTACTACTTTAACTATTTAGGTGGAAGCTATTCTTAATTATAGACCTACGATCGCATTGACAGAAGATATAAAAGATTTTTATTACTTCTCCTCCGAACATTTTTTATTTATTATTATTTTGTTTAGGTTCTTATAATCAACATCATTACGGCGTAGATGGTGCTTAGTAGAATTATTAACACAGCAGCTATGAAAAAAATGGTCAATTGGGGATTACAAGAAAGCAAAAAGTGGTATTCAGCCTCCCCAGATTTAACTGTCGGAACACTTACAATTGTTCGCGAAGATAATACTCCACCTCTTAATTTGAAATTAGATGTTATTACTGATGTATTTCGCGGAAGAGACGGAAGAATACATGTGGTTCGAGTAAATACGCCCTCATGCCAACATGTGTGTCCAATACATAAATTTACCCCAGTACCTTTAGAGAGAAATGAAAGATTAACGAATCCAGATCAAAATATGTTTTATTTTATTCTTTATATACAACTTAAAAAAATCATTAGTGCCAACCAACTTGTTTTATGCGAGATAATATCCCGTCAAAACCATGTATTAATAATTAAATTATATGTAAGAAAAGAGTAGGATTGAATAAAATAACAATATGCTCTACATTAAATCTTAGTCGAGAAATACGAGAAACGTTCTCGTGCAAACTTAGTTAAGAAGCTTGTTCAAACGTATTAATGATCAAATTATTTTCAAAATAACTTAAAAGACAGTACGAGCATATCCTTAAGACATGATAAACAGCGTTACAGTCGTCATTTACAATTACCCATAGAGCGTTATATTGATTAATAATGCATGATTCAGTGGAGATAACCTTCTCCACGCGTATTAGTAATTGGGACAGTCCCTGATAATATTGTCAGTGACTGGGAGGCCTCCCGCCATAAAACAAATGGGGATCAATGCCGAGGCACAATAAAAATGTGAATCGCCCCTCTTGTGACCATCATGAATATTTTCCCAGAAAAGGGAGCACTACTTAGTTCATAAAGGATGTATTTGTAAAAGATGTTACCAATATATTAGTTTGCTTAGCCAGAACAAGTGAAAGAGTAAATGATTTGAGAAACACATGTAACAACTCAAGCTCATTTCGGTTACAACACAAACCGATTACACTCCCCAAATGGTCACGCCTTAAGCCGCCCTCGTGCGCTATTATTGCAACAAACACACTCCATCTTGTCTTGTGTTTACATCACGGCCACGGCCCTCTGCATAAGAGCCAAGGCCTACGAATGGCAAAGAATAACGAGCGAACAAGGAATCTACGAACGATGAGTCAATGAACGTAATGTCCACGAGTAATTACAACGTAATCGACATGACGCAATTACGTTACACGTCGTAATTACATGATAGTACATCATGGCATCACTCACATGACGTTCCTACTATCATCCAACAAGATCTAATATGCATATCAACGTTCACTTGTCGTCGCTTCAAGTCATTACCAGGATACTGAATAACAAATATAATCGCTATCAGCTCACATGAGTCCAGACGTCTTACCTGCGCTCGCCGTCTCGAATTAATTGCGAAAGTAATCCTGCCGCTCAAAAGCCACTTTTGACGAGCCCTCTACTTCCAATTACATTCTGAACTATCACTGCAAGCAAACTTCATCTCGCCGAGGTATTCTGATCCCGACGAGATTTCCCTGTACGGCACTTCCCACGACTTGGAACCCGTGCGGAACATCCACGCCTTCGCGGGACGCGAAGACGCTAACTCAAGTTACCCGGACCAGCCACGATTGGAATCCTACTTCCTGAGGAGATTTCCACGCCACGATTGGAATCCTACTTCCTGATGAGATTTCCACGCTACTCTACCTTTCCAGAGGGTCCAAGGTCCACGCTACTAGTTACGCACCAAAAAGCAAGTTTGACGGATACCACGTCTGTCACACGGCCTTTAATAGCCGTCAATTCATATTTTTATTGCTAACTTTGTTTTAACTATTTGTTCCTGTGTTAACTGCTTATTTAATTTCAAGTCATTTATTCACCATGAATTAAAAAAACTAGTCAACGCAAATAAAAGCATTCTGAGATCGAGTACCATTTATTTATTTGACCGAACAAAAGGGATTGCTTGAACGGAGTCGCACAAGCATTCGCCTTGAGGGACGTCACACAGATATCATACGGTGAACATTGTCAAGACTGTAGCAAAATTAAGAAATGAGTAATAACGATAATATTACAAAACAGAAATTCCTACATGTGTATTACGGAATTCGACGGGCAGTAAATGCTACATTTCGTAACATACCATTCACAAGGTTAATAATAATAAAGACAATAATAATAATAAACCCCGTGTGGTGTCGGGGCCGCCTGGAGAATAGCACTACGGGCGACTAGTCGGAGCAACTGACCGTTGTCCTTGAGTGTTTCCTTTCGTTCTTTCACCCTTATATTTTTCCTTCCCTTAACCACGGGAGCCAATGAGTGGATCGAGTAGCTTGGAGGTTCCTGTCACCAATCCGGAGAAATTTCCATGCCTTATCCTTCCTCAATCCTTCTCTCTACCCTGGCCATAGGGTAAAAAGGCAACCCATCATCGATGGTGAGACAGAAGAAATGCCTCGGAAAAGAGCCGCTGCCTGGGGAACGCCAGTGCACGTCTAGAGCTGCCAGTGGCCAGGGAAAGAACGGACGGGATCCTGTCATTCAAGAAGCTACCGTCTGTACAATAGAACCTAACCATTCTTCGCCTGCAAAATCTGATGCAAGTGCTTCTCAGGAGAGCAATCCATTATTGCCTGAGACCACTCAAGCGGGCCGATAACGAGTTCGTATGAAATGGACAATTGAAGTAAATACTTTTATCATGCGAACTTATTATAAAATTACTACATTAGAAGCAAATATGACAGATCAATTATGCGAAGAGTTTAAAAAGTAGTACCCCAACTTTGAAGTCACAGCCCAGAGGATATCTGATCAACGAAGAGCTAAAGTTAGAAATAACTTAATTGATCCCCAAGGGTTGAGCAAAATTAGGACAGGCACTTTAATGGAATTGGTGGGAGAGGTTGTACATGAATCCGATGGAAGTCCACAATTACCAGCAGCTTCACAACCACAAATTGAATCCATTCTTGAAAATGAAAACCTTGTAATACAGGATAACTATAAATAACAATTTAAGAATGTGATAAGTGATCAAGTCAATAGTATGTTTAATAAAGCTCTGATTGAATACAAGGGTGGGGACCCAACAAAAAGACCTTACTTACCAAAACAAAGAACGTCCTCAAAATTAGCAAGTATAGTTCAGGTATTAAATGATACTGTTCTACCCCAGCATTTAAAAGACGTCAAAACATTTGAGGGCCTTCATACTCTAGTCTACTGTGTTGTATTAATTATGTTATGTTGAATGAAAATGGGAGACGGGACAGTGATTCGAACTCGGGACCTTAAGCTTAGCTCGCTCATGCGCTTTCCAACTGCGCCATCCTGTTCGCCTCCCGGCCCTGTCTTCCATTTTCATTCAACTTGCGAGACCCAAAGACCTCTGAGGTGGTCTCGTAGAGACTACGCTCCTCATGTGAGTCGACTCCATAGGACGTACTTTGTTTGGGTCGTATTTTCCAATTCTGGTTCACAAACACAAAGAAATCTCTTAAATTGCGGTGAACCTCACCGCCAGGTAACAGATTAGTTATGTTATGTTGAATGAATGGCAGTGAGGTTCACCGCAATTTAAGAGATTTCTATATGTACTGTGCTGCAGTTACAACAGTACAGCTAAATGGAGCAAAGATAAAAGAAAGAAACGACATCACCAAATATTTAAAAAACAGTACTCAAATGGCGCCAAAGAATAAAGAGACAGATTGAGAAATTAAGAGGAGAATTAGCACGTATGTTATTGTACCAAAAGGGGAATCCTAGTAAGAAACTGAAGAAACAAGCTGAAGCTATTTGTGCAAACAATTTTGTCCCGTAGAAAACATAGCTGCACATTGATATCCGGCTCAGAGAACCGAAAATGTATAATCAAATTTTTGTCCTGTAGAACAAATACATGAAAGAATATATTTGCTTGCTTTTTATGCACATTGGGCTCGAAGGACCAACTGTTATGACAGTAATGAATGACGAAAAGATGAAGCTGTAAGATGAGTAGTGATCGCCAGCAAATAACAATGTAATGAAACATGCTATAAATAGAACAAGAGCTAATGAGGTGATATAAATACCAAAATAGAGATGTAGATGAGGTGCTGCGATAGTGTTGAGCGCTATATGATGAGATGCGTTGACAGCGAGTCTAGTGCTGACTACTGACGAGTGGCGTGCGGACTGTTTGACTGTGACTGTCCGTCTGCCGACTGCTCGGGTGAGGTGACCTCGAGCGAGTGCCTACTGGCGAGGCAAGTGACGCGGTGCTGGCGTGATGAGTGACCAATGAGTGACCAGAGTGACAAGAGAGGGAGCCTAGCGAGACGAATGTGCCCCTCCAGTGATGTAAATGAATGCTGCGGTAAAGTGCCTGGCGATGAGTGGCATACTGGGAGTCTGTCCAGAGGGCGAGTGGATGAATACTCGTCCAGAGGGCGAGTGTGACTCCTGTGCCACCGTCCTGAGCGAGTGATCGTCCGACGTCTGGCGAATGCAGCGGGCGAGAGAGTCTCATTCTCTCGCGAGCAGCGGGTGAGAGAGTGTGATACTTTTCTGGCGAGCAGCGGGCGAGAGAGTGTCTTATCGTTCTCGCGAGCGGTGCCAGCACATGGTCTGGCTGGCTGTGCATAAACTCGCGCTCTAGCGTGAGTTGACGCTCTAATCGCGTAGCAGGACGTCATGACGGTTGCATAAATTCTGGCGGGAAGCGCCGCCAGAATAATCGATATGAGGCGTCGTTCACAGATGCTCATGCCACCTTTGTACAAAGAGCGAGTTCAGAAATGACTCTCTTGTCTTAATGAATGTTACAACCAAGAAAAATGTCTGAACACTATTGAAAATAAATACAAGGTGCATAGTACTCACGATAAAACTAATCAAACATGTATAAGTATTACTGACACATTTAAACAAATATTGCAGCATGTAAATGGAGATTAAATAGGTATACAAGATGTAGTAGAAGGAAAAGAGAGAACTAGCAGTTTCAAAGTGATGAAAGAAAATTCTACAGGACACTTAAAAATAATTTATGTGATGAAAATCAAATTCCACCAAAATGTGAATATTACTAGATACTGATCCTCGATATGGTCAAGTAGTGTACCCTACAAAGAAAATTCAAAATGGATATCAGAGGAAATAGAAGATATGTTGCAAGTTGAAAACATGTTGACACCTGAAATCACAGTAGAGGGAGTAAGGATAGTAGTTAATGAAACTCGTAACTGGAAAGCCGCAGATAGTGACAACACACACAAGAAACTAACATGTATTCACCTCCATCTGACTCATTTCATCAATGTTTTCTTTCAACACCGTTGGTACACAAAATGGTACCGTTGTTTTTGACAGAAGGTAAAACGTTTTTATTACCTAAGGGGAAAATTTAAAATGATCCATCCAAATACAGATTAATAACCTGCCTGCAGACTGTCTACAAAATAATGACTGCTTGTGTAACACGAATAATAAACGCTCATTTAAGTAAGGAGAACATATTAACTGAAGAACAGAAGGGTTGCAGAAAGGGCATGAAAGGATGCAAGGAGTAGTTCAAAGAAGCTCGCCAGAGAAATAGAAATCTTTTCTGTTATATTGTCTATCAGATGGTCTTTGATGCGGTTCCTCATATGTCGTTAATAGATATTCTTAAGATATATAAGATTCACCCAGCTTTGATTGGATTCCTACAACACATGATGAACAGTGGAGAACAATTATTTATATTTATGATGGTAATAGAAATGAAATAAGTTCTGAAATTAAGATACAACGGAGGATTTTTCAGGGCGATTCTTTGAGTCCACTTTGGTTTTGCTTGGCATTAAATTCCTTGTCCCGTTTATTGAATCGTACCAACATTGGATATCGCATAGGCAATAACCGAAATATCGGGTATCCCAATTGTTGTACATGGATGGCTGAAGCTATATGCTTCATCCTCAATTAAGTTTCAACAATTAATACAATTAGTGGAACAGTTTTCAGTGGATGTTAATATGAAATTTGACTTGGAAAAGTGCAGAATCTTTAGTAGTCGTGAAGGTAAAGATTTAGTAAACCTTCAGCGAGTTGATACAGCGCAGGGTAAAATTGAACTATTAACAGAATTTGATTTTTACAAGTATCTAGGAATAGAGCAATCAAAATTGATAGCACATACTGAAATCAAGAGAACTCTTACTTCGAAATTTACCACCAGACTGGAGAGAATCTGTAGAAGAGAGCTGAATAGTAATAATTTGATAAAGGCCGTAAACACATATGTAATATAAATTTTAGCTTATTTATTTGGGATAATATCTTGGTCGACCACTGATTTGGAAAATCTGCAGAGAAAATTGCGGGCAAAATTTACAAACCATCGGAAACACCAAGAAAAATCAAGTAATCTGAGAACGACACTTCCAAGAGATGAAAATGGAAGTGGAATTATAGATATAAAAACCTACACAACAGGCAGATTACTCAACTTTGTTCTTATTTTCAGGATTTGATGAAGGAATCCTTACTGCACGCCAGCATTTGCAGCTCAGACAACAATTACACTCCATTAAACCTATTAGAAGCTAGAAACTTAGACTTTGAAAAAATTTCAACAGAAGCAGACAAACACTGCACGGAAGACACCCTCATGGCCTGAGCAACCCCAATGTCGACAAGAAAGCGTCGAACGCATGGATCAGGCGAGGGTTTTTTTTCCTGAAACAGAAGGGTTTGTTATGGCCATCGAGGATCAGGTTATTCCCACTAGGAACTATAAGGAATATATTATGCAGGATCCCCATATAGAAAATGATAAGTGCAGGAAATGTGGAACTGCTTCTGAAACAATTCAACATATAACCGGAGCTTGAAATATGTTGGAACAAACTGATTATTTACATCGCCATAACCAGGTGGCTAACATAATGCACCAAGCATTAACTTTGAAGTATTGTCTTATAGAAAATAGCACATCTTATTACAAATATGAGTCGGCTGACGTTTTAGAATCAACAAACTTCAAATTATATTATGACAGGTCAATAATCACGGACCGTACAATTCATGACAACAGACCAGACATAGTGCTAAAAGATCAAGTAACAAAGACAACTTACTTGATACACATAGCTGTGCCAAATACTCACAACCTTCAGAGAACAATTCAGGAAAAATATCATAAATACGCTGACCTTAAAGCAGAAATACAAAGGATATGGGGCGTGGAGAGAGTTTACATAGTACTGGTAGTAGTGTCCTCTAGAGGAGTCATCCCTATCTCCCTCCACAATAATATTAGCATGTTAAAACTGCGTAAGACCATTTATGTACAACTTCAGATAGCTGTTTTGCTCAATACAACGAGAATAGTCAGAAAATGTTTGGATCATCCAGAGTGAGTGTGCTTTGTGTAGCCCGTACCTCACTTCGACCAGCAGAAAAAGCTGAGTCTTGCCAAAATGAAGGCACTTTATTATTATTATTATTTAAATACAAGATGAAAATTGGAAGGATCATATTTACATATAAAACTGGGAAGCAACACTAGGACCATCCCGGCGAAGCGATTAAGTAAACCTAGCAAAAGCCCAATCAGGATGGTGGCTTAGTACCGAACATCGGTTAAAAGCAGTAACAGTACAATATAATTATGAATATATAAACAGTAAAATATAGAAATTACAACAAGGATACAATAACAAATTATTACATAATGACAGTATTTACAAATTATATATTACATAAGATCATAAGGAACTAGAGTACTGAAAGAATAAAACAGAGAGAAAATGTAAAAGCAAAGAAGAAAAATAATGAAAGGAAGATAAAAAGAAAGAAAGAGAGCATACAAATGAAGGAGAAAAAATAGACAGAGAATGTGGGAAGACTAAAGGGAACTTTTTTTCATCCACTCTGTAAGACGTCGTCTGAAAGAAGAAGAAACTGTTAGGATTTTAGTTTGTTCCAAGAACGTATTGTGTGTACTGTGAAGGATTTACAATAAAGAGATGTGACATGCCGAGGAATAGAGAGGAGATGTGAGCCTCGTGCGCGATCCAGTTTCAAAAATTTAAAACGTTTTGCTAAAATTGTCAAATGCCCATTTTTTATTATTTTATAAAGAAGAGATGGGCAATGCAGCGTTCTATGTTCCTCAAGTGTGAGTGTTCTGGATTTTTTTAAAAATTCTGTCACATGGTGATACATCCTGAGATCAAAAATGAAACGAATACACGAGTTCTGGGCAACTTGTAATTTACGTTTTAATTATTTCAAGTCAGTGAAAAGGAAGTCGCAGTAATCAAAGTGCGGCATGACGGCTGTTAAGACCAGCATTTCCTTTACTCCTGTAAGTAAGAGATTACGTAGCCGTTTTAAAGAGTGGATGGTGGAGTAAACTTTTTTACATGTTTCGTTTGTTTCGGTTTCCCAACTTAACGAGCTTTCAATATAAATTCCTACATTTTTCATGTGACTGTACCAAACGAGAGATATCTTATTAACTGATATATTGGGTAGAGTGCAATTTGAAAGTTTACTGAGTGTTTTCTTTGAACCAAGCAATAAGCATTGTGATTTAACAGGAGACCGATAAATAAATAAATACATTTATTTTCAAACAAAACAGTACAAATTGCGTATGACCACGTGCAGGACAATAAACTAATTTACTCTCCGGAAGCAAGCAAGGGACCATCCCATCAATTTCGATCAAGGGCCCTAAGGCAGAGGCGGATTCAAAAATTTAAGCAAAAATTCCTAGATAAGAGGAAAAGTTAGCTGCTAATAATGCTAATAGAATTATAATGCTAGAATTATAATGCTAATAGAATGTCAATATGTTTGTAATTTAACGCAAAAAATTTACATGCACAAATTATTATGGAACTATAGATTATTCTGAGTAGAGTGTTTAAAAATTATAAGAATTGAAATAACACTAAATTCAAGAATTATTGTTACAATAAACATTTCCCTAGACAAAGCCTAGAGAACCTGTATAAGAAATCAGCCTCTACCCGAAGGAAAACCGGAGCAAATCCAGGGCCAGGATGGGGCTACAGAATTAATGTACACAACCGTGTCAAATTTGAGTACACATAAAACTAAATTAATATGAATCATCAGACACAACACAATCATGCAAGAATTTTTTTTCAAATTGATATAAGTTATTTAAAATGTACTACAGCAATGGCGTGATAAAGTACAAGACGGATTTAACTTTTATTAAAATCAGTAAATTCTTCTGCATTGTAGAAGCATTGGTGCAGGAGATAGCTCTTACCCGCGGATTTGAATAGATTCAATTTCATAATATATTTTATATTGTTGGGCAGGGAATTATATAGAAAGATTCCCGAATGATACGGTCCTTTTTGGCAAAGAATGGTTGACACTCTAGGGCGATAAATATTATTACTATTACGAGTATTGTGTTCGTGAACGAGACTGTTTCGTATGAAGCAAGAGTGGCACTTCAGTAATTCGGTCTTAACAAACACGACTGTTTCATAAATATAAATGCAGGGAAGTGTTAAGATATTTAATTCCTTGAATAAAGGTTTACATGTGTTTTGGGAGTGAGATTTATAAATTATCCGAACTATCCTCTTCTGAATTCTGAAAGTTTGAATACTCTGACCTGAATTGCCGCAGAAGGTAATGCCGTAACGTAAATGGGAGTAAACGTTTGCAAAATATACGCAACGGGAAATACGTGGACTAACTACGTAGATGTTGCCCACATACTGAGTGAGGTGAGATCTTCGGTAAGTTTTTGCGCAATTGAAGTTACGTTAGACGGTTTTCCACTAATATAAATTTGAAGCTCGTCGGCGTACATATGAAATTTGCTATGCTAAGAGATTTGTTGACGTCATTAACGTAAATTAAAAACGCAAGGGGACCCAGGGTACTTCCTTGCGCAAAACCACGCAGCATTTGAAGGGAAGATGATGTGTTATTTCCAGACTACAGTTTGTTTTCGTCCTGTTAAATTTTTCGAAATCCATTTTATTAAAGACCATACGAAACCTAGTCTTCACGCAAAATATCATAATCCACTGAATCAATGCCTTACTAAAATCGAGAAGGACAAGAATAGTTATGTTTTGCGCGTCAATTGAATTTGGATCAATTTCTATACCATTCAACAAGGCGGTCCCTATACTTCTACCTGAACGGAAACAGGATTGACGTTCATTAATAATATTTTTGTGATTGAGGTAGCTCTCCACTTGATTTAGAATATCCACTTTTCGATTTCCATTTTTTCTAATATTTTCGACAGAGTGGAGAATACTAATTGGTCGATACTCATGTGAGGTCAGATGTGAAGCTTGGAGAGAACCGAAGTGATGTTTCCCAGACGGTCTCAGATGTACATCGTGCTGAGTAAAGTTTTTAAAAGTAAATATTTTACCACCTTTATTGAGCATTGAGCATAAAAGGGAGGGGGATAAACAGGTTCGTTTATTTCTTTTATTACGGTAACAGTGGGAGACATTGCAAATTTTCTGAAGAGGACGATGATACAATACATCCTACGTTATTTATAGATCCTCTGGAGAACGCAACCGTGAGTGATAGTGATTCTTGCGGCGCTGATCCAAATGTTTTGACAGAAATACATATAACCAATTATATTGAATGCGATCTTTTGTTTTCTGAAGATGAGGATTTTGATGTGGGATGAGAATAATGAAAGAAATGAGAATAAAACAATCAGCGGGAGGTGAAATTCTTTGAAGGGAGAAAATAGTTTTGTGGAAGAAAATCAAACTGACATTAACCATGGAAAAAAGCTAAAGAAACTGAGAAAATCTTAATGCGAGAAGAACACCAGTTCAAACAATACAAAATAGAATTCAGTCGATCAGTTTTTGAATTATGATTATTTGCTGATAGGTACACGACTGAAAACAATAAAGGGCCTATTTATTTTTCTTATTCCCACGTCCTGAGCAGTTTTGGATTTCTCAAGTTTGCAACGCCTCTCTCCTGCTCCTTCCCCTTCGACTGGGGAAGTTTCGTTCGACCAATCGTAGGTCTATTTGAAACGGCTCCCATATTTGGCAGACTAATAGAAGACATCGTACCGCTCGTAAATCGAAACGAGATAAAATGTTCCATTACACCGCTATTAAAGAAATATTTTGTATTTTTTATTATACACATTTTGGATTTGTATAAAAAAAATATTCTGTACATTCTTCAATAAATTTTACCATTCTCTATATTTAAACGACATCTAGAGATTCGTTGTCTCGCAAGGTCTTCATAGTCAATGTAAAAGATATTAGAGTTTCTGTAAAAAACGTTTGCGTAATACTGTGATAAAATATAGTTCTTAACAGAATTTGAATATAATTGCAAGATATCGTATGGAATTGGTATAATTCGAATCACAAATTACTTATAAATATTCCTATAATTTCTTATATTTATACAGTGAAGTAAAGAAATCAAATCTCATTGCCTACAAGTGATGTGTATTGTCGAAAGTAATTTCCATAATTTGCGATTCTCTTAAGTTTTTCATGTATGTGAAAAGGAATTAAATAAATATAGAAACCGTTTGTCTAAAATATGAACTAATAACACAAAAGTTTAATTCTCGAGTTATAAGTAATATAAAACTACTTAAGGAACAAACAAATTACATCTTCTAGTGACATTTTTATCCACGATATAACAATTTGGTAGTACTCGTGCAACCTAAAAAAGTAATCAGAGATCAATAATATGAAAACCTCGTTTCAGATATGAATAAATAAAAAAAGACAAATCCCTTTTATTTATTCCAATCAAATTGAAATGTATTAACTCATATTAATACCATAGGTTCATTTCTTTTTTCATTCCTGATTCTTTCACTCTGTCATTCGTTCCTTCTTTCATTTTCTTCTCATTTCGCTTCTTTCTTTTTCTTTTTTTCTTTCTTCCTCTTTCTTTATTTCTCTTTCTATCTCTTTCTTTTTCTTTTTTTCTTTCTTCCTCTTTCTTTATTTCTCTTTCTATCTCTTTCTTTTTCGTTCTTTTTCTTTTTTCCTTTCTTCCTTTTATTCTTTTTCTTTATTTCCTTCTTTTCCTTTCATTCTCTTTCTTTCATTAATTCCTTCTTTTCTTGTTTCTTTCCGCGTTGTGTCTTTCTTTCCTGTTCATCTTTATTTAAAAGCAAATGTTTCCAATATCTTATCTTATCTTATGTTATCTAATTTCACATTATTAGGGGAGTTGGAAGAGTTACACAAAGAGGTCATAAAAGAAACTGGGACAGTGAGAGTTGACAGGGTTTTTAAAAAAGCTCCCTTATGGGATGCTAAAGAAATAGAAAAAGAATGGAGAGGGACATTTTGTCAACTGATAGTCACTGCTTCTTGCATTACATGTGTTCAATATAGGGACAATAACGTGGTCACGATGGCATCCATGATAGCTAGTGTTCTCACATGGGCAAAGGAAAACAAAATGCAGGTCAAGTAGCGATGTGAAACGCATCCTTGGTCCCCAGTCGCTAAATAAAAATTAAAGTCAATTATAATATGATGGTATGGAATATACCCAAATGAGAACAAGTACCCAATTTAGTAAAAAACAATACTATCTTTATTGTTCAAATAGAAGCCACCATCTTAAATAAGTAAATTAGACATAAAAATGATGATCAATCACTCCCAGATACCTCTAAACACATTTATAAGCTTGTAATTGTGACGTATATAATTGCTATTAAAATATGCATTTCGCTTAACATATGGGCTCTACTCATTATTTTCTGAGGTGATTAATCTTCTTCTCCCCTACCCCCGCCCTTGTTCAACTATTCACTGCAGTTTTACGTTTATTTTCTTTATTTCATTTGGTTTATTATCGGAGTCTTTTCGAATATTGTCCAGAATAGCGAGAAGCAGATTACCTGCGTGGAGTCTTCTCGCCCATAAGGATCGCCGCGTTTCTGGTGCAGTTGTGCGACTCGAAGTTCTCCCAATTGTCGCATGCCACGGAGTAGAAACCGCTAGGTGATGTGATGGACTCGGCAAAGTACTCATGCGCACGAGCGTGACTGCAAGCTTCTGCAAAATGAACATGCACTTCTGTGTTTATCCAGCACATAACCATGAAAAGTGTTATTTATGCGATTTAAATTAAAGAAGCCTTTCCAACTGTAAAGGGGTAGCAGGTTAAGAATGAGTTGGCGGCCTTCAAATAATTTCATTTATTTTATTACATAGAATACGTCAAAAATTCTTGACTAACTTGATTTTTTATCAATAAAATATCTATTTTTGGTGGCTTCATTTAAATTCGAAAGTTTTGGAAGTTTTAACAGGACAATTTAATGAAAATTTGAGGGTACAAAAAGACGAACCCCTCCCAACAGCCATCAAAACACTTCGGTTGTGATTCTTTGAAGGATTTTGAGATGTTGAGGATTCAAAGACTGGATTCCTTCGTAGAGTTGAATGCTGAAGCCATACTGAGCATAACTGAGCGTATAACTATGGTATATAATGCTTCATTTCATGGTAATGTAAAATATGGAATTATAGCATGTGGAGGTGCTTTGAGTACAAATAAACATCTCTTTGTACTATCTAAGAGGAAGGTGAAGTCTTGCTTTTATTTATAGTTTCATGTAAGAGTCTCTTTCCTTACACTGTGTTATTTTAATTTGAAAGTAATTTATAATGATTCAGTTAGGAAATCTAACAAATATGATCTTTTTAATAAATCATTGCTGTAATATTTTAAATGATTCACCGGATGACCTAAAAGTCTTGTAAAAAAAGATTTAAAATGTTCGAAAAGAAAATTTGTGAAGGAAAAAAGGATAAAAGTGCCTCCACTGATGAACAGTATTAAAAAATAATAATTTCTATAGTGTAGTTATATTTTTTTCTTCTTTTGTAATTTACTTTATTATTATGTACATTGCTTAAAATATTAACTTCATTACAAAAGAGAGATAAATTTCATTTTCTGAACTTATGAGTGGACAATATTTTTTTTATATTAAGAATAGAAAAGTTCTCTTCTGTATGTAGGATACATTATCATGTAGTGGTAAATGTATTTTTCTAAAAAAGAGTAAATCAATAATTCCTCAAATACAGAACTTTTCAAAATGAATATCGAAGTTTTAAGTCTTTGTAGTATGTATTACATTTAACTCACAATTATAAATAATTCATCAAACAAAAAAGAAACTAAAACAGTTTTGCTGGGTACACCTATGCGCATGCACTGTTTCCTGTGTCGTCCGTTAGAAAACGTTACTAGCAAAGAGGGCGATTAGTCAACAGAAAACATTTTGTGTTTTACGTTTGTAAGGACTGAATCTGTAGTTACGGTGCAACGTGCGTTCTTTCTTAAGCTCCATTGTAATCCTCCAAGTGATAATAACATCCCTGGATGATATCATAAGTTTGGAGACAACGTCTGTTTTTGTAAAGGGAAGAGTACCGGACGACCAAAAGTGACTGAAGAACGAGTTGAACGAGCGAGAGAATCTTTCAGGCGTAGCCCCAAGAAATCCGTTCGGAAGTCTAGTCTTGAATTAGTAATTCCAGTGACGTCTGTGTGGAGAGTTTTAAGGAGAGCTTACAACAACGTCCTTATCTTTGCAGTTGTTACAAGCTCTAAAGCCTACAGACTAAGGTTTACGTGCCAACTTTGCAAATAAAATATTGCTGCATGACGATGAAGATTCTCTGGATCGAGTCGTCTTCAGTGATGAATCGACATTTCACCTAAGTGGAAATGTGAACACTCATAATGTGCGCGTCTGGGGGTTATAAAAACCCCACGAGATTGTACAGATGCAACGAGACTCCCCAAAGTTGAACGTTTTTTTGTGCCATATCTCGGCAGAAAGTTTATGGGTCTTCCTTTTTCGGTGAAGCAACTATAACTGGTTTTTCTTATCTTGATACGCTACAACTATAGCTCTTTTCTTATTGGAAGAAGCTGAATCAGAGAACTTTCTTTGCCAGCAAGGTGGTTAAATGTCGTTGTACCTAACCGATGGATTGGCCGTCAGAGACCGGATGGCAGTGCTCGTTTCGCATGGCCTCCACGTCCACCCGATCTGACGACATGCGACTTTTACCTTTGGGGGTTCATAAAGGATCATGTGTATGTGCTTCCCCTACCAGTTGACTTGCCCCACAGGATTGAATGTTTGTATAGTTAATCGAGTATCTGAAATTGCCAGTATTGATTTTATCGTATTGTGCTATTTTTTCTTATAATTTGTGATAAATTAAATATATAAAGGGATGGGAATCTTCCTCTTTTTCAACATTATAGTGATTTGAAATGGGAATAAAGTGTTTTATAAAACCCTGTTGTATATTCTATTGTGGTGAAAGTGAGTGTATTTACTGTTAAAAATGAAATCTAATTTTGATAACTCCTTTTCACAAATGTATTCTAATTGGTTTTGTTTCCCTCAAGTTTTCTTTGTGTTTACTTGATCACTATGAATTGAGCTGTCGCCCTATTGTAGTTCACAAACGATGATTAGTTATTGACCCCAATATTATACTAAAGATAAATTGACGATTTAGGTCTAGAAATAAAATAAAATTTTACTTGCCGACGTTTCAAAAAATATATTTTCTTCCTCAGGTCTGAGGGCATGAAACAATACATGGTTCGTAAAATTGTGAAAATGCATACATATTAATGAAAAAAAACAAACATCAAAGCAAAACAAAAATTTAACTTTACATACCTTATACATATATTAATTTCTATTCACCCACCTGGATGGACATAATGGAAGGAGTACGAATGAAACGATGTAGATAAAATTTCTCATTTTGATCTTTGCTGATAAATCAGTTAGAATGGTATTAATTATTTTCCTTCTTTTTGTATTTTAACTTTTACTTGAATTAAGTATACTTTTAAAAATAAATGTATTGGTTATTTTATATTACAAGATGTCTTATTTAAATCATGTCGTTTAGAATTCTTAATTTTTATATTCTAAAATTGCTGTTATTAACTTCTATTATTTACAACAAACATTTACATTGCAACTAACTAGATGTTTATAATTATTTTTTGATGTTAAAAATGTTCATCACAAATAAATATGTTGTTCACACAATGATACATAAGAAAATTCACTATAAAATTCCAAGTTGTATTAAAAACAACCATTTTACGAATACCTTGGATAATTAAAGATAACAAGATCAAACGTCACCGTAATATCCTATATGCAACCACAGAAGTGAAGGTACACACTTCCACACACAAAAATACCTGATGTGTCAAATCTATAAATACCCTGACATCAACATATTGTAATAATCATATCAAAAACAAATAAGCAAAGCGAAGTAAAATACTAAGGGAATCAACATCAAATAATAGTATTCAAAATAATACCCTCACAAGTTCATTCTTCTTTCAATTTTTAGAAAATAGATTGCAAATTACACGTAAAATTTTAATATATGCCAAAGTTACACGTAAAACTAGAATATAATATCTGGGTGACCGAGCTTCGCTCGGATGGATCACGAAATGGTCATATGATTTTCAGTCTATAGTACAAAAACGTTTCATATAGTACCGATGTATGACCACGCACGTCATAGTCTTGACAAAGTGCACTCAAAAAAATATTTCGTTGACGGATTCAGACCATGGTTTCCTTACTCAGTGAGTTATCTAGTATTACGATGATGTGTAACCACGAATATAACGAATGATAATCCCATATGTATCTATTTTGCTAACTTGGAAACTGCATAGTTAAAGTTGCACATATAAGATTTATTTTTTCTAGTACAGGCTTAAGGAGTAATTCTTACTTTTTATGGGACTGTCACACTGTATTTTGGGGGCAGAAAACATACAGAGAGTAAATAGAAAACAACCGGTTGTCTGAAATCTTGTTTGCCTTCTTTATTCACATGAAAATATATTGATTTTTCGAACTTTCTTTCGTCTAGCTAGAGTTTTACAAACATTAAGCGCTCAAAGAAATCTGAAAAAAATTCTATCATTTTACGAAATCTAAGCAACAAGTTTAAATATAATATATAAATGAACAAATAACTTGAATATATAAATGTAAGTTTTCACGGCCGGTGTCATTAATATTATTGTCGTTTTCCGGGCTATTAATCCGTGGTCCACTGCTAATTCTTCTAGACGTTTCGGCGGCTACTGCGGTTGCCATCTTCAGTAGGGGCGTCGTGGGCGTAGCGTCCTTCTCGGCGTCCCGGCTCCAAATAGTAACCCGGCCGGAGACCCCCGCCTACTTATAGGACGCGGTGACGTAGTGGTCGTTTCTGATTGGCTCGCTTCGCCGAAGTGTTGCTGTGATTGGTTCGGTTCGCCAAACTGCTGCTGTGATTGGCTGGTGGAATTATTAGGGAAGGAAATGCCTTATATAAGTAACGTCACGGGCAGAATAGGAAAATTACTGAAGAAACACAATGTTGGTACCGTGTTTAAACCTACATGTCAAAGTCAAAATCTCCTCAGACCTGTTAAAGATGTTCGGGATCCTCTGACTAGTGGTGGCGTATATCGCATCCCATACTCTTGCGGGGCAGTATATATTAGCACAACCAAACGGAGTATAAATACTCGTATTTCAGAACATTCAATGAATTGTAAGTTGGGACAAATGGAAAAATCGGCGGTTGCAGAACATGCCTGGCTGGAAAACCATGACATTCGGTTCAATCATACTGAAATTATTTCTTCCTCCACCCACTATTATTCCAGAATTCATCGGGAAGCCATTGAGATTTTCAAACATGAAAACAATTTTAACAAGAAGGAAGAACATTTCAAAATCCAAAGAGCTTGGTACCCTGCTCTTCGAAATCTGCATATAAAACCCTTTTCCTTCCCTAATAATTCCACCAGTTAATCACAGCAGCAGTTTGGCGAACCGAACCAATCACAGCAGTACTTCAGCGAAGCGAGCCATTCAAAACGACCCCTACGACACCGTGTCCTATAAGTAGACGGGGGTTACTAGTTGGAGCCGGGACGCCGAGGAGGACGCTACGCCCACGACGCCCCTACTGAAGATGGCAGCCGCAGTAGCCGCCGAAACGTCTAGAAGAAATAGCAGTGGACCACGGCTTAATAGCCCGGAAAACGACAATAATATTAATGACACCGGCCGTGAAAGCTTACATTTATATATTCAAGTTATTTGTTCATTTATATATTATATTTAAACTCACACTCATAAAAGTAACATTCGTTGAACAAACTATGCTCTTCACCATGTCATTACATAGTCTTTCCTCTAGTTTTTCCCTTTTTCCTCTTTTACACATTTCTTTCTTCCCTTCTTTTTTATGAACGTTCTGAATGTACAAACTGCCCTGCCATTTTATACGTTTCTCTTAGCACTCATAGAGGTGATGTGTAGAACAAAAATAGTTTAAATGATGTTTCATTCTCTATTAATGTTTCCCCTTCTTCTCACTTCATTACATCCATTCAAAATAGGTCGTCAATAAACGTCATTTCTACTCCATACAACTCACAATCCCATGATATGTGTTAACATCTCTTTATCCTTTCCACCTATACAATATCTACTATCCACTTTCTGTCACGAGGCCCTAGAGGCACCTTAAACAAACTATCCCAACAGCCTTCGGGACTGTTCGGAACACTTCGGTTGTGAATCTCTGAAGGATTCTGAACAGTTGTCGATTCAGTCGCCTGACGCCATGCTGACTGTTGAACGCCAATACGACTCGCATTTATGGTTATAAAATTGCTAATTTAATACCTTCAAACTCACACAATGAACAGATTACGTCAAGGCTCGTTTACACGGGGCAGGCTGCCTGTCAGATAACTGCTCGGCTAGCTGCGAGGCAGGTTAGCGACCTACTAAAATTGTTTACACGGGACAAGTAACCTGCTTCGCAACTTGCCCGCAAATTTCGACAAGTGTCAGTGCTCGTCTATCATATGTGCGATAGTTAACATTTGTTTGTGAACTAATACACGAATCATGTGAAAATCATGTGAACTGCTTCTGGATGAGTTAGGAAAGAAGAAATCGTAGTTTTGGGCTTTCCTCTAGTTATATCTGGGATCAATATATTTCTAGTAAATGTAATTTATTTATTCTTTATTAAAATTGCTGGAATTAACCTTCAGTGTTTTTCATTTATATTATATATAATTGTTTTCTATAATTCTTGAATTCCGATTGACATAGATGAATAATATAAAAGAATAGCAAATTATGTGAAATTACGATAGACAATACACATCACTTCATGCCAATGAGCTTTGAGTTCTTTACGCCACTGTATAAAGTTCAGAAATTATAGGAATATTTATATGTAATTCCTGATTCGAATTTTAATTATCCATACGATATCTTGCGTTGATATCCAAATTCTATGATAAAAACAATGTTTTTTTACAGTAAGAATCAAATCTTTTTACGGAGAAGTTTAATTTGTTTTTTATTTCCTATGACGGCGTTGTGAGACAACAACTTGAGATTTAAATATAAAGAATAATAAAGTTTATTGAAGTTAGGAACATAAAGAATATTTTTTGTAATGGAAGTCGAAGACGTGTATAATAAAAAAATACGAAATATTTCTTTAATAGCGGCGTAATCAAACATTTTCTCCCCTTACGACTTAATAGGGATACATTCACCAGTACTAGTCTTCTATTGTTCTGCCAAATATGGAAGCAGTTTCAAGTTTGCCTAGATTGGTCGAACGAAGGTCGTCCTCGTCGCAGGGGAGTGGCGTTGCAATCCTAACAAATCCAAACTGCTAAGAACGCGGGACTAAGAATATTTTCGACGGCTGATTTATTATTCCAGGACATACGAGTGAGATGAATTCGATGCGTGAATGTTTTCCAAATGTAGCAGGTATTTCAAATGGAAATTTCTAACAACACAACCTACACATGTGATTTGCTTCACTTGATATATTATGCCGTATAAAATTAATTAACTTTTTTACTGTATGATGCATATATAAGTAGCACACGTTTCGAATTATTGTCACAAATAGGACTTTTGCAGAGTTCGGCTATTGTTAAAATTCGTATTTCAAATAGTGGCAACGTTGTAATGCTGTTATGCGCGTAACCCACGAATTTCCTGGTTCCATTTGTGCTGTGCTTTCTAATTTTCAGGATTTAAACTAGTACGATGTACTCTGTTTCTTAAGTGATCAATACATAAAGAATGAACATATTTCCTTAAAACGACTCTTGAAAATTAGTCGACGTGTCGAAACTTTCTGTATAAAAATACGAAGTGTGTTGAGTAGCTTATATTTAATGACTGACTTTGTACACACGTGCTAAGATTATGTTTACAAGGTTTTTCCAATCATTTACTAATTGTTCAATAGTCCACTCATAAAGTAGTTTGGCGCGGAAAATTATGAAGATTTTTGTCTCAAACGCTCCTGATGTTTTGGATCGCTGAATACGAATTTCGACTTTGACATCTCGTACACCCTGTGCGATTTGAGGAAATTTCGAAAAACTTCGAAAAAAATGCTCTTTCTTAGTTTTTTGTTAACAACTCGAAAAATACGCGCTTCTGGAGAAAAGTATACATTATGCAAAAATAATGTGTATTAAATTTTCTACAAATTAAGTCTGTATGGATCTTCGTCCGACGAACAGATATCGCGCAAGAACGTGGTGAATTTTGACCAAAATTTTGAAACGGACCCCTAAAACCAGTTTTTCTTGTGTAGTTTGCTTAACACACGAAAATTACACACTTTTAGATAATATTATTCAACACGAAAATAAACATTAAATTTATTTCAAATCATGTCTCTTGTAGAGTACTTTTCGTCAGACGAACATTTTAGGCTTAAATCAAAACGTCTGAGCGCGCTGAAGTTGAATATGCATAGGACGCCGTCACTATGCTAAGAACAGCTTAGCAGGAGCTCTACTTTCACAACATCTTATTTGAAGTAATTCAACATGTAATTTATATGTATATATAAACTAAATAATTACCAATAAATTTAATTAATAGTTTAATTTTTTGTATATTTTGCTCTTCAGCTACTATTATTTGTTATTTCTTTTTCTGGAAACTTGTTTTGCTGGTACGTATGATTTGACTAGCAATTTTTCCATGTTTTATTCTATACAATTATTTTATTATGGAACTATACTGTAATATGATTTTATTGAGTAAATTTTACAAGTAAACCTATTTTGAAACTGAAATGCAATTTTAGATTATTATTGGAATACAATCCTCATCGATGACAGATTACGTTTTCATGCACTACTTCCAAAATACTTTCCATGTTTTTAATAATTCAACAACTAAACCTAAAATGCATTTCATACACACATACATTATTACATACATATAATTAAATGATAATTATTCAATTTGGCCGAAGACGCTTGACACTAGAAGGTCCAGTATTTTTATCATCTTCATATGGTTGACGATGCTCGACGGGAGGTCCAGGATTCTCTTCTAAAAGATTAGATAGATCATAATTATTGAGATTGAGTTGTTATATTTTTGATCATGTATTCATTAATAAAAATACTTTGTGTACCTTGTGTCTCAACTGCCGTAGTTGATGATTGATCGTCAAAATTGTTCATTTCATCGTCTTCATGGGATAATATTTGGTATTGGCGCATGTTCTTTCGTATTTTTTACACATTATAGAACAGAACAAACCAGCCTGTCTACACCAACAACTCCCTTTGCAATCCTTCTTGCATTTGTACGGTATCAGCTGGAGAAGTTTGTCGAGTGCCGAGAATACCAATTCTGTGATTGGCATCATGTTGTTCTTCATTTTCCACCCCAAATGTTCAGGGCTCTTTTCATTTGAAATCCATTGTTCCACCTGATAGAATACTCTCAGTGAATGCTGTCATGTTGCTGCATCGGTAAGGGGGAGTGAAGCAATATTGGACGGATCTTATATGTCGAAGTTACGTATTGCTTGTACCTCAATGTGTTCAATGACGTACTGTGTATTCCAGACCCGCACAATGCAAGGAGAAATTGTTCTCCTGCATTGACAATTACCTCAAGATCGGTTTCAGGGTCCGTAAACATCTTGATCGTGGGTCCGAGAATAGGGTTCTTCTTCAGTGTGTTAATAAATTTTAATTTTCAGTGGTTATGCAGAGCGGAAGTAGCGTTACAACCACTCATAGCGAGGTTGTGACAGCAGAAATAACACGTGGTCAGCAAGACTTTTATCAATAGCATTTGGAGGATGGTATAACATTAAAGGGACTTTTCCTTTCCCTGGCTTCAAGAAGTGCACATTGTAAGGAGTACATAATCTTACCATGATAACCAGAAGATCTATATCTTCTCCCACAACTGTCACTCTGTCATGATAAGGTGCCAGGTTATTGGCTGTGACCACAATCAACCCGTCTGCATCTTCCTGTGCTTGTTTGCAGAGAATGTTGGACTCCTTGAATTTCAAAATCAGCATGGAAATCAGTCGACGTTCGCTTCTTGAAAGTTTTCCCGGGATGAAATGGGCACCCTTGTGTCACTGATCTTTAGATCGATGGAATAATTTCTGCTTGACCTCCTCAAGTACTCCATGCTCTTACAGCTTTTTTTTCTGAATCACCGTACTACAACTACAACAAAAACTATAACAGAAGAAGGCTTGTACTTGGAGTTAACATAGCGAACGTATGTGTCACAAGTAGTACTTGCGGATGTCATTCCACTCGACCACACTATATAATGCAAAAAAACCTCCATCAACCAAAACTTTCCGTGGTTCTGAACTGTGGTTCCTTGTACGGCAGGGGTGGCCTACCCAAATGATTTTGCGGTCTACTTTGGAAATGTATCATTACTCCGCGTACCGCATATAGAATTATATATCCCCATATTAGATTTAGACCCACTGTAGACATGTTTTTGGAGTGAAAAATTGAAACATAATGAGTTATTATTATAGTGTTTACTATTGTTCTTACATGTAAACATAGATAATATAATAATAATGATACTAAACGCATATTGTAAAGAAATATATAACACTAAAATAGAAATATAAAAAAATATATAAATATAAATGAATTAAGAAAAAAATGAAATCATTAAAAAATATTTATTTTATTGTGCGATATTTGTTTCTCCACTCTTTCACTTAGCTTTTGCAAATCGATCTCAATTTTGGTATTAGCATATCGTAATTGGTGTTGCGTCCGTTATGTTCGTAATTGGTAATTAGCGTCCGTTATGTTTGAGCGTGTTTTATTTTTGGTCAATTTCATTTTCGAAAAAAAACGATTCGCAGGTGTAAGTTGAACCAAAAGCGCTAACAACTTTTTGTGCCCGATTTCTCAAATTGAAAAATTTCTCTTTTGTGACGTAAGTGTTATAAAAATATATTTTTGATTCTGATGTTTCAAAAACGTGTTTTAATTCAATATTGCACTGTAAGTCAACCAGTTCCATTTGGAGATATTCTGGGGCCGACTCGATTTCAACATGAAAGGGAGAAGAATATATTTTAAAAAATTTTGTTGTATTTGTCTAACTCTAAATTACTGAATCGGCATTCAAAAGCAGCTGTAAGTTTTCTTATTTCTTTTGCATATTTGATGTAATTGTTTCATTTTGATTTCTTAAATTCTTTCAACAATGGAAAGTGGTGAGCGTTATTACTTTTCAATTGCAATTCAAATGACAATTTCTTCTGAAATGCTTTGATGTGATTAAATGTATCGATTATAAGATTATCTTTTCCTGGCAATGATATATTTAATTGATTGAGTTTTTCGACAATATCCACTAAAAAGCATAAATCCAATAACCACTCATTATTTCTTAATTCTTGTACAGGTCTTTGCTTGTCATTCATAAACAAGTCAATTTCTTCTCGTAACTCATAAAACTCACTGAAGTATACAACGTCACCTTATACAGAATCTAATTCTTTCAGGAACTCCGTAAATTGTCGATGCGGAAGTGCATGTGATCTAATGTAATTCACTGTTTTTATAACTACTTGCATAACATGATCCATCGATAATACTTGAGCACATAAATTTTGTTGATGAATCAAACAGTGGGTTATAATTAAATCCTCTCTTTTGGAGCGGTTACTAGTTTTGTTGTTGGATTCTATTTTATCGATTAATAATTTTATAGCTCCCTTTTCTTTACCTATCATAGCAGGTGCTCCATCAGTTGATATTCCAGAAAGTTTTTCCAAATCCAAGTTGTTTTCGCATAAACAGTTTTCAACAGCGTGGAAAATATCTTCTCGTTGTTGTACCTTTTAAACTTATCAAATTTAACATTTCTTCAGTTACTCGAAATGATTCGTTTACACAAAGGAACACTACAAGCTGAGCAGAGTCTCAAATGTCTGTGCTTTCGTCAAATGCCAAGGAAATATATTTGAAATATCGAATTCTGTCGTGCAGTTTTAAGATAATTTTATTTGAAATTTCATTAATTCGACGACACACTGTTTGCTTAGGTTCGAAAACAGTTTACTTTTATCAGGCAAAATATCCTTCACAACAGCTACCAAACATTCTTTTACAAATTCACCATCCGAAAATATTTTCATTTAATTTTTTATTTTTTGCAATCAAAAATGAAACAATAGCTTGCCTTAACAATATTGGAAGGTTGCTGTAATGCTGCTCTAAACATTTTTCTTGAGCCTTTAATTGCGTTTTAAACTCCTTGAGCTTTGATTGTTTCACTTCTTTATCGAACTTCAAATAATCCTTGTGTATTGTTTCGTAATGCCGTTTAACATTATATTCCTTAAATACAGCAACGGCCTCTCGGCTAATAACACAATTATTTTGTATTTTGAACTATGAAGAAGTACTTTTCTTCCCATTCCTCGCTACACTTTCTATTTTCGTCCACTACTCTTCATTTCTTTGCAGTTATGCTGAAAATAAGAGAGATATTAAATATATATATTTTTAATCGTTAAATTAAAAGTCATTTTTAATTTAATAGCAGTCATTACCTGACTGTTGTTGTTTTAAATAAGTTGTTGAAGTACAGGTAAATTAAAATAATTATTCTGCAGTCACAGCACACAAAACAAAACCAAAAAGCAAATTTTCACTTGAAACTGAGAGTCTGCTCTGCTCTACTATCAACAATACACTGTGCGTGTCATGAGTTTGCTGAATATAATTTAATTATTCTGCTAACTCATAACTGTAAACACATAAATAAAACAGGTAATATCTATCATATATTCGCAAGAATATTATTTTAAAATCAAAGTTAATTTTTTCTCATAATTTCGACAGTTAATATTTGAATATATGGATGCACAAATAATATATTTTTTTAATACATTGGTTTTCACTACTTTGGCAATTATAAAGTAAATATATTTTGTAAAAGTGTGATGAATCTCGCGGGCCGGAAAGATGTTTAAGGCATGCGGCCCGCGGGCCGCGGGTTGGCCACCCCTGTTGTACGGTCTTGACGCTTTGTAAAATCTTGATTTGGTACCTTTTCTCTTGCCGCTCTCATTAAACAGACATTGGATAGGGACAGAGTCCATAATACAAGATATTCTCTATATCTTCATCTGATTCATTTGCAATACTCATTCTTCAAAAGAGAGTGGTGGGGTTGATAACGGTTCGACTGTGAACTAGTATTGAATACTTCGTTGTGGCAAGGGATTTCACTCGGTCTTTCCGGTTGAATTTCATAGACATGAAATCACCACTAACAATTTAATACATGCACCGAGTACGCACCTCCCTAGATAAATGGCAGTTGATCTTTTCATCACCAACGATCTCTGTATTTATGGATATCAGCTCTGGGGTTTCTGCGACAGGTTGATGCAGATCAAACCAATCCAACATTTTTTCCATGCGTATATTGTCTCTTCGTATGCTCAAGTCTGCTATCCACATCTTGTTCTGAAGTACTAAAATTCACACCACAAAACCATTCCATTACTGCACAAACATGTTGCAATGGTCATACCTAGAATCCATCTGGACACGTTGATTTTACTGGGTTTTTATTATCCTGGAATACTATCGTAATCCGCACGAGTACTTATTAATTATAAAATTTATTTCTTTTATTTTTAAATAGAAGGTTCTTCCGCTGTTTAATTTGTAATGTATCTGAAGGATACCTGAACAGGAACGAAAACAGATACACAAAAGGCTACGACAAAAAGTGACAAAGAAATAATTTTGGAAGTAGTACATAAAAATGCAATTTGTCATCAATGAGGACTGTATTCCAATAATATTCTAAAAGTGCATTTCAGTTCCAAAATAAGTTTACTTGTAAAATTTGCATGGGTATATACTCATTAAAATCATATTACAGTATAGTTCCACAATAAAATAGTTGTATATAAAAAAACTTGGAAATATTGCTAGTCAAATCATACGTACCGTCCTGGAATAATAAAAGGTCCCATTAAAAAAAATTCTAAGTCCCGTGCGCTTGGAAATTTGGAGCCTTTAGATTTGCAACGCCACGTCTCTGCGATGGGGAAAAAGCTCCTCTCTTTCGTTCGACCAGTCGTAGGAAAACTTGAAACTGCTTCCATATTTGGCAGACCAATAGAAGACTAGTACTGGCGAACATATCCCTACTGAATCGTAACGAGAGAAAATGTTGTATTACTCCTCTATTAAAGAAATATTTTGTACATTTTTATTATACACATTTTGGACTTCCAGAACAAGAAAATATTCTTTATTTTCTTAACTACAATAAAGTTAATTATTCTCTATATTTAAATGACATCTCAAGTTTCGCTGTGTCACAACGCCGTCCTAGGGAATATAAAACAAATTAAACTTTTCTGTAAAAAAATTCTTCTTACTGTAAAATCGTTATTGTTTAAACACGAATTTGAGTATCATCACAAGGTATCGTATGAATTTCGAGAGATACGCATTCAGGAATTACTTGTAAATATTCTTATAAACTCTGAATTTTATTAAGTGGCGCAAAAGAATTAAAGTTCAATTGTATCAAATAATGTGTGTTTATTGTAATTTCAAATTATATTTAACTCTTTTATACTATTTGTAGACGTCAATCGGAAATCAAACATTATAGAAAGCAATTTGATATATAAAATGAATGAATAACACTAAATGTCAATACTAATGATATCTTCAATAATTTTAAATAAATAAATGAATTACGTCTGTAAAAAAAAAAAAATGTATTGATGCAAGATACAATCCTTGGGTGTAATCGTACAGCATATATATAAAAAAAAACGATATGTTCACTGGGCTCTAATGACCTTTGATGTTGACGAGCCCTAAAGCCCCACGAAAAAAAAAAAAAAAAAAAAAAATGTTCACAGAGTAACATTAGTAAAAAATTTCTTCTTAGTTCTCAGACAATATAACAAAAGAAACACATCACATTTATTTAGACTTACAAATACAATTGAGTTGTATTAATGCACATTATCTACAACTATCAGAAAATAAAGTATCGCAATTAATATTGCATTTAATTAAATTCCTTACATTGTCCAAGGTATGAAATTCATTATTTTCTCCACTTTCTTTCGTTATTATTAACATTCCGTAGAATTCATAGATTTCAATGGCAGGGGGTAAAAAAGGTAATTCAGAAGCATTCTTTTGATCACTTTTTACGAATCAACATGATTGTTCATATTTGTAAACATATTGATTAGACATTAAACATGATTTTTAAAGTAAGGATAAAAAATCAGCGAAGAAGTTGATGAGATAACACACACACAATTAAATATAAATATATTGTAACTAGTAGGTTCCAGCATTCCAGATTCAGGGTCAAAATTTGGGTTATTCCTTCCTGTGAATTCTGTTAAGCATTATTATGGCCTATTATTAGACTGTGTGATGTTTTGTGTGTTTTTTTAGTTTTAACTGATTCACTGCCACAAGTTATCAGGTTGTTCCACGGTATTATCAAAGAGAGAATGGTTTGTGACTTTGGTATTTCCTTACATGGGAAGTGTCGGGTGAGTGCTGGTTAATTTTTCCTCAGACAAAAAAGGACTAGTACAAAGTTCATAAGTGTTTCAGAGGAAAATTTTATTATCATTAGGTTCTAAACTAAACACTGTTTGTTTTCAGGAAATGCAATAATATTGATAGTTTTTAGGTAAATAATATAGATATGCAAAAACTCGTATATGCAATAACTTAAATTGAAAGTTATTGTTGTTGATTCTGGTGAGCGTTCAAAGCACGTTGTTGATCACTTTTTAACTGTCCAATTCTCAGGTAATATGTGTACAGTAAAATATCTGAAAGGGATTTCATGAGTCATCCCACGAGAATGTGCAGGACCGTCTCACGAGAAAGCCCCTTTACATTTCTTGCCTTCGTAAGTATGGTGCAGTCTGCGAGCGCACTGTACTTGCAAACATCTTCTGCTGACTCCACACATTCTCCCTAAGTCACAGAGCGACTTCCGCACAACTAGGAAATGAGTCAATTATCCACGCATAAATATTATTAATAGTTCTTTACCGGAAAGGGTGTTTCTTAACATATTTAAGGGAGCAAAAGTTAAACCTTTACACAAGAAAGGATACAAACTCAATGTTAGAAATTGTCCACCAATATCTCTACTACCCACATCCCCAAAAATTCTAGAAATTGTTTTATCAGCAACTTCTAGATTTTTTATAAAAAAAAATCATTTTCTTTGACGATCAACACGGTTTTCGGAAATCATTTTCCACTACAAGCGCCATATTTTTTTTCTCAAACGATGTTACCACATCTCTTGACTGTGGAAAAAATCCTCAGGGTGTATTTCTTGATTTATCCAAAACATTCGACGTCATCGATCACGAATATCTCCTTTCAAAATTGTATTCGTTAGGCATTCGTGGACTTCCACATTATTGGCTAATTTCTTATTTAAAAGATAGATATCAACAGGTCTAAATATCCTATACTAAAAATAAAGTACTTAGCATTGTCTTTCAGAAACAAAACCACTTACATGCGGAGTACCCCAAGGTTCGATTCTCGGCACTATACTCTTTTTATAGTATGTGAACGACATGTCATCCTCCACATCAGATTGCAAAATGGTTCTTTTTGCTGATGACACTAATTTACTGATGCATAATTTACTATACGTTTTATTTAACCTTTCGCCTTGGTTCCGTGCAAATCGTCTCATTGTAAACACTGACAAAACAGTGTCTATGTCATTTTACAATAGTATCACAAAATCTTTGCCCAAGGTTTCTCTTTCGTTAAACGGAACACAATTAAAAACTATTACGAATACAAAATTCTTAGGTCTCCATATTCAAGACAACCTCAAATGGAATTGTCACGTTGACAATTTTAATTCCCAATTAAGCAAATTGTGTTACGCATTCCCAATCTTAGTTGACGTACTTACTCCACATATTTCCCATATTTTGCGTATATTTTGCAAACGTTTACTCCCATTTACGTTACGACATTATCTTCGGGGGCAATTCTGGTCAGTGCATTCAAACTTTCAGAATTCAGAAGAGGATAGTTCGGATAATTTGCAAATCTCACCCCCGAAACTCTTGTAAACCTTTATTCAAGGAATTAAATATCTTAACACTTCCATGCATTTATATTTATGAAACAGTCGTGTATGTTGAGACCGAATTTCTGAAGTGCCACCCTTGCTTCATCCGAAACAGTCTCGTTCACGAACACAATACTCGTAATAGTAATAATATTCATCGGCCTAGAGTGTCACCCACTCTTTTCCACAAAGGATCATATTATTCGGGTATCGTTCTATATAATTCCCTGCCCAAAAATATAAAAATATTAAGTAATTGAATTCGCGGTTAAAAGCTACCTCCTGCACCAGTACTTGTAAAATAATTTTTTGAATTTAATAAAAGTTAAATCCGTTTTGTATTTTACCACACCATTGCTGTAGTACTTTTAAAATATTTTATAACAATTAGAAGAAAAAAATTCTTGCATGATTGAGTTGTGTCTGATGGTTCACATTAATTTAGTTTAATGTGTGCTCAACTTTGGCATGGTTGTGTACATTAATTCTGTAGCCCCATCCTGTCCCGGGTTCTTCTCCGATTTTCCTTCAGGTAGAGGCGAATGTTTTACAAGTTCTCTAGGGTTTTGTCTAGAGGTGCGTCTATTGAAACAATAAATGTTTAATTTAGTGTTATTTCAATTCTTATGATTTTTAAACACTATATTCGGAATTATCTATAGTTCGATAATAATTAGTACACGTGAAATAATTATTTGTGTTAAATTACAACTTGTTGATACTCTATTAGTATTATAACACGTAGCTAACTTTTTATCTTATCTAAGAGTTTGCTAATTTTCTTCAAACCGCCTCTGCCTTAGGGTCCTTGTTTAGAATTGATGGGATGGTCCCTTGCTTGCTGCCGGAGAGTAAATTAGTTTATTGTCCTCCATGTGGTCATACGCAGTTTGTACTAATTTTTTGACAAATTTATATTGGATTTTTCATTTTTCCGTGAATTATTTCTACAGAAACATAACATTTCAAATTTTGATTTTCTTTTCAACACTTAAAATTATGTTCAGGTGCATGAAATGGAGCTTGTCTTCTTTTCCAACAAAAACTAGATAAAGATTTAATTCATTTGTCAAGTTTTCATTACATTCATGACCTTATTCTGAAGAATATGTTAGAAAAAATGTCTTGCACTAACGACTATAAGTCCAGTAGTTGGCTATTTAAAGATTTCAGAAATTCTAGCCAAACATGGATACATCAAAATTTAAACGGGTATTGGTGATGAAATCATATCTGAATTCTGTAAAATAGGCAATTTTGTCATCTGTTTTTCAGCAGATACAAGTAATATAATGTAAAAAGACTTGATATAGAAGATGATGAAAATTGTTTGAAACGTTTTGTTAGTTTGTTGTTTTTAGATATTCTCTTCACGAGCAGACTTCACCAATAACTGTCATTCATTGCGATATTTTGTGATACTTCCAAAATGATTCATGATTCTATCTTCCATTCAATTCTAGTATTGTTTTGAGATAAACAATTTCATCCGCACTCCGATCTGGACTCATGTATCTTTAAGATGCAAATCACTCATTATTCATTTCAAATGAATTGATTTATTGTATTTTTTTTTATTGTTGTATATTATTGTGTTATATTTAAGACTTTTCATTACATTCCAATATTTGCGAAATCATGTGCTTTGTGTTTTAGTAATTTGCTTAATTCGTAGATTTTCTGTATATCATTCCTTTTCATTCTCATTTATATCTGTCAGTAATTTCCATATTATTATTAAATACCAGCGTCATTGTGAATGTTTCTTTCACGTTATATACATCTACCACGAACATTGTGAATGAAAGGAAAGTGTGTCCGTGTGACAAAGTGGATAGTAACTAGTGTTATTAATTTCTTTAAGAATAACCAGCTACTTGCGAGACGACACGCACTCTTTCGAGCATTTTAAGGTCAATCGCAGGCGAAATACTGGCCTGTGCTTGACCCTGACGATTCAACCGTATTTTGTTCGTGTTGTATTTTAAGGAACATGTCATTTTACTATGATCTTACATTTACGAATTTTATTTCCTGATTGTCAGGTATCTTGTTAATATATGATTCTTTTGAAACCTCTGCGACTAGCAAGGAACCTTGTAACGTTCCGGTCGGGTTATAAAATGAAGTACCCTGTATATTAAAATTAAAAAAATAGAGCACGTGCATAGGCAACAAGCAGACACTACACTAAATACAAAATGTTAATGAAATTTGCCCATCCTTTTACCGAAATCGATGCGCATTACATAAGGGTACAAAACAGGTATTTCCATAAAAATCTCTTAATTGATTTTTTCGCGATTACAGTACTTTATCTACGTATATGGGAAAGTAAACGCACAAGAGCTTCAAAGGTTTTCTCCATTTGAAAACATGCAGTTTTAAAACATTATTTAAAAATTAATTCCGCATGAGCCAAAATGTTACTAGTTGTTTTGATAGATCAAACGTTTTCTCCTCCATTTTAAACTATTTCTAAAGCATTGAACTGGAATTGTCAAGTTGTTCACTATACCTTAAGGACACTTCTTTTCGCTTTCTCTCTTTGTACGAATGACGCCGAATTGTGACGGAAAGAAATGGAGAAATATAATCCTATCGCACGGCAAAGAGATAAGTTGGGTTTTGACTCCGTATACGTTCGAGATCTAAAAAAGTATGGTTGTTCTTATGACCCGCTTTGAAGATTTTTTGCACGGATGCAGTGAGGCAGTTTAAGTGTATACAGAATTAGGCGGCATTTATTTTGCGATATAATAATCGTAATCACAGGGATTTCAAATCTTATTTTAAACGAATTGGAAAAGACGATGATATTTGTCTTTGTGGCAAAGGAAGTGAAAAGCCGGATCATATTATGTCGGATTGTGACTATTACGCACAAGAACGGGCATGGTGTATAAGGAAATATAAGGACGTTGACGTACTAAAACAGGAGACTGTCGGACTATAATAAATTCAGAAATAATTTACAACTTATTTGTGGAATATGTTATAAAAATTAGAAGAAATACGATCGGCCTTGAGATGACTACTAAACAGACAATCACCATTTCCAAGAGACAGCCGCTTTTTTGACAACAACGCTTGGATGGGACCGACAAAGGTGAGCTGTGCAGTGAGGACCAATGAAAGCAGTGACTGGATACCAGGCCCTCGTATCATATATGCTAAGGTCATTCTGGGTCGAGCAGCCGAACAGGAAAGACGTGCTCTCTTCAGATCTTGGTATTCGTGCCTTCATTACACCTACGGAGCTTCATCGTTCGGCGTCGGGACGTCTCGTAAGTCAAGAGCTTCAGTTGTCCGCCGCCGAGCACCGCTCAGCGTTGTTGCGCAACCTCAGCAGCAGGAAACCTGCGCAATCGCCACCGCGCACTGCTTTGCTACACTTTTGACCGGTGACCTACAGAACATTCATCGGAGGGGGAACTCGACACGTCCTCGCTCGCTCCCAGGAGCCCGACGCTGCACCTTGCGTGCTGAGCGGGCTGCATCCTGCAGTCTCAGCGTCTCTCATTCTTGAGGAAAATAAAAAATAAAAGCAATTTTAAAAGAACATAAACTTTCTCTCACTACTAGGTCTTGAGTGAGTTCTCATCATCTTATTACAACAACCTGGCAAGAAAATGGATAAAGAACTCCTAGAAGAACGGAAGAAGAATGTGATGAAGGTCGGAAGCAGAAGACCTTACGACATCTTAAGCGACTCTGAGCCGTCGAAGAGCCAACCAGGGTAAACCGTCCGTCGCGGTGTCAACAACACGCCGTCATCAAGGACCAAAGTAACAGTGAAAAATTGAACCCAGCGCGTCCAAAATGACCGCCAACCTTCAACAAAAAGGTAGCAAACGTACACCAGGTAAGAAAGGTCCCGGCGGGGACATTGCAACCGGTGTCCAGCCTGCGTTATTCATGGCAATTCCATAATTAGAGGCCTTCAGCCAAATGAAGACCTCTCAGAATTGAAAACCAATACAGGTAAGGTTCCAGGGTCTTACACATTTCAGAAATCCTAAAGAAAATTAACAATATTCAAACTCATCTGTGCCCTTACCAAATAGAAATTGATGAATCAAATACAACCGCATTCAAATCCAAAGTCAGATACCTTAATCATTTAAGGGTATCTATAGAAGACCCGCATAAAAAGACCGGATAACTAAATGCACGAGGTACCGACTGTGGGGCCAAACTAAAAATCATTGTGTTCGGGACCCTCATGTCTTCCATGCGCCCAAGCTTATGACATCGCAGACTGTTCTAGGCTTTCAACTCTGGTTTGCGCAAAATGCGTTTGGGACCATGTGGTCTCATGGTCAGGCTGCCCTGCGATTATTCTATTAAAACAAAAGAGACAGGAACAATTAAACAAAGCCAGAGAAAGGAGAGAATCAAACCTTCAAGAGAGAGCAGCACTCCCCCTCCTCCTCTCCACACTTCCTTCGCCCAAGTAGTACAAGGCTCCTATTCTACCTTCCAGTAAACACCAAACAATAAATCAAACCACTCAGATATCCACGAACTACTATCAACCTTCCAATCCTTCGACCTAAAGAATATCTTCGCAATTTCAAAACTGGTAATTAATATCCTACAAGGACGAGGGATTATATTGGAGAAGGACCTCTCAATCATCAAAACCGTAGGACAGACAAAAAATAAAAATCATTAACTTTGCATCCTGTAACTCCCGCGTTGGAGTCCATCAAAAAAGTCATCCACCTCTAAATTTCTATTAGACAATTCCATTCATATTTTATTAATGCAGGAGATCTGGCCCACATCATTACTATCATTCTCTTCACCAGGATACTTCATCTATCATAATGACAGGGTTGCCTCGCCGAATACGCCTCACCTCAGAGGGGGAGTTACAGCCATTGAAATCAGGAAACATATACCCCACACAGTGCTTTCGACGCCAACCCTTGTGCAAACAACTGCTATTGAAATCAGAACAACTGACGGGCCATTAACAATTGTGTCTACATAAAGACGACCTGTGAGAGAGAACCCCCTAGACAAAAAAGATCTAGACATCATCAGAACGCTAAGCACTTGTCCTGGGGATTCATCAAAGAAAACACGGCGGGTACCACTCCTAGAGAGTTTTTGGACGACAATCCTACCCTCATACTCCCCCTCCCACTGGTCCCACACATCTGATAAACGAAGCCTCTCACGATATTCTAGACATTACCATCCACACCAACAACGTAACCCTTTCCAACCTCCAACTCCTACAAGAACTGACCTCTGACCACCTTCCCATCCCATTTCCAACCTACCTAGGATTCTACCCCTACCAATTCGACCCTCCCCATCCAAGAAACTGACTGAAAAATATATACTTCCCGTCTCAGTCACAAAATTAACCCCAACTTCCCCTTAAATAATTCCAATGAAATAAATTCTGCCATTGAGCATTTAAATTATCATATTTCCTCCTCCTTGCGTGTCGCCATAACGGTTAAACCCGCCCCATAGCCCTTGAATACCCTCCCCCAGACGCCCTGCCATTAGTCAGAGAGAGACGACAAGCACAACGGAAATTTTACAAAACCCGTGACAATATGGACAAGAAGAAGACTGCTTCATGACAAATTGAGATTCTTCCAAGGTATGGCAGGACTTCGTTACGAAAATCAACAAAACTGAATCAAACGACATTTGGAAAATTTAGAGTATTAAGAAATCCAAGAAGTGCAATTTCTCCACTTTTGGATCCCGGCACTAACACGCCTACGTACGACGAAGCTAAGAAGGCGAATATCTTCGCTAATGCTATAGAGGAAAGGTTCACATGTCCATTACTTCCAGTTTCAACACCACCAGCACTGCTGTCTCCCCATCATAGTTTACCTGAAGACGACATGGCCCGGAATATCAGCCTGCAGGAAGTCAAGGAAATCCTGAAGGCCTGCGACAACAAGAAAGCTTGTGTCCCAGATAAGCTAAAAGGAACTTATTCATAATTTTTTAATTCTGCATCTCTATGTGATATTTCCCATTTTCCTGGAAATGCGCTACGATTATTCTAATCCCCAAACCCGAAAAAAAACAAAAGTCCCAAAGAACCATATCTATCAGCCTCCTCTCCCAACTCGGAAAATCTTTTGAACAACTTCTTCTCCGCAGGCTCTGCTTCCTCGGAAGTAATGACATCCTTCCCCCCTCCCAGTTGGAATTTCGGAAAAACCTATCAGCCCCCCTGCAGACCCTCCGTCTTGCCCAACACTAATCAATCCCACTCTTCAGACACAAACCTGTTCCCGCCATCTTTGATTTTTCGTACGCATTCGACTCCGTACAGCATGATATCCTTCTCCACAAAACCATCCCACTAGTACCCCCAATTTTCCACAATATACTCCAAAGCTACCTCCTCGACCGGAGGATCAAAGTCAAATACCACAATTCTCTTTCGACACGGCGGCACATTGGCGCAGGAGTCCCCAAAGAAAGTGTCCTTGCCCCAACCCTTTTCTCCCTCCACATATCAGACCTCCCTATCCCTCCCTCCATCACTCGCTTTGTTTATACCGACGTCTTGACCTACTCGGAAAATGCCAAAACGCTAAACATAGCCATTGACAAACTGCAAAGTGCATCTAACGAACTCATCAGATGGAGTGATTGCAATGGCCTAAAGTTAAACCCGACAAAATGCCAATGCATCATCTTCTCCAGAAACCATAAAACCAACCCTCTGATCACAAAAGCGAAAAACATCTGCATAAACGCTCGCAACAAATCATGGACGTCTAAGGTTAAATACCTTGGGGTACTCTTTGACCGTCGCCTTGACTAGAATGCACACACCAAAGAGGCAAGGAAAAAGAACCGTAACACAACAGCAAGACTATACCAAATTTTATCAAATGGATAAATTCACCCGAAGGCTAATATGAAAATATACAAGACGTGCATACGAACACTGGCTACGTATGCGAGCTCATCCTGCGAAGTTGAAACACATTCTCACCGCAGAAAATAGTGTGTTATGACTCTCAGTTGACCCACCGCCATTAACGACCAATGAAGCGATTCGGCAGGAAACCAACATAGAACAAATCCACCACTTCATTTATAATCTCGCCAAGAAGGAAATCAAACATTCATTTAATCACGCCTCCAGGAACATATTTTATCATCATCGTCATCATCTCCATCGACCACCACCTAAATTTCCGTTACCCACCAGATCTTCTGAAACTATCTCCTCCAAATCTGTGAAATTCTCTTCACACTTTCTCTTCATTCCTATCATCGTTTCTTCCTCGTCATAAAATTAATCATAAATTCATTAGCATCTGGACAACCACCGACCTAACCGCCGGTACCTGACTTACATGACTCGAAGTCGGCGACAAGCACCGGACCTGGTTAACCAATATCATTGGAAAAATGCAAGAGCACCGCTAGATACAGGTGTATTGCACTCGGACGAAGTGGTAAATAAATGGGACATGGCATGTCATTCAATGGTATAAAAAAGAATAAGGAGACTTAATAAAAATTATAAGTTCAAAAAAATTCTTTCTAAGATAAAACAGTTAAAAACTTAGGATACAAGATATACAGGTTTGAACAAGCAATCCACACATTCACACTAAGACTGCATTTGGGAGATATATCTCATATTAATAGTCATTAATTAGGGTACTAACGGAGGGAAAGATAATGGAGTTGAGCGAAGAAGGACAGGACGAAACAAGATGTAGTGGAAGTGACGAGGATGCGCGAAATGTCTACAAATCTCTAATGTGAAAAAGACTACAAATCTCTGGCAACACGACAAAAAAGGGGAAATTGGCCAAACAGATTGTGGAACAAGAGAAGAATGTTGTGGACATGCAACGGTTACACAAATTAGTATATCAATTAAAAGAAATATTCAGTAGTATGAAACACAATGTACAGGTATTGATCAGTAACGGGGCGGCATATCTATGGCGTGGAGTGGTACGAGTGAACGCGGAAAAACGAAAATTGAAACAGAAACAAAGTTTAAAATAACAGGTTGATAAATTGGGGGAGTATATGAATAGAGACATCATTAAAAGGAATGGAGGCACAAATAATAGAGAAGGTGGGAGAGCAGATGGCAACAAAGAAGAGATGTATAGGAGGACAAATAGGCAAACGGAGGAATTGCAAGAGGTAATAGAGGATATTATGAAACAGAAACAGGACAGTGTCGCAAACAGAACGATTAACTAAACTAATGCAGATATGATGACATACCTACATGAAAATTTGAAACAAACAATACAGGGGACAAAACAACATGGTGACCAAACGTTTGCTGATATAACCACGGGAGGAAACAAGCCAGGAGAAAGGCAGGAAATTTTTATAATAAGAAGTAAAATACAGGGGAATATCAGAAAGTAAGGGGGACATTAAAGGGACAAAAAAATAAGAGGAATACGAGAAACAAAAATGGGGGAACTAATTGTGACTTTACGAAATATGAAGGAGAAAGAAAATATAAAGTAGCTTATGACAACGACAACAGATGTGGAAACGAGGGAATCAAGAACAAGAAGACCACGAGTAAAAGTGTATGACATACCAAAAAACAAAGATGAAAAGGAATTTTCAGAAGATGTACTACGACAAAATTTTGACGATAATGAGAGAGAAACAATAAGAAAAGAGATAAAGGTATTGTACAGGCAGAGAACAAAGAAGTAACAGAATGTAAACTGGGCACTGGAGGTGAATGGAAAGGTTATACAAGCATTCCTGACTACGAAAAGGATATATTCGGATTTGGAAAGCTACAGAGTTCAAGAAGATATAGAACCTGTTCGCTGCTACAAATGCCACCGAAACGGGCATATAGCAAAAGTGTGCAGACAGAAAGAGGACATATGTTGACATTGTGCCAGGGAGGGACATCAATTTTAAGACTGCCCACATAAGACAGAAACGAAAGTATGTGTGAATTGCCAGAGGAGAGGACAGTCGAGTGAGAACCATACGCTGAGTTGGCAATGCCCAGAGTATGAACGAGGAAGAAAGCAGATGGCAACACGCATAAAATGTGATTAAGATTCTTCTACAGAATTTACAATGAGGGAGGATATCTTTGAAAGAAATGGGCGATTTTATCATTAAGGGGAATTATGAAATAAGATGTTTCCAAGAGATCTATCACAAACAGGGTAAAATAACTTATACACCATTGAGACGGATAGTAGTACGGGATATGGAGTCATGGAGTGCTCTAGTAATAGCAGGAACTAGGGATACAATAATATATGGACAATATACGACTTCATGTTGCCAGGTGGTGTTGTACAAACAAATGAGAATAGAACTAATAGTAGTTAATTATTATAGTGGATATGCCAAAGATATGGCGAAGGACTTGCATCAAATAAAAAAGATACTTAGGGACAATAGACAAAGGGATATTCTAATATGTACTGATGCAAATACAAATTGAAATAAGCCCCGAGTACGAAAAGGAAACAGCAATTGCACCAACAGTAACGTGTAATAAAATAGATTTAAAAAAGTTACATGACAAGAAACATGAGATAAACCATGAGATAGACAGGGAAATCACCATAGCAAGTACTTGAGACGAGTACGTTGATGCAATCCAAATACCACTATTTAAATTCTGAGTCAAATCAATAAAAACAAACCAAACAAAGAGAAAAAGAGTTCATTGGTGGACACGGGATATAAAAGACATGAAAAAGCAGGTGAACAGAGCAAGAAAAATCACAACAGGCCAAAACGGTGAGACGAGTATAATGAACAACTAATAGCATATAAAATAGTTAAGGAGAAATACAAGGAGGAAGTAAGTGAAGGAAAGAGAAAACGTTGGGGAGAATTCATAGAGAAGGAATTTCATAGGTCAACATGGGGGCTACCATATATAATAAGTTCCGAGAAAGTACGCCGCAAAGAAATATGGGAAACAATAAAGCGAGGAGAAAATTTTACCAGAAATTGGAAGGAAACAGGTAGTTTAATATTAACTCGGCAGTGGGCGCATCCCAAATGCAAACACGATTCGTCGCTACTGGGTAAAAAATACATTTTTTATTAGCCGGATTAATAGTTTTGTGTCGTATACATATTCAATTCAGTACTTTACTATGAAAGAATACTTCTTTGAAAGCCACATGCACTGTATACAATTCTAAAATTATTTGTATTTTTTAATACAAAATTTATACATGAACTAAGTGAATATTTATATTTTATCTCATTTACTTCTTAAATTAACAAAAATAGCCATCTTCTTCTCTCAAGATATATAAAATTTAGATAAAAGCTACATGTAATATACTTACAGCCTGATGAAAGATAAACACAACTTTTTAAGTCAATTTCTTTTTTGAAATATCGTCCAATTTATCTATCTGCGTGCCTTCTTTTAGAAAGACATTTTGAAAAACTCTTGAGAAAACGTTTCAACAACTTCAACTTTTGGTACTTATCACAAGAAATACGTATTGTATGTTCACGACATATTCTAAAACATAACTTACAGTAAGTCGTGATCTTTCGATCTTTTTCCAGAAACACAATTCAACCGGAGAAGATCATGTTCATTGCATGAAGATCAAGCAATTCTGAAGCACTTGCTTTGTTAATCTCTTTTTGTTCACTAACTTGAAGTTTAAAATGAATTTTAGTTTTTATAAATAACACTATGTCCCCTCCGTTGCTACGGTGTCAGCGTGATCGCTCGTCACCAAGTCATCCCGGGTTCAATTCCTAGGTGGGGCAAGTTAAAATTTGTAGCTTTTCATTTTCATGTTTAAGTTTAAATAGATGTGATGTATGACAAGTTCACCCTCTGCGGCTAACAACCTCCCTCTGCGACTAACAATCGCAGTTGTAATACTCGGATACAGCAATCTGGATCCTATCTAGACGCTGTTCCTCCGATCTCGGTAAAATTCACGATGTGTGTTGTGAGTGAACTCACCCAAAAACTGAGCCTTACTGACACTCGTCATTCGTGGTCCTAGCTGGCCGAAATGAGGTACATACAAATAACGCTGTTATGTCTTCATCACAGCGCTGAATTTGCCATAACTATACTCTAAAGCCAGAATAATTTACCTATTTACAATAGAAATATTCGGTACACAAGAGGTCGCTAACGGGTAAAAATTGCCCGCACTCACTTTGCACATCCAAAGTAGCTAAGCGCGTACTGCAAAATGCTTGCAACTGATAGGATGCGTTAGACATTCATCAATGAGAAGCTACAAAAAACGACAGATATCAAAATTTTCTGGTAAAAAAGTTACGAGTTGATTATTGAGGTATTTGGTAATTTTTACCCGGTAGCGCCTCCTGCCGCGTTACGAGAGCTCTACCCAGGGCGAAACAAGAGCAATGGACATATGATGAGGTACAAATTCGGGAGGATGGAAAACTAACGGAACAGGAGATACTTGATTACGAAAATTAAATAAAAAGTAGGCGCCAAATTACGATGGAGTGACAGATAAAATGATCCAAAATTCAATAGATCTGATATTGCCATATTTAAAGGGGTTATATAACGGCTGTGTAGACTAAGTGTATTTTCCCAAAGGAAACAAATGATGCTTTGCGAGAAATTATACGCATAATTACAAAAAGAGTCTTCTCATACGTCTTCATAGATATACAAGGGGCCTTCGATCATGCATCATGGAGAAACATAGTGGATACACTAGAAGAAAAGAAATTGCCACCTTATCTCCTGAATATGGTTAAGGCCTATTTCGAAGATAGAACAATGCATATTGAGTTTGGGATGCAAACAATTTTACAACAAATAAATATAGGATGTCCACAGAGATCAACAAGCGGACCATTATTCTGGAATGCTGTTCTGGATCCAATATTATGGAAATTACAAAACGACAGAATATCTTATGTGGCATATGCAGATGATATCGTTATAATAACAATGGGAGAATCAAGACGTCAATTGCAACAGAAAACACAAAAAGCAATAGATATTGTCATGAAATATTAATTTCATTAATTTTCAAATTAAAAATATGACAAGGTTTTGGAATATTCCAAAAATGGCCGTTGAAGGGAGCAGCAGGGGCGAGGCGTCCCAACCATCCACTGGCCGGGCCGACGGAAGGGTGCGGTTGCCGGCGTGGTGAGAATAAACGGCCACTAGTTTCAAAGGAAATATGAAAAACATAATTTAAAAAATCATTTTTAGAGAGGCGGTTACACGCACTAGGCAGCGCGGCACTTGTATCAACAAAGATATTTGGAAACGTGACCTAGAGAATAAGAAATCTATTAAAATTAACCCATGATTTCTCTTGTGAAGTTTCAACCGAAGACTTGGGTGGAAGAACGTTAGGGTTCAAAGAGAGCGACTTTTAGGACATTTCGAGAAGAGACCTTATGCAGAAAAACAAAGTCATAACATTTTGAGAGCAAAGAGGGGGTCAAAAATTCAATGGACCAAAGTTTGGCGGCACGGCACACAGACAGAAAGGCAACGCGGTGGGGTAGACAACAGGTGGGTGTTTTCAAGGCGTGGAAGTCACTAGGGACTGCCGGGACAAACACAGACTTGCAGAATCAAGGGTTCTTTTGGTAGCCGGTGGAAGGTTCCAGAACAATAGAAGAAGAGGCGTGAGAACGATAGACAGTACGGTACGAGCCAGCCACATGGCGTCGGCGTGACTTCAGTAGAAAGCCATGAAAGTTGTCGTTAAATTTGTCGAAAGTTGTCGACGTGATTCGTTGGACATTGTACATACGTCACGACCTCACAGCCTACCAAACGAACTCCGCGTGGAGTAGTTTCTACAAAAAGATTGGTTCTTAAAATCACGCGTCACATTCAAGGGCGTGAACGTTTTCCAAATTTTGGATGGAGAAGAAGGGATTTATTCTATAAAACAACGTGCGCATTGAACATGACAGTGGGATAGAACAGACAACATTTTTTGAGAATTCTTTACTTATTGAGCGTCACTTTCTTAGAGTACTTATTACGACGAACAACTTGAGACAGCTGTTCTACGGGTGACAGTGTCGGTCTTCTGTTCGAGGCTAGTTTTTAAAGTTCCTTGAGAGGCCTTCGAGATTTTGTATTTTTTTCGGGAATCATGCTCATTCCAGATTTATCGACAATGTACTTGTTTGAAATATTCTGTTGGTTAGCTAAGTGATCCAGCACTTCGGCTCTTGAGTATAGTGCGGTCTCGTAGTAATTAATGTGTTTAGAGGTGAATGTTATTAATGTGATTGATGGACTTTTGATTTGTAACTTTGAACAATTAATCACATTGTGGAAAGATTCGCCGCAACGAGTTTCGTTAGCGAGTAAAAAGGGCGCGACTCGGAAGGCGAGGTAAAAGACAATAATTCGGTCATGGAATCGGAGTACGGTAACCGAAGGCATCTGTAATGAATGGGGTATCGAGAGGCGACCCAGGTCATTCAACGAGGAAGCTCGGCGGGTAGCCGCTGTCACAGACCTACAGGTCAGCGAACCTGTCCACAACCCGAGGCAACCACACAGTTTCGCACGACGCAGCACCATCTGTCATCCATACTAGTAAATAAGGTAATTGTACGAGGACTGGTAGCTTCCATCCAGAGTAGTGGCCCCCAGGGAACTTACATCTAGTAAGTACGTGTTTGGCAAACACGGGGCCACAAGCTGAGTCTGGCATTACTTCCACTTACTTGTGTAGGGCTCATTCCTTTCTCTTTCCTGACTTTCCTTGGTCATCTTTTATTCTTTTCGATCCCGACGCTAGGGTATCTTTCATTTTCCTCTTCCTTCTTTTATTTTATTTTATTTTTATTTTTGTAATGATGTGTGTAATGTTTTGAGATGTGTTGATATTTGAGTCGTAATTCAGGAGGGTTTTTAGTGGGTATGATTTGAATCATTCGGCGAGTCCCACACGCGGGGAGAGTCATGTTGGCTCTCCTTAGTGCGTAACTGCATTTTCCCTACCTGTACAGAATTTTAGGGCTCTAATGACCTAGATGTCGACGAGCCGTAAAACCCCACAAAAAAAATAGTGGCGAGCCGTGCGTCTTCGGACGAAGAGAAAGCGAGTGCTTCGTTAAGACTGACTAAACGGGAAAGACAGTGATTTTTCCTGGACAACAACCAACTAAATTAGATTTGTATTCTCTATTTCATTGTGTCAAGTAATATAAGGAGACTGGGTTTCGTACCCACTTTAAAATTATCATGTCATTATTACTTGTGAATTTTTTGGGGGAGATCTAGGGGAGTGTAAGTGTGCAAGTGCGTAGTAGCATTGGAATTATTTTAAGAATGTAGTGATATTGTGATTAAAAACAAATTTTATTTGTGACGCTGCGCGTATTTATACCAGTAGTGTGTGTTTTATTCAATGAATGAGCACGAACCCAGCCCGACTTCAATTCCTTTCATTTTGGAGTTATTAATAAACAATTGCGATAATTAATGAGCAGTAATTACTCACTATGATATTTATTTAAGAAGTTAGTGGGAGGTGCTTGTTACCACTACTCTTATGTTATATTATAGTACAACCATTCTATTTTTAAATTATTAATATAAATAACTCCTCTTCCTTTATGTCCTGTTACCATATATGTGTTAAATTATGGACACAAAATGGGTTAACGATATCACAAACAACAACGAAGATGATGTGGTTTGGGACAATATAGAAAACAATACATGACTTCCATGTTTATATCAATGGGAACAAAATACAAGTGGTACAGAAATGAGATACTTGGGAGTCATAATTGACAACAGACTGCAATTTAAAGAACACATCACATACATAAAACGATGGGTGCATGTACTGCTCTATAGTATGATAAGAGTGGGTATAATGAGATATATTTCAAGACGAGATTTCTTACTCCTGTATCTAGGACCCATCATAACTTATGGAAATGTGATATGGCGAGAAATAATGATTTTCCAAGCCTACGAGAAAAGATTGACTATATAAAGTGAATGCCTCATTCAGATATTAGTCATTTATAGAACTGTATCTACAGAAGCATTAAACGTAATATTAGGAGTGCTCCCAAAATTTTTACATGTACAAAAACTAAAATACGGATATCTATTGCGAGCAGAGGGACAGATTAGGGTAACAACAGAATATACAAAAGAGAGGACAAACATGCAAGAAGGGATTTAATACGAGAACTCATGCAGGAATGGCAAACACGCTGGAACAACAGCCAAAAAGGTAGAGGGGGCTGAGATGCGCAGTGTCAGAGAAACAAATACAGAGATAGAGGAATTAACACAGAGAAGATTACCTTGTATTGCTTAGTTATACCGACAAGGTGACCGGTCGAAAATAAATGAACAAAATCTGTATTTACTGCCGTTTAAAAACTATTTTTGTTTGCGCTTACGTATTTAAAGAAGAAACGAACGGTTGAGTGCTAAGAAAAGTAAAATATGTTCAGTTCATTCTTTTAATGATATAGTTATATTTTTGATTTGCTTAAGCTGGATTAACGGCGTTATGAATAAACAACTTTTTTGTTTCATTTTAATTCACCTTTTTCAATTTTAAGGTTATTTTTCAGAACGCACAATTTTTTGGAGAAATCTAAAAACTGAGCTCTAAGGGAATGAGCCACCACGGTCATTCTGAATGAAACAATTTTGTCATGAAACATTTACTCTGAAACTTTCTGATACATAATTTTCAAATCACAAATTTTAAGAGGAATAATGAGCTGTGAGTTAATATTCTTGTCCCAAAAGCAATGAGTAACGCACTAAACACAAATCAAAAGACGTTTCATTCATGACTATGTTGCGGCTCTGCAAATGTGAGTGTTCGAATCCGACATGTTTGATCTCACTTGACAGAGCACTAAAACAAATGAACGAATCGATGAATTATCATACTTGTTAAAAAATTAGTATATAAATTATATTCCCCGATCTAACCTGAATATGCCCCGATCTAACCTGAATGATTATGCTTACACTTACAGGCTTAAATAAATCTAAAAGGGATCAACAGTATTTTGGAACAACAAACAACAATTTATTATAAAATCACAAATACTATATTGGCAACACAACCCTTACATTGACCAATAATTACCATACAAATTAGATATTCTTATTCTTTACTAACATCCACGACTCTAGTCTTCTCGTATCTTCTCATTTCGATGTTGAAGCGCCGACCTCGCACCAGGATTCTCGGGCCTCCCCGGAAACCGCTCACGCTAGTGACGCCTCGACACAACCGACCCTCAGGAATCACAAAGAATGATGAAATCAAGCTTCTTCTATATCATATCTTTCGAAAGAAAGTTCAACATACAACAAGGTGTTCTCTTAACAGATCGAGAACAAGAACTTCTCAACCCGCGTTATTCTAGAAAAGTTCCTTTATCTCGTACTTGACTGAGTGAGTATAAGTGAGCGAGTTGAATGAATGAGAGTTTTTCCACTATTTTCTTTCGTGAGGTAAGCTTTATGAAGAGTGGGGGGTAGGGTTCACATCCCGCAGCCATATGCTCTGACCACTAGAGTGGAATAAATTTCTATTGGCTGGCGTCGTCACTCGCGCGTATTTGAAGCCAAATATCTGAGATCTCTCTCTCTCTCTCTCTCTCTCTCTATATATA
>NNCF01129304.1:197569-240316 GCA_002313205.1 Laupala kohalensis
ATATATATATTCTAATGTACCCTTAATAACTTGATGAAATAATATAACATTATTTTATTTTACACAGACACATTGAGATTAAATAAAAAATAAGGATTCGGAACTCAGATGCAGATTATCACAATTTTATTTTGATTTCTTAAAATTGAACATAGAATTGACATGTACAAATATTTTTCTTCCATAAAACAATTAAAGAAATTTTACTCTGCGATATTACTGAGACAAATGTTCTTCTTATTGAATGTCTTTCGTGCATTTAAATTTCATCATACAAAAAAACACTAATACTCTTTAAATTTAATGACACAATATTACACGTTATGAGCTCATTAAACAATTTAAGCGCAGAGAAAAATAAAACAGTTCATCTAAAGTAATTCTTGAAGTTCTTCTCTCCTCTATAAAACAAATACATCAGGAAATTCTTTATTTCGATGGGCCGTTCTCTTAGAACAGATACTTGAACCTCATCGAATTACAAATATTGCAAGTCCCTAGCATTTGATGCAACATCCATTAAATTTCATCTCACAGAGACATATACTCACAACCCATAGATCTTCATCGAAATCGTGTGTAGAAATAGCTCGTTCGTCTTACAGTCTCCTCCGTAATATACGACTTCGTCGTATTCGCAGCTGATCGCCTCGTACCGCTCGTCCCTTCTTTGCCGGGCTGCGACCTTGATCAAGCCGCCAGTCTTTGCTGTTCGTTGGCGCGACGGTCCACCGTACGGTCGTACTGCTCGCGGTTTCTAGCCCGCGGTGAGTTCTCGTATTAAACAGCGTATTTATGCTTATAAATCACGTCGCGATTTAACTTTCGCGTTATACATCCGGACATTTGGTGCTTCCCTTGGAGCGCTTTATACGTGATAGAAAGTAATACGTACTCGAAAAAATATCTTTCCCACGTACTCTCGATCTGCTTCGGAGAATTTACTACGATTCCCAAATTACGTCTATCTCGGACGATTACAAGTCGCGAAAGGCTCGATAAATGCAAAACCATCTCCCCTGGACGGTCTTGAGAACCATCTACCCCGGTTGGTCTTGATTATAATGAGAACGATACACTGTGCCTCCCTTTCTCCTCTCGTCTCCCCATATTCTAATTTTTTAGTTTTTGACCTTCTTCCTGAGCGTTGGTAGTTATTCTTTTTAATACTAAGGTCGAGTATAAGATATAACTTAGACCTTCTACATCAATGTAAGGCGGATCGTTTTGCGTTGCGATTATATAAAATCACTTTTAAAATCAAAGGGAACAGAGGATAGTGCAGTACTTACGCACGACTTCCGGCATGCAGCAACATCCGGGCTGCATGGGTGTGCCGTTGTTGGGGTAGAAATCTGCGTGACCGATGGGCGCGGTGTAGCCCAAAGCCCCGGAACATGTATGGATAACCTGCACAAATTCGCCGTCCGTCTCGTCCAGTCGCCCCTCTGCATACTCATAGAACTGAAATCCAGGCAATGCTGGGTCCAGGCCTGAAACAGGAAGGAGAAGTTCGTGGATCCAGAGTAAGAAGGAAAAGGAGATCACATGTGGTCTTCCAACTTCAACCAAGGATAAAATTCGAGAACACAGAGTGAACGTCTTTCAAGACGTACTTTCTGCACCTACGAGTATGTTATTTCACATCACGGCCAGTGGGGAAGAGCAGACTACAATTCTGTCATCCGTCTCTATGGTTAAGTGAACTCCAAGGAGCCTGTTGCCGGTCGAATCGATCCCTCTCGTTGAGTTAAAATGCATGTCATGCGAAAATACCGAGCGCATCCCAGAAGCTTACGCGAGTGAACAAGCAAAATGTGTATACCAAAGTCATACACTAAATATCACCTTCCTATCATTGAAGCCTTTCACTTCAAATTAATCCGTTTTGTTTATTATGTCCCCCCCCGTATAATGGGTGTCAATACGACAGGCTTAAGACGACAGTTCCAAGGATATTTTTCAATATCTAACATTAACACCAAAATAAGTGATAATTTAATAGAAGAAATATAATTATTACCGAAGCAGGCGAAGGATCCACTGTTGTCATTATGAATTTGTCGGATTATATCAATGAAGTTCACCGCCAACTTTAATTCTATTTTACCAGCCTCTCTTCTCATCCTACTTCGGGTATCCAAGAAAAATTCTAGTGTTTTTAAAATTCAATGGACCACCTGAAAGCTCACAGATCAAGACATCAAAATTCTTTCACCTCCAATTTTCCAAACATCTCACTTTTATCTTTTGCCTAAAATTCATAAAGAAAACAATTCAGGTCGCCCCATTGAATCTAGCATCAATAGTCCTACTGCACGTATTTCAGCTTTTGTAACTTTTCATTTAAAACCAATTGCGGAAAAATTGCCATCTCACATCAAAGTCTCTTTTCATTTCCTTGACATTCTTAGAAATACTGTAAATTATTTTTAATTTTATTTTACTTATTGATTAATCTTCGTTGTCAATTTAACATGAGTCAGGGTGTGGATTCGCAAAAATTCAAGCTTATTGGGCTCACATAAGTCTAGATTCCCTATTTCATGTAATATAATAACTTTGCACATTGAAATTTACATTTATTCATTAAAAGAACTATTATGAAAATAAAAATGCTTAAAAATTCAATATTCGTTCCCCAATGCATTCACAAATTCACACTAAAAACTACTTCCCTTCCAAAAATGTTAACGAGTCCCATGGTTGTTGTCAACTAATTGTCATTAGTGACTTAATGAACGCTATTCTGCAACGAAATTAGTTTCAGTCACTTCATAACACTATCATCTGATCATCGCAGCTGAATGACAAGCTGCTTATGCGTCTTGGCTCACAAACATGAAAAATAGATCTCACCGTGGGTAGTATTTGATTCTGATGGTGAATGAGACGACGTAAATAGATCTCGATGTCTGCGTATTGCGTGACCTTGATTACCTCAGTAGTCTGAACCTCGGCCGACGTACTGTTCTGCGTCCGATGTCAGGATAAGACGCACAATGAGTTCGTAGACAATGTGCGCACTATTGTACTCGCGAACTCGTCAATTATTGTCTCGAACTTCACACGTACACACCTTTTAATTTCTTATTGACTCGATGCGTTGAGACATGACAATCGTCACTGAGAAGTTCATTCACTTCTACTGGATCTTTTATTATTGTCACACGATCATGCCAGAAACAAATAAAATGTTCGCGCTGTCCCAATCAACGATCACGGCGCTTCATGCAATCACGACGTTGTTTTTCGCGCACTTGCGAATCTTTCGTGCCCGCAGTGACTTGGACGATCCGCGCGCTCGCGCAGGAACAGACGTGGCAGCTACTCGCGTTTGCTATAATGATCTCCTCTCGATTCTACGACTGTTCGTTGGACTAGTCAGCCAACTGAATTCATTTAATAATAACCACTCAAATTGCTTTCTGATCGACGCTTGTGTTTTATGCACTTTTATTGGTGACCTTGAATTTATTCGAAAATGTTCTGATCTAGTCACTAGCTTTTACTCGTTACTTTTCCACGATAACACTGTTCACAATTAACACACAGAAAAGAAGTTGAATATTCAGCTCTGGATACCGTGTCGCCTGGTGGAGTCTGAAGCTGGTCTGAAACGATGTTTTTTACAAGAATGAGTAGAAGAAGATCACTCCAAAAAAGCATATACACCTATTGTTGAAAAAAGAGAATTAATATCATTGGCGCTTATAAAAAGCAGGCTTTCATTGTCGAGAAGAATTAATTTGCCTTGCCAATAATGTTCAATTATCAAATACTTCACAGTTTAAAGAATGCGAATGAAAATATAAGCATAAAACAATGATATTTGATACAAATACTTATTTCCTTCCTAAAAGGTCGGCTTCTCATACGACAGCAGACTTAAAAAATACAATATAACATCAGACCAGTGAATTACGGAATTGTTTCGAGTTTTTGCGCGCAGCAGCCATGATAACAGACAATTGAACCGTGTTTCTTTGCAGGACGAGCGACTGCCACGCGCTCAAGCGTATGATTGCAGTGCTACTGCGTGAACGCAAATTCACGTAGTTTGATCACTGCTGCCCTCTGGCTGCGGAAGCTTGAACTATCCTTCGGGAGAGAAAGATATGCGACCGCTTTAGGTCATTCATCCTCCGTGTTTGGGAGGGAACTAAAGAATTAATATATCTTCAAGGCGGGATTTTCACCTTTGACTAACTACGCATGCGCGTGTTCCACCTGCAAGCAAAAGGTGTCCGTCCAGTCCAGGCGTACCTGTTATTAGTTACCTGCAAGATCATTTTCGAAACAAACACCAACTAATTTTTCGCAACCGTTGATGACGTAACTATCTGATTTCTACCGTGTTTCCTCGGACTATTGTAACATCATAGTTTAATTATCATGTTATAATTAAACGGAAGTTACCATACTGAATTTCCTAAAAATCAAAATTTACTTTTAGCCACCGTAGTTGTAACCTCTCTTTACGCTTTAATTCCAAACGAAGAGGATTTGGATGCATTAAAACATTTTCTTTATTTAAGAAATTTACCCTGCAAATGTCTACAAATTTCCTTTTTGAATTGGTAAATCTTTCTTCCTTTTTAAAACGTATATATTTATTAATTTGCACACACACTCATACAAACTCGAAAAAGCTTATGGTCAATTTACGTATTGTCTCTAAACCCTGTACCTTAGCATATTGCCATTACCAGGAAAACGTACACATATATGTATTGTGAGATTTGAATAATTCACGAATTAATTGGACATTTAATCATCCGTGTTACGAAATCAGGAAGTTTAAAGGAAAGGAAGAGTCTAGAAATTTAAAAGGATGACCGTTGGAAGTCGATGGAGTGCTGCGGTCGTAGGCGGGTACGGCGGGGATATTACGATCAAACAGCAAAAACCAATAAAAAAAGTTATACGGATGTTAGAAAATCTGTCGGTCTCATAATAAGAGGAGTAAGTCATGATAAAGTAGTATATGCCTTGATAGATACGGTAAACATGATTTTTGCAATGTTATAGAATTTTTACTCTGATTTGAAGTAAGCTGGGTATGACCCGCCTCAATTTCCAATGAAATCGATGCGAATTAGATTGGTGGATAACAGAAAGACCCCCAATATGCAAAAAGATTTTTTCCGGAAGTTGAATGGGTGTTACCGTCATAGGTATTAACCTTCACCGTTAAGAACCTGATCAAGCGTATCATGATTGTAGACACATTGAGGCATTATAAAGCCAAAGTAGAATCGAGCTGCGGAAGAATAATTTTCCAAATGCCTCTCTCGTCACACGACATTGACCTCGGGTTAAAAGATCGGGATGGTTACGATGTTTTTCAAATCTCTAATATAGAAATAAATTTTGCAAATGAAATCGCAAAAAAAAGAATGCAGGTATCTCGATAAAAGGAAAATACGTGTCTTGAGAAATATTCTAAAAAGGTGTCAGGATGTTCTTGAAGAAAACAGGAAACTGTCCCCAACCATTTTGTGCGAATAAAACTAAGAAATGAATTCCCATTAAGTTGCGACGCGCACCCGATAACACGGACGTGCTACCCACTAATAGGAAGTATTTTCAGAAAACTAATTCATGTATGAATCATAGGAAAATATAAATTTCAAAACCTACAAACGTACCTGGATTTAAAGTACGTTATAAATTCATGAAAAAAAAACCCATTCTAACAAATTTAATGGAATTGATTCTTTCTTTGTAGTCAGTAAAATGTAGATAAGCAGTAAAATGTCACAGTGAGCTGTCACAGTGAGCTTTTATCTGCACTTACTCCTTTTGTTTGATATTGTCATAATTATAAGTATATAAACAAATAGTGTGTAATAATTTTACGTTTAATTTTCAACATCATGATTGAATAAGTAATAAGTTGGTAGAAATGTTTTGTTGTAAATATTGTTGTACTTTCCTTCACTTATCTGCAGTTGGGTTACATAATGTAATATGATAATTTGAAATAATAAAGAAATAGTTTACAAGACACAAATACGTCTAATTGCATTTAATAATTATTCAAATGTAAAAGTTAATTGATTTCAAACAAATTTATGAAAATATTTTGTGAAAGATTCAAATCTGGTGTCAGGAGTAAAATTGAATATTTCTTGCGTTTTTTTAAATAATTTGGATGAAAGGAAAATATTCTGTGTACATTGTTTTTGATTCAAATGTAAAGTGACAAATGTAAAATTAATTTTTCTTGTGCTTCCAAATAATTTGAATAAGGGGAAAATAAATTGTGTATATTACTTTATACATTTAACAGTTCATATTTTAATCTAATCAGTTTTCTTATGCTGTCAAAACAATTTGAGTAATGAAAATATTTTGATTTGAACATGAACTGTAAGAGGTAGAAGTGAATTGTTCTAGAGCTTAATAGAAAATAATAATTTTAGAAGGGAAAATATTTTGTTCTATGACTCAAATGCCAGGTCTTAGGTGTAGAATTATTTTTTCTTTATCTTGTAAATAGAATTGAACTATTATGAAAAATCTTGTTTGATAAATTGTAAATATGGTAAAACTCTTAACCAACTCTAGTCAAAATTGTTCACATTTATGAGTTAAAATCGCCTTAAAGCATGATGAACTATTACGGAAATGTACCACTTAAAGGGAAAATGTTAGTAAAAATTTGTGGTAATTTTACATTTTAAAAAACTCATCAGATGTGATAGGAAAGTGTTAATAGTGGCGAGTGAAGAATAGAACAAGTGACGTGTTGTGTGAACATGTAAAGTGAAAACAAGTCAGCAGAAATTCATTTTGATCAGATAGGAAACGCTAAAACAAAAGTGAATTCCGCTCTCAGAGGGAGGTGTTGAGCTGAAACTACCTTTGGCCCATCAGTCCGAACTTTCGAGGCCCTTCAATTCGTGGTGATGACGTGCACTGACATCGCAGTCGCTGCGGCCAGTATAGTCACCGCTGCCACCGCCGCCGCTGCCCGCGTTGTGCACTCGTGGAAAACAGGCGTCACCCAATGGGCGGATCTGCGCGACAATGGCGGCAGCAGGTTACGACAGAGGCATTGGCAAACAGTGGAAGACGGTAAAGAGAGATAGGCCCTAGATACACGTTATCTAATCTATCCCAGCCGCCTTCAGAACACTTCGGTTTTGATTCTTTGAAGGATTCAAAGCAGTTGATAAATCAAACTCTGGATTCGTTCGTAGAGTTAAATGCTGAGAGAGTATAACTATCGTTTTTTTCCTTCTTTTGTAATTTACTCTGTTATTAACGATTATATATATATATATATATATATATATATATATATATATATATATATATATATATATATATATATATATATATATAAAATTAAAGATGAATTATATTTTCTAAACTTGTATGCAGTCAATAATTTTTTTTATTTCAAAAGACAAGTTATCTTCTGTATAGGATAAGTTACTACGTAATGGTAAATATATTTTTCTAGAAAAGAGTAAATCAATAATTTCTTAAATAGAATGTATTTGGATCGAGAACCCCTCTTGTTAAAGAGGTGTAGGAAAAAACCTAACCAACATTTGCAGCCCTCCATTTAAAAGTATTTTGACTCAGGTGACTTAGACAGTATTACTGAAGATTAATAAATAATTGATTTAAGAAGAAGCCTTTAAGATTTAAAACTATACTTATGGTGATATGATAAGAATTCATTTTTATCTTACGTATTTAAAAATGCAGCGAGTGTTCTGGACCGTTGACCAATACAAGAAGATAGAGAACTTGACTTATTAATTAAGAATAGTTAATTTTTATTAAAATTAAGGACACTTACAGGAGGAGAAGCTTTAATAAGTGGAATATGCTGTAGGAATTATTTGATAAATCAAGAAACTAATTTGTGTAATTAATTTTTTCAAATCTCAATGGAAAAACTGAAATGGAAAGAGAATAAAATGTTTTGATCAGACAATGGACTACAGTGCTCATGTTCAGAATGTGAATTTTGCGTGTTAATGTTTTGTCATAGTGAAGTAACATTGTTTTGTAGAATTTTGATGCAAATGTCTAAAATATCGAAAGAATTCATTTAATTAATAAGTAATTGCGATGACGGGCCATGAGTATCGCAGCCACTCTCTAGTCCACGATTTCTTTTTTCCAAGGAGACAATAAACAGGAGCTGTCACTCATGGAGTGAGGTAGTTTTTTCTATGTTTACGAAAAGTGTCGTCAGCTCACACTGCAACAGCACAGAGAGTATGACCGATCTACCCCCACCGCCGAGATCCGCCATGTTTCCGTTAAAGTGGCACGTTATTCAAATACACTAATGTAAGTAGAAAATGTTTGTTTCACGTGATGCACCACAAGGTAGCGCTTGCCTGGCCATCCTAGTCAAATGCTTGCCTGGCCATCCCGAGGCAACTCGACGGGGACAGCGGCGGCAACCGCGACTCCTTGCTGCTTTACTGCTTGTGATTTACTGCTAAAACGCTTGTAAACTCTAAACTATTCGTGCAAATTTTACGATTTAAATACAGTTTTCATCTTTCTTAAATGTACAAAACACAGAATGCGTTTAATTGGATTAGGATTATTTTTAACTACTTGAATTACTCTCTTAAGTTGAAGTATTAAATGACGTCTTTTTTTAAACCTTCTTTAAAATAATTTTGGTTAACGCTTGTAGATAGACATATACTGTCGCGGACGTTTTTGTAGAACTCTTTGAGACGAACAATATTGCCATTCATTGTTGCCACCTATATCTAACCGTTTAGTTGGCGTAAGCGAATATATGTATGGAAAGACTGATTTCCCCCCGACTTGATTGTCTATTCTTGTTATTGCCTACTACTTGTGATGCCTAAGATTACACGCAAACCTTGCCAGAGAACATATTTTAGGTGTAATAGGTTTGCTGGCCGACAGACATTGAAGTAATATGAATTGAATGAATTCAATTGCAATGTATCTTGAAATTGTAAATTCGCTCCCCATTGACTGAAAAATGGCGCAGCCATTCAAAAACGTAACGCGCATCGGCCACACTCTCTAGACACACTCTGGGGAACATGAATCTACAGCGCCATCACACGCTGGTTATTGTAACTACTTCAAATTCATTTGTCTCGATAGGAAAAGGCCAAGTGCTTTTAAATGCATTAGCACGAGTACTTCGTGCTGTTGATATCAAGTGCGCGTTTGGCAAATTTTTCTGTTTATTAATCAATTAATTAACATAAGTGGTTTAATATTAAAATTTGTTCAAATATTCTTTTATAATTTTATTGTTAACCTATTGAATTTTCATGTTGTCTTGTGATATAGTACATTTAAAAAAGTGACCAACAAAAATGTGTTTCATTCCCTCTTACTTTCAGAATCGAACATGACGCGGATCACCTTCAAAGAAACCCGTGTTCCAAAAGCAATGTATAATTTAGATTTTGGGAGTAGAAAACAGAAAAATAAATGTATATTCTAAGATTTTGCGATGAAAAAATCATGGCGATAATTGCTTGAATAATATATTATATTGTACAATTTTGTATTGTAAATTCTTAATTTCCATAGAACTACTACATCTTAATTTTGTTTTTTTATCTCGTGGTCGATGAATACAGTCTGTGAGAATATCCGTATACCGTTTTAAAACTCGAGTTTCGTAGTAGTCTAGCTGAAATTAAGATTTAAATAGCAGATTTATCCATTTGTATAAAGCTGGAATAATCAGTTAATAGCGCCAAACCCGGACCAACATAATAATTTGTTGCTATTTTATTGCTAATGTGCTGCCCAAGATAAAAATTTGTAGCTCTTGTTTTTTTCGAGAAACAGTGGATACTCCAGATTGAATTTATAAGTAAAATGTTTTTTATGTAATTTTTTCTATATCCCATATATTTTATGTCAAATAACTCTTTGTTATTTACCGGATATTGTACAGAGTGGACACCTTTTTGGGGGTGGTTGGATGATGGGACTTAAATTTTTGGTACAAATGTACTGCTTACGCCTAATGACACTAAATGCAATGTTTTTCATCACGAATCAATCGATTTAAACGTGAAAAAAAAATTACCAAAAGGGGTGAAATATTGACGGGGCTGGCTCGCAGATGGTTTCTTCCATTGATCTTCCATCACGTAAACCATGTTCCTTCGACAAGCACGCACAATCCTGAGTAGTTTTGAAGCATGTGAAATATACCGTTTTTAGATGGAATGAGGGGGAAGGGTGGGGGTGATTCATCATATGAGGGAAATTTTTTAATCTCAGCTACTGAAGTGCACTTGCAGGATGTATACGTGAGACAAGCTCTCTCCGACATTTAGAAGTGTGATATTTTTGCTCGATTTTCTCGAAAATTATATTTCTCTTATAATGGTGTCCCAGCGCGAGGGGGGCGGCACAGACAGCTCCCAGTTAGGGAGTGTCTTGATAAAACATAGGAGCTTCCTCAGCCCAAATTTCACTCTGATACATAAAAAAACAGAAGTTATGGAGCGATGAATGTACTGCGCCGCCAATTTTGTGGGGCAGTGTAGAAAGACATTCTATCTGAGCGGTCGGTTCTCCTTCAGGTAACCGGTGTAATTTGTAGAGAACCACATCATGGTAAAAGTCCGCGATTTACAAGTATGTCTGAGGAGCTAGAGAAAGTTCTAAGATGTACTGCTGCAGCGATAGGCCTTGTATCAGGACGTATTTTGTCTTTGCAAATTTTGCTCAAGTTTAGTTATAACCATACTTTTTGTACTATAGTTTCATTAATTTTCTTCTGAAATATCATGTGTCTTGATGACTGTTTTTATTGGTACGACGAGTCACTCGTTTAGAAATTAGTACTTTCGTTTTCGCGAGAAAAAGACGTCAAGAAAGAAGACACCTTTAGTGTTTCGTAGGAACAGGTAATTATGAACTAGACAGTTTAAAAAATTGTGTCCTCGAACTGTGATAGAGGTGACCAACAATGTATTTCGTTGCTTTACTGAAGCACGTAACGCTATGTCAGCTAGAATTCTTTCGTTTGTCAACGTATTGGGCGTCACTTATTTTGAAATGTTAATTCGTGTAATGTATGATCGAGCAGAGTATGTTCAAGAGTATAAATTCAGGATGAATATTGCTCCTATTCATGAGTAATTATTTGTGTGTAAAATTACAAATATATAGTATTTTGAAAATGAGTAAATGTCGCTTTTATTGTTCATGTTGTGTATTTCAAGAATATCAGTCTACCTGTATCACCAGCCTATTGTCATATTTTTTTACCACTGATTACTTCTCCAAATTCTGGGAAGTCAGGACGTAGATATCCTTAATTCATTGATTCATTCCATATTGTCTGGGGGGGGAGCATTTGAAAAATAATGGTCTTGGGCAATCGGCTCAAGTTAAGTAATAATACCAGAGGTGACGAGTATTAAGTGCTTTTATTAAGTAAGGGCCTTCGCCATAACAACCTCAATTTTTTTGTAATTACCCCGCCACGGCAATCACGCTGAGCGATCCGAGACATATCGTAGTTGTATTATTCCTGCAAAATAAGAAAAAGGTGGGACGCCGTGCGAACCCAAGACGTCGAAGGATAAGAAGTGGCACGATCCACAATTATTCGTTGCCATAAGGTACGCACACGTAGAAAGCAGGTTTCCAGATTTCGGCAGCACGCGCCAATCAGCGGCGGAAATGAGCAATGCACTTAAATGCAAGTGCACACAACGTATACTTTGTGGCGCTGGGTGTCGATGCCTACCTGCTTTCACCGGCAAAGCTGGATCTTCACGGACTTCCAGCTTTGCTGGTATTCTGCTTTGCAGCATTCTGAGCACAGCCGCGGTAGAGTGCGGATCGCTCCGCACGTCTCCGCTCCGTGTTTCAGCGGTTTTAGTCTTTTTTGCTTCTCCGCTGACGTCGAGTCTTTAAGACACTAGTTTATATTCGGACCACGTGGTCTCGCGGCGCGCAGTTTGAACCTACGGGTATTTTTGTTGTAGTTCTGAATGCAACCCGTGCCAAGGGTTGCATTCACCTCATGGCACTTAGTCGGTGCTTGCTGTCCAGACTGCATTTACTATACAGTTAGTTCAGTGGTTGCGTTCTTGTTTTTACGTTGGTGTTTGCGTGCGTTTTTTGTGATTTTCGTCGATTTTGCTGTGAGCTCGTTCAACATCAGCGAAGATTGATCCTTTCGTCATCGAAGGCTTGCTTAGGAATTTACCCGAGATAACTTCTCCTTCCACCCATCAGCCGATCCTGCCATAGTCTGACGTGCCATTGGACATCGCGACGGTGAAGTAGTCCCCTGCCAACCGCCTACTAACTGGTGTTAAGGCGCTAAATAAGCAACTGTTGGAACGAGGTGACAACGTCTCCAGCTGTCACCAACCTCCACAAGGTCGCCGTCGACTATGATACAAGGCGCTGGAATGTCCTCGGGGTCTACCCCCACATCTGGAGCTGTGGTCACTCTCACCAGCCGGTTCTCGTCCACTGCAGGGGCCAACTCCCCGGATTAGTCTACTACTCATCCACCTCCAACCAAGCCGGCGGGGACCAGTTTTCTGGCGCTGACAGATAAGTCTGTAAAATATAGAATTGATATTTCTCAGCCGAAGTCTGCACTTAGGTGCATTACCAGGATTGTTGCGGCAACTCGCCCCTATGGAGTGCGTGGAGGGTTATACCTCCGCAAAGAAATTTTTTAAACGGAAACAGACAGAGGAACGTAGGTTCTTGAGCCTCTCCAACCGGTTTGGCCGATTAGAACCCAATTTCTGTCACCAACTCCGCGATGATAGATATTGTCAACCAAACGGAAACTCGATAAAGTTCTGTCAATGTAGGGACTGTAGGGTCCACGGTCGCTGCCTCCGGTTTCGCCACCATCACATCGGGTTCCACGCCCGCGCTAGGGACCACCAAGCCAGGGTTGCTGCTTCCTCTCCATCTTCCTCCATAACCACCACCTCTCCTACCAACAACAATAGTAACTGAGGTTATGCTGGAAACGGCCGAAGGGGCGGGGACATTTATGTAGAGAATGTCCTCGACAGCCAAGAACTCCTGCAAGTCTTGCAGGCGGTTTCAAAATCAAAACTGACAGGTAAGAACACACACGTGCACTTTATAGTGCACGTCCCAGACTTTAAACATCACCAGGTGTTAGTCAGAAAATTCAAATCTTCAGAATGAGGTTGTAAATACCTCTTTCTTCTTTCACAAAGTGACAAAGAAAAGGCGTCACAGCGTGGTGATTTGGGGTCTTCAGCCGAATGACACCTATTTCTTCTCTTGAAGCCACTGCCTTGGAGTTCAGTACTCCGCGAGATTCAGTCATCTGGTGTCTGTGTATCGGAGACCGAAGAAGGCACTCAACAGTGCGGATCTTGATTCTCTCAGAGGTTTAAGTGACCGCATAGTTATCATCGGAGATCTTAATTGTTAGCATACCGACTGGTGTTCCACCGTCTGCAACACTGATGGTAGAGCTCTGGCCTCGCACAACACCCAACCCCGTTTCTCCCCCTCCCTCTGGTCAAATCCACCTCTTTAACGAAATACCTCATGACATATTAGACATTGTTTTTCATAACTCTAGTATCCAAATCACCATTCCCCATACCACTTTGAGCTAACTTTAGATCACTTTCCTTTTGTCTTCCCCACCTACGTAGGTCCCTTTCACTACGACTTTCACCCCCCACCCCCAACCATTAGAAAGACTGGAGGGTACACCTCACGGTATAGGCGGAAGGTGGACCCCAATACTCCACTTACTTCCCCTGACATTTACTGGTCCGTTTCCCATGTTATGAACCACATGTTGACGAACTTTCGACATTGTAGTACCTTCAGCCTCGTCTCTTCTCCCCCCCCCCGGACTCTCTTTATGACATTCTTGCTCATGCAGCAACGACGTCGTGCCCAGCGGGATTCTACCGAATAATGAATCCCTCGGACAAAAACCATTTACTCTACATCCGACGTGTATTACACGACATAATCCGTGACTTCCAGGCCCAGCAGTGGCAAGCAAATCTTGCCCGGGCTAATGTTTCCTCTTCCGATGACGTGTGGACGATCCAGCGGACACTTCGAAACCATTCCACCACAACCACCCCGCTCTTCATTCCCGGCACGCCTACTCCCACAGGAGACACTGCGAGGAAAGTTGAGATCTTCGGTGATATCCTGGAAACCTGTTTCTCTCCTCCTGTCATTGTGTTCTACCCCTCTCCCTTGACCACACTCTTACCCTCGCTGTCTCACACAACCCCAAAAGATGAGTGAACCTTTAGTTTTGGGAATTGAAGGCCGCTCAACTCCAAAAAGGTGGGTGGTTTCGACAAGATCCGTGGCGTCTATTTTCGTCATCTCACTCATAACGCTGTTCTTCTTCTCACTAACATTTTCAACTCTGTTCTTTCTCTTGCTTACTTTTCTCTTTCATGTCCATTCATTCTTCACCCTACACAGGGGAAGAATCGTCCGGAAACTAACAACTATAGTCCCATCAACCTTCTTTCTCTTCTCGGTAAACCCTTCGAGCGCCTTGTCCTTGCCATACTTACCCCTCTCCTAGATTCCTCTCACGCCATTCTTCCCACCCAATTCAGTTTCAGGTGCAGCTCTGAAGACCTTGCGTCTGGCTCAAGGACTAACCTCAATCATCTCTCGGAGATTTGCCATTCCTGCTATATTCTTCGATTTCTCGTTTGGCTTCGATACTATCCACCACGACCTGCTCCTTCACGAAACCACTTCCCTAGTTCTTCCCGTATTTCTCCATGCCCTGCGCAGTTATCTCTCCGGCCGAACCTTCCAGGTTCGTTACCATCGCTCCTCATCTACCATCCGCCCCATCTGCGCTGGGGTCCCCACTCTTGTTTCGCTCTTTCTTTCTGATCTTCCTGACCTTCGATATTTTTCATAATTTCTCTACACTGACGACATCGCTTATGCGGCTCGTGCATTTAATCTTTCTCTAGCTATTTATAATCTTCAATCTGCTACCTCTCACCTGGAAACTTCGAGTTATTCTAATGGACTCACCTTGAACCCCATCAAGTGCTAGGTACTAATTTTCATCTTTCGCTATATGACCGGCAAGTCTTTCCGAAACTTGTCGTCACTCAAGGTCAAGGACACCACTGTGGCCTGGTACACAAGTGTCAAGTACCTTGGGATCCCGTTGGACAGGAAACTTCACTGAGAAGATCAGGGAAAATCTCTGTACACCGAAATGAGCAGCACGCTTGCTCACCTCTCTCCCATTTTCTCTAATCACAGGATCCGACTCAAATTCAAACTACTTCTTTAGAAAACTTGCATTCGTAGCTTGGCACTCTATGCCTATGAAACTTGTACTACTACTTCCAATAGCAATTATCGTCGCCTTCACTTTCTCGAGAACCGCTATCTGCGGTAGGTTGTAAAACCGCAGATGGGCACCCCCGAACTCTTATCTTCGTCTTCTTTCCAAATTAGAACCAATTACCAAATATATTTCCTTCGTGACCGAAAACACTTCCGGAAGCCGTTTCACGTCCCCACATCTATCAACGTCTTCCAAAAGTATTCTCGTCATCTTACCCAAAAAGTACATTGCTATGCTCACCGTCGGTATCCCTCCGACATTCGTTTTATACGAATGAACCCTTCCACATTCTTCCATTAGGGATGCTAGATGTGATAGCAACTTTGGCACTATACAGCATTTTACGCAATAATTGTCCTTGTGGAAAGGTGTACGTACGAGGTAGAAAGAGAAGCATAGTACTTTTTCTCTTATGTGGGGCGAGAAGTATGCAAAATTGTATCAAGGAGTACTAAAAAACTGCATCATGGGGTGGAAAATATATGGGGGCAGTATTTTTAAATATCACGGGAACAGTAATATTACTCTTGTATTGAAGGTTCGGTGTGCATAATATCAACAGAATCAGAATAAAACTGTGCATACGTATGGCAATGCACAAATTTTTGTATACGTATACATAAACATTGTTATTATTGTAATTAAACCTCGTAATTTAAAATTTAAGTCGAATACACGCTAAAAATGCCATTGTAAGAGAGCTCACATACTTGTACAAAATAAATTTTACCACCAAAACTGCATGAAAATTAATCAGATTTGGCAGTTAGCAATCGGTAGTAACAAAATAAACATCGCAATACCAGGATCAATTTCTTACAGTTTTTATTGTTTGGTAATTTTCTTTATAGTACTTTATAGTAATTTTCTGTTCATATGAACTGTTCATAGTGTCGAAGTGTTCATAGTGCTCGCTGGCAACCTCCAAGGTTGGCCGGGTGAGAGTTGCGAGCAAGTGACAAGGGAGAAGGGAGAGGAGTTGTGGAGGAAAAGGGTTAAAGGGGGAAGGGGTTGAGGGGTGAGTGTTAGCCCTGTTCCTAAAGAATCTCGGAGTGTGCATAAGTCGTTTTTAATACTCACACAATGCTAGGTCAGTTACGCGGAGCAGAGAGACAACTGTGGTCTGCGGGCAGGTTTGGCGTCCGAGGTCCGGAGCCGGTGCTGGCATCGTGACTAGCGGTCGAGTCGGTGGTTCCCAGGTTTCAGTGAAGTCAGTGAGGAGTCGAGGAAGGGACGGGGCATCCTGAAGCATCACACGAATGCAACTTCTACTAGTGGGGCGCCTTCGTCCTCTGTTCTCTCTCAAGCTCTCTATCTATCTGTCCATCGGGCTATATCCTTCGGCTCTCAAACATCACCTTATATACCGTTGCGCGGGCGCGTCATCACGCCCTAATAACCCAGCTCTCTCTCAGCGTTGCATAGTCTGGCCTAGTTTAAATGCTGACGGTTCAGCCACGCTGGTACCTTCACGACAATAGTATAATATTTTCTCTAATATTTAATAAGGTAAGAGAGCGCGACAAAGTAGTAGAAAATAAAGGTATTTGAGAGAGAAAAATATTATTAAAAATATCAAGCTTAATCGGTTTTAAATGTGATTCATTATTGATTATTGTCAGGAGCATTATGAACAGATTATTAGACTCGGAATGAATGTGATACAAGGTTAAATTCGAAATATATGATGAGACATTACTGTGATATGATCTATGAATATTTTATGTGTGGATTGGACGCAGTGACGTGGTCAGGACAATAAAATTGCTGGACAATGCAATGATCTTTGAACTGTGCGCTAGTGAATCGTTTGGTAGCGGGTCGTGCGGTTTACGTGATATCTATGGCAGTCGTGGTATTCGTGTTATGTGACAACATCTGAACGAGTAGATTTCGCAGCTATTGTTGATCAATGCACAGGATTACGCAACGTGATATGAGGCAAGCTTTGATGAACCGTCGCCTGAATTGCTGTTCCAACTCAATTCTGTATACGACTGGACGAGGAAATCCGACTTTATTTCCGCTCCGACCGACATCCTATGATGGCGCCATTTTAAGGTATAATTATGATATAATTCGAGTAATGGATTCAAGTGTTGCTAAGTGATTGCTTTATCTTGTGCTGGTGTGAGAATAAAATTAAGAAATAGAAAAAAGACTGTTGTTCCTGCACAAGGAATCTAAATTGTTGACTTTCAAATGCCGCGGTGGGACGCGTTGCCTCTCCTGTCCAACGACAGCACCGTCACGGTGTGCTCAGGTGTGCTCCGTTTTTGCTACCACCTGCTGGAGGAAGCTCAGTCCGCGCTCACGATCGGAGGTTAACTAGTTGCCCCCGCTGTTCAATGCTTTCCTACATTTTTCTTTAGTTTTTTTAAAAATTGTTCTTATTGTTATTACTTGAAGAATAAGACCTCGTTATTTTGTAATTTCGTTTCGGCTTGCACAAAATCTGTTTCCTAGCCGCATATAGTATTGCTCTCAGGATATTTTGTGCTTATTTAATACGCAATCCGCGAACGCCGATGGTTCTCACTCGGCCCACGAACCACAGCCTCTGAAAGGGGAGGTTGTTGTGGGATAGGTACGCAACGGAGGGCAAAGATAAGACAAATTTTACAGTTGTACATGGAGAAAGATGTTATTTAACACGGGGGTTGGAACGAGCGATCGACATTATGAGGCGATAAGGGAACTAATGATGGAGGTAGAGGTTTATAAAAGTCGATATTTGAAAATAGCTTTCTATTGCGCCGTTGCTTGGTATTTAAGAATTTATTGATATTCGTGTAACCGTAAAAGCTCCGGTTAGTAACATCGGACACAGATAGTGAAGGTTGGGCGCCAGGAGATCGGGAGAGATTTCACCATCCACATAAATAAACAATACGCAAATGAAAAAGTAACAACAATATAATGGAGAGTAAATTAGTTTATTGTCCTCCACGTGGTCATACGCAGTTTGTACTGTTTTTTGACAATAAATTTATTATTATTATTAATGCACAAATAAATAAATACACTGAATTTGCTCGAATTGTCTAGCAGATAAACAAACACTTGCTGGTTGATAATGCAACATTAAGAAATATCGTATGCACTCTGCATAATATTAAAGGAATGCACAAATACAATTATCATTTTCTTGTGAATTTCTAAAATGAAAATAGTTAATACAAAGTCATAACAAAAATCTAATCTTTAGTATATGCATACACTTAAGCAATTATTATGCATCGAAGAAAACAGGATGAAAAAAACTAATCACAACATGAAAAGATGATAATACTCGTAGTAACATTTGGCACCTTAAAAGAACTCTTATCTACATTTCATTTAGAACTCTCTTGAGCTTTATGAAAAGGTGATTAATACATCTTTTTTTTATGATATAGTTCACAAATAAACTGTATCTGTAGTCTTCTTCAGACTCTCAATTGAAATACATAAATAGAATACCGTAAGCATGGTAAATTTAGATCCAAGTTATGGCTCAAATACACTTATATCTTCTGCACAGCATCAGAAGAGACACATACCAGAGGCAGCGTCAGCGACAGTGGTGCAAGATCGACGGTGCCAGTTTAACATAAAGGGGTTCACGATCCGACATCAGCGGCGAATGCGATAAAGTTTTGGAAGCGGATAGAGGAACAACTATATATCTCGAACTACTCAGGTCAAGTGTCCCTCTGACTACCGCCAAACGCATCGAGAAATGCCGTTGCGTGATCTTTCAAAAACCTTACAAGATACGCCAGCCAAACTGTCTCTATCATTACATCCCGCTGTTACCTCACCCGCTGTCGCTCTCCGCACCCGTCACCAAGAAGAAACTGTTCACAGCGAACACGTCCCTTTTATCCTACTCTCGAACTACTTTTTTCATCGTGGCTCGAGAATCCACCCACGCGTCTACACGTCATAGTGAATGACGCACTTGAGTGCGCAGCCTGCATTTATGACACAAAAAAGCTTATGAACTTCTTTGTCCGCGACAAACCGCGTCTTAGTAGATAAAACTACGAACGTTTCGGACATCATGATGTGGTCTTCTTCGTGGCAATGTCAGAGTCGTACAGATCTAAGATGCTGTCGCACTCTGCTAGGTACATTCACAAATTAACCGATACAAGAATCTTATCGACTCCATTAACCTTATGACTACGATAAACGACCTTACTCGCCTCTCCAGTTCATCTCAAACATTGCTAGATCAAATTATCGTCAACAATGGATTCTCGTATTTCTCTGAAGTGTTTATCGCCAGATACAGCGATCACCTTGCTCAAGTATTGTCTATTAATGATAAACTAAAACCACATAAAATCCTTTACAAATTTACAAGAGAGTTTAATGACATAAATAAATCCATATTTATAAATTATTTGCGTGAAGAAACATGGAAAGATGATTTAACTATTGCCAAAACACCAACGACAAATTCAATGTATTTATCTCAATATTTCTAAAACATTACAACACTAGCTTTTCCATAAAACTCAAGTTAATTTATACAAAGAAATACAATAGATAGATCACCCAAGGGATAAGAATTTCTTCAAAAAACAAAAGCCGTTTATATTATCTTTCAAAACTCTAACCATCTACCCGAATTCCATGATTTTTTCGCAAATATAAGACTATTCTTCAAAGAGTAGTCTATGCAGATAAAGTTATGGAAAACGACAGGCAGGTACTAACATCAAACAACCGGACGAAAGTCATGTGGGATATTGTTAAATATTACACGTAAATTCTGAAAATCGCGAAGAATATATTTTTCTACTAAACGATGGCAAAATCATATCAAATCCTGAGGACATCACAAATTTGTTTAATTCTCACTTCTCAGAAGTAGGTAAAATAACAAACTCAATATTTCCAAATAAATGTCCTCCAATTATATCCACCCACGTACCCAATTCTATGTTCACTTCCGAAACTAACGCCAGTAAAGTCAAGAGAAACATCAGCTCATTAAGAAACAAATTTTCTACAGGCATACTCGGGATGATATACCCGAGTTAATTGTTAAATTTTCGTCCCATCTACTCATAAATATTTGTAATAGTTCAATCGGATGGGGTGTTTCCTAATATATTCAAGAGAGCTAAACCTTTACACAAGAAAGGAAACAAACTTCATTTTGGAAATTATCGACCAATATATCTACTACCCACTTTCTCAAAAATACTAGAAAAGTTCTATAAGCGTCTTTTATATTTTTTATACAAAAATTACATTCTCTCTGACGATCAACACAGTTTTAGGAAATCTTTTTCCACTACAATCATCTTATTTTCTTTCTTAAACGATGTTACTACATTTCTAGACCGTTGAGAAAATCCTCAGGGTGTATTTCTTGATTTATCCAAAGCATTCTATGTCATTGATCACGTAATTCTCCTTTCAAAATTGTATTCTTTAGGCATTCGTGGACTTTCACATCAATGGCTAACTTGTTATTTAAAAGTTAGATATCAACAGGTCGAAATATCCTACACTAAAAATAAAATACTTCAGCGTTGTCTTTCAGAAACGAAGTCACTTACTAACCCCAAGGTTCAATTCTCGGCCCTGTACTCCTTTCATTGTATGTGAACGACATGTCATCATCCACATCAGACCGAGTTACTGAAGATTCACCCTTGCTTCATGTGAAACAGTCTTGTTAACGAACACAATACTTTTTGCCAAAAAGGACCACATCATTCGGGAATCGTTCTATATAATCCCCTCCCCAAAAATATAAAAGATTTTATGAAACTGAATCTCTTCAAATCCGCGATTTAAAGCTACCTCATACACCAGTGTTTCTACAATGTTAAAGAATTTATTGATTTTAATAAAAGTTAAATGCGTCTTGTCCTTTATCACGCCATTGCTGTAGTACTTTTAAAATAAATTACAACAATTTCAAAATCAATTTTCTTTCATGATTGTTGTGCCTTATGAGTCTTATGATTCATATTAACTTAGTTTTCTGTGTACTCAACTTTGGCACGGTTGTGTGCATTAATTCTGTAGCCCCATCGTGGTCCTGGTTTTGTTGCGGTTTTCCTTCGGGTAGAGCCGGATTTCTTATAAAGTTTCTCTAGGCTTTGTCTAGGGGCATGTTTATTGTAATAATAAATCGTGAATTTAGTGTTATTTCAATTCTAATGATTTTTAAACACTATACTCAGAATAATATATAGTTGGATAATAATTCGTACACGTAAAATAAATTTTTTGTGTAAAATTACAAACATGTTGATATTCTATTAGTGTTATAACTCGTAGCCAATTTTTATCTTATCTGGGAATTTTTGCTGAAATTTTTTAATCCGCTTCTGCCCTAGAACCCTTGTTTGGAATTGATGGGATGGTCCCTTGGTTGCTTCCGGAGAGTAAATTAGTTTATTGTTATCTACGTGATCATACGCAGTTTGTACTGCTTTTCTGACTATAAATTTATTATTATTATTAAATTTATTAATGTATTAATGTTATTAGTTTTTTTCGTTTTCTAAAATATACATTTTTCTGCTTATTTACACTATTTTCTTTATAAAAAAGGATAATATATTAAATAAAGTTGTTGTTGTTATTATATTATATATTTTCTATTATATATTATTTCAATTTTATCGCACAAAAAAGTGCATGTACATAGGCAAACTAATAACTTTTCTTTCGTAATAAAACTTTATTTATTGTAATAAATATTTCAATGAGTAAAAAAATAATTTGAGACTTGCGCCCTTATTATGGATGAATCACGCAAAAGCACAAAATAAATGTTATTTGTCCGTTATGAGGTCGCAAGTCTTAAATCAATTATTTATTTTGGTTATATAATGGACGTTAAAAATAGTAGATTTAGTACCACAGGTGAGTAAATTTATAGTACCAACTCAACTGCTTATTTCTGGTCAAATGGGACAGTAAAATCATGACAACTTAACTTTTTCTTGTTTCTTATGCTTCATATTCTCTATTATTACTGAATCCGTGGAGAAAACAAATGAGTGTAGGAATTTAAAAAAATAATTATTACATTATTGTCATTGAGGATAACCTTGACCTGATATGATTAGGCAAGTCTTATGCGATTTAGTTGTTAACGTGTTATGTTTAATAAAAAATACATTTGGTTTGGAAAACAAATGGGTGAAGGTGGATCACATTTGGAAACTTGTTCTTTTTCTGAGTGGTCTTTTCTGTCACCAGTAATTTGCGAATTGTTCAGGGTACAGAAAGTTATGCAGTCTAAGCAATGAGGCGTTTCCTCGGAGGGTGACTCCCGCCGTATTGTGACCGGCCGGCTGGTGGTGGAGCTGTGCGCATGCACCTTGCGGACGCATGGGTGCAGGAGTGAATGAGCAGAAGACTCACCGGTGACGCGTGCTCCACGAGAACTGCGGGCCAGCTCGCTTCCTGCCTGTCCGGCCACGTGCGCGCCGAGACTGTGGCCGACGAAGTGCATGTCGCCAGCGGCCGCGCCACGACGAACCATTACTGTTGCCATCTGTCCCAGCCGCCGCCCCACCTCCGGTACGCTGGCCTTGGAGTACCAGTAGAAGCTACTGGCTGCCCACGACGACCAGTCCACTGCCACGACGTTGCACTCGTCGACACTCAGGTAGGCTGAAGAATGGCGCCTTTTTCAGTTTTTAAATTCGTTTAATATCATTTTTGTTAGTGAATACAAATTCCTAAGGTTCTCGGAAATTGCATATCATGAACATTACATACCAAGGACATTTCGTTCCATGGATATTTCGTAACAACGGACATCTCACACCACTTTCTATCCTTCTCATCCCCGATATTTGCGGCTGGTCATTCCGTATTACTTCTACCTGCGAAGGATTTCATGATATGCCGTTGCTGGGATTCCGGAGGTGCTATGAGGACAAGTCAGTATATAAATCATAAACGTCCGCTTCCCTAATACCGTTTTAAATTACCTGTGCAATTATGCCTGCAGATGGCAGCATATGTATGCTTGTCATATAGACTGGATGACATCTCGTAGGCACGCAGTCAGTCAGAGACAGTCAGTGCACGACAACGGTTGTGTTGAACGAGTGTACTAGAGAAGAAAAGCGTGCAGTCGTACGGTTTTTTGTGGGCAAAAGGACTGTCCACAGAAGAAGTGCATAGCGAAATGCATTCCGTGTATGATGACAACGGTTTCTTACAGAAAGCTGTGTTCAATTGGAATCCAGAAGTTTAACGAGGGAAGACAGATGGGGAGCGTCCTGGTCGTCTGCGAAGGTGTCAACTGCAGTCAGTGGTGTCATCTGTTTGGGCCCAAAAAATAATTTGGGTGGCCTTCATTTTGAAGCTGATGATGCCGTAATCCATGAGTTTACTCGTTCGCTGTGACAGCAATCAAAAGACTTCGTTGCCACTGGCTTTCAAGGTCTTGTAAAGAGATGGGGTAAGTGACTGAATGTACAGGGTTATTATGTCGAAAAGAGGAATAAATGTCAGGAAGTTATTTTGATTATTATTGCCTCTATCTAGTTTTGCGACTTACTTATTGACTTAGCTACGAATACTGATCTGAATCTTAGATGAGAGCTTTCGTGTTTGTTAATCTTCTGGTGGTATCAATCATGTTACATACTTACCTCGTGAAAACTTACCTTCCAAATATTTTGTCCACTTAGGAATGGTAATAAATACATTTCAGTTACTGGTTTAAGTTCGTTTTTCGTGTTAACGTTGTGTAACATAATACTCTTTTTAACTTACTCATAAACGGTTATTGTTGCTAGCCCGAAATTTCCCGTATAGCCGCATTTACATTATGTAGCAATCTGCTGTATCTCATGAGATTACTGCATGTAACCTTTGTTGCATGTAAGATTTGCTTTATGTAGCATTTCCTCGAAAGAAATTGCTATATGTAGCAAAACTTCTTACAGCTAACTTACACTTTTTCCACTTTGTGTCGGAATAGATAAAAGATATTAATGTAGCAAGTTTTACCGTCCTCTCTGCAACCGTGCCTTTCGGATTTGATTAGTGGAAAAAATATCGGCTAATCATAGGTGAGCTGAAATGGATGACTTTTTTAATTGTTGAGAATTATCAGTTAATAAAATGTCAACAATACAATGTTAACAATGCTTCGTTTTTTAACAATATTCGGGAAAATGTTTTGACCTATTATATATAATTAGAAAGTTTAGTGGATTAGGCTCTGTTACATTTCGTAACATACCGCTTATAATCTTACATATCAGTCATCCTCTTTGTAACTAGAAGTTTCTGTCAGTAGTAAATCACAGATAGCACTAGTATACATATATTACATAAACGCAATTTAAGTTGTAATGAAGATAATAAATTAGAGATATTAAGGAAACTCTATGCATGAAAATCAATATAAATATTATTCCGAACACAATTTACATTAAAGAAAGGTATCGTGAAGTCAATCAGAAAATTAATGAAGTAAGCATAATGAAAATGCAACAATTAAAAAGGCACTATTAAAGCCCCAAATATAGTAAATAAATTTGTAAATAAATCTAGCAAATGTAATATTGAATGACAAATAAGAAGTTATTCTAATATTCGACTCATATTAAATGACGAATAAAAATTTATTCCTATATTCGACTCACATTGAGTCACGAATAAAAAAATATTCTTTTGTTCGACCCTCATTAAATGACGAATAGTTTTAGTTTTAGTTTAGACGAGTTATAGTTTTGTTTGATCCACAAAGAGCAAACAATTATTCTTTTATTCGAATTACATTAAGTGACAAATATAAAGTTATTCTTTGACTTGACTTATAGTAAATGATGAATTAATAAATTTTTTTTTCGATTCACATTGAGTGATTAAAAATATTTATTCTTTTATTTAACTCACATTAGATTACTAATAAAAGGGTTTTTTGTTCGACTTACATAAAATGAAGAATAAAAAATTATTCTTTTTTTTTGATTCGCATTGAATGACGCAAAAGAAATTATATATTTATTTGTCCCAAATTTAATGACGAATAATAAGTTATTCTTATATTCGACTCAAATTGTTTGACGTGTAAAAAGTATTCTTTTGATTGACTCACATTGAATGACAAATAAAAAAATTATTCCTATATTCGATTCACATTGAATGACGAATAAAAAATTATTATTTTATTTGAGTTACATTAAATGACAAATGAAAAATTTTTTTTATTCAATTCACATAGAATAACAAATTAAATGTTATTCTTATACGACGCACATTAAATGACGACACCACTCTGTGTCCGATTCTCGCCTTGAGAGGAGGTATTCTATGACGTTGCGTCTTTCGTGCTCTGTTCCTGATTCTCGTGTTCGAGGTGCTCTATGACGTCGCGTCTTTTGTGATAGTGCTTTTACTGATTCTCGTGTTCGAAGTGCTCTATGACGTCGCGTCTTTTATGATTGTGCTACAAGTGCCTACTGCCATGTGATGAACTTTGATTGGTCCGATTTCCGGTGGAGTGTCTCCTGGTTGGTTCGCTGATTCTGGCTAGTCTACCGTGCCCGAGCGACTGAAGATTGGTCCGGCGATCCTTGGAGTGTCTCCTGATTGGTTCGCCGATCCGAGGTGTCTCCCGAGCACAGCCGATCGAGGATTGGTCCGGTATTCCGGTGCCCTGGTGCCTGGTACTACGTGCAGCCGTCTGGCGACTCCTTACGTCTACCTCACATAAGTATTACAGAACAATCTTTTCTTCTTCTGGATTTTAGGTTCTGTACCTACGGTGGATAGTTCTAGTGACTTTTGAGTGAAAACTTCGCGATTTCTTCTGCGAATAGCACCAATGCCGGTTCCACGTCTGTATTTAGTGACGATGAACCAATTTTTCCGTTTTTGTTAGATTCTGGCTATGCCCAACAAACTTCCTTGCGCCCGCCCACCCAACATACAAGTAGAAAGCGTCCGCTCACTGTCACGGCGGCACGCCATGCTCTCCTTTTGTTAAATGCCTCAGGGAGATTATCTAAAATAGTTAAGGGTCAATTGCCGAAAGGGAAAGACAGGCATCTCAAAAACAATACAATCCTTGAGTTAGCAAAAATCACGCGAGCTGCGGATAGGCAGGAAAGCTATCGCCCCGGAGTGCCTTCGGTAGAAGCAGGCACTATGCCTCTCTCCGATGCGATTATGGATCCCTCGCCGAACTCGACTGCCGCCGGTAAAGTCTTCACGACTGTTGCCGTGAGTGGCGCGATCGGAAATGAAGACGATGGTTTTGTTCCGGCCAAGAGATTCTTCCGCCCGTGTTTCACGTCTATTTCTGCTCCTGCCCCTGTGACTACAGAGAACAGATTTAACCCCGTTGCTCCTGAAGAATTGATGGAAGCTACGGAGGAATCAAATCCACCAGAGGTGTCTCGCGGCGACACACATCCCTCTCGGTCTCAAGAGCCCTCTCCTCCCAACCAGTCAGCGATCAGGGCGCCTCTTCCTCGAGCCCGNAATGAGAGGGATATGCTGAAGGAACTCCAGCGAACATGCAAAGAACGTTTGACTGCAGTTCGCACCCGAGCCTACTACATTGTTCGCCCGGTGACTGCCAATGATCACGCAGCTGTAGTAAAGCGTCTGGCTGAGATTAGGGCAACTGAATTAGACGCAGCCTCCTACTTTTACCACCGGGTCACGCCTGAAAGGCGCGAAAATCTAATAATTCGGCGACTACCAGGAGGAATTCCTGCGTGTGACATCAAAGAGGAGTTGGTGACACTTGGCTTCACAGTGCACCATGTATCTGAGATGATGCGAAAAGATCCTTCAGGCCGCTTCATATCCCTCTGTCTGTACTCCATAGAGGTTAACCGTGACCAAGCCGGCCAGATAAAGCAATTAAGCTATCTTCTCCATCACCGTGTGGCAATTGAATCCGCCAGGGACACTGATCGAGTGCCCCGCTGCCAAAATTGTCAGATGTGGGGACACACTCGTACTCGATGTGGTCGTCCTACAAAATGTGTGCGCTGCGCTGGACCGCATTCTCTTGAGCAATGTGATCGTGAGAACAATCCTGTCCGTTGTACGAACTGCGGCAGTTCTGAGCACGTCGCATCTTACGGGGGATGTTCTGCGCTCGCCGAACTTAAAAACAACCGACGTTCCCAACTTGAACAAGCAAGGGAAAACAGGGAAATCTCTCTCCTACAACGCAAAACTGCACAGCAATCTCCACGCTCAATATCGACTGCCCCCACCCCTGCCCCATTACCAACTTCTGGCTCCATATGGGCCGACATGGCTGCTGGCCGCCCCCCTCAACCTTTAACCCCCCCCACTACTTCCACTGCTACTAACCTCCCAGGACTGCAAGATATTAAATTCATTCTGGAATTTTTTAAGTGTTTCGACCTCTCCAAACTGACAGAAATCATTAAGAGAGACATTGTGATCTTGAAGAACTCAGAGCTGGACACCATGTCCAAGTTGACACAACTTCTCCCCCTTCTTGCTGACCTCTTCTAAACACCAATGGCAAACAAAGGAAGATTACTCTCCGTCGCCACATGGAACGCCCGCGGTGGACTTGCTGCCAAAGTGGCTTCGATAAAACATTTCCTTGTTGAATATTCGATCTCCATCTTCCTCATTCAAGAAACCCACCTCTCAGAAAATAGCAGATTCACCATTCCCGGCTACCATATCTACAGAAATGACCGCACCACCGGCACCTTTGGTGGCACAGCTATTGCGGTACGTCACAAGACGCCACACACTAGGCGAGACTCTCCTCCGCTAACTGACATTGAAGCAACTGCAGTGGAGCTCGGAACGCAAAACGGCCCCATCACCTTTGTTTCAATATACAAACGACCTGCAAAAAGACTACTTCACTCCGAACTCACCCAACTATTTGGACTTGGCAATACTGTCATCCTTGCAGGAGACTTCAACGCCAAAAATCAGCACTGGGGCTGCCGAACGACAAATGTTGCAGGAGACTCTCTACTTTCCTTCCTGAACAATACGCCCTCCATTGTATTATCGCCACCCACAGGTCCCACTCACCTAATCGATGGTGAACCCCATGATATCCTCGATATTGTTCTTCACCCGACTTCAATCACACCATCTCCCCCACGCCCCCTTTTTGAACTACAATCAGACCATCTATCTGTTCTCTTCGCCCTTTTTGTAGGAACGTACCAATACGACCACATTTCTGCCCCTACTGCCACCACGGATTGGAAACAATACGACTCTCACATATCCCACAAAATCAACGAGACTCTTCCACTCGGCACAAGAGAAGAAATCGATTGTGCAGTTTCCCATATTACCCATCACATTCTCTCAGCCCATAAAAAATCCACTACTCTCTCACAACCCCCTGCATTGAATAACCTCCCGGCCGACATACTAGAACTCATTCGTGAACGCCGAAGACTGCTACGTAAATTTCGAAGAACCAGAGATCCCTACGACAGATACAACTTCAACAATGCTGCCCGGACACTTTCTGAAGCGCTCAAAAAACATCACTTTCAAAGCTGGGAGAAGTACGTTCAACAAGCTGGTGCTAAGGGATCCCAAGACATATGGAAACTACAGAAATGCCTACGAAACCCACTACCGGCAATTACCGCACTCGATATCCCTGGACAAAACCCACCCCAATCTACGTACGACCCTCTCACAAAAACGGAAACGTTTGCCAACGTCCTAGAGGAGCGTTTCACCCCCACCCCACTACCAAATATTCCCCCACTGCCCGTGAACACCGAAACTGCTCCATTCACAATCCCGCCGGAATTCACCATCAGCGAATCGGAGACGAGGCAAGTAATTAAAAGAACAAAAGTTCGTAAATCCCCTGGGCACGATCGCGTCAGAGGCGAAATGATTCGCAAGCTCCCAAGAACGGCGATACGCTTTCTTACTGCCCTTTTTAATGCTTGCCTCGTCCTGGGATACTTCCCCAACGCCTGGAAGAACGCCACCATCGTGATGCTTCCGAAAGCTGGCAAATCAGGACGTGACCCGAACAACTATCGGCCCATCAGCCTGCTGCCCATGCTTGGGAAACTTCTGGAACGGCTAATACTTGCCCACCTAAGTAAACTCCTCACAGACGCCAAAGCCATACGCCCCGAACAATTCGGATTCCGGAAGCACCGCTCTTCGGCAGCGCAAACATTTCGGCTTGCAATGGAGGCCATGTCAGCCATCGAAATAAAACGTTCTCTCCCCACAGTCTTCTTTGATTTCTCTTTTGCTTTTGATAAGGTCAACCACAAACTACTTCTATCTAAATTAAATCCATACGTTCCCACTCATCTTTTTGCACTGCTCACTAGCTATCTTCAGAACCGAAAATTTCGTGTCAAATACCATACCAACCTATCTACGCTCCGAGACATTCGAGGAGGCGTACCACAAGGGGCAGTACTTGCCCCAACCCTTTTCTCCCTCTATACTCATGACCTTCCGAGTGTAGAAGGGCTACATGAATTCATCTTCGCAGACGATATAGCCTACAGTTTCCAAGCCCCATGTATTCACCCCGTTCACGTTCCCCTCCTTCAACAGGCAATAGACTACCTCGCAACGTGGTCCGCAAACAATGGTTTAACCATTAACCCAAGTAAATGTCAGGCAGTACTCTTCTCCTGGACAAAATTCACTGTCAACACACTCCCCCTTCATGTATTAGGCACTACAATCCCTTGGGTAGACTCAGCAAAATACCTGGGTCTAAATTTCGACAGAAGACTGATATGGCGCAAGCATAATTACATTGCATCCCAAAAAATGCACGCCAGAATCAGAAAACTGTACCCCCTTTTTCGCTGCAAAACTCTTCCAGACACTGTGAAAACGCACATTTACAAATCCTGTGTGCGCAGTGCCGGTATGTACTCCTGCGGCACATGGGCCACTTCAATTAAGCACCGAGCCAATCCATACACCAAAGCTGAAAATCACTTCATCAGATCAGCCTACAAACCAGCAAGGGGCGTTTTCTTCGACCATGTCAAAAAACTCAACAGACTGCTACCAATCTCCGACTATATTCACAAACAAGCCAAAAAACAAATTAACGACACATTCCAAAATTCATCAATAGAACCACTTCTTAACAAATTCAAAATCCACCTAACCAGATCTTCATCCAATTGCAGACAGCTTTTTGCCACAGATATACTGTGGTATACTCCTCCCCACTAATAAATCAATTCTTTTCCCACAACCCCCACATGAGCCAAGTTGTCGGTATACCCGACTAAACGGCTCATAACCTTCCGACAGCCACCCTCCTTCACCAACCCAAAACCGCTCCAAGTAGACAAGCTCTCATAGCAAGCTACGATCCCTTCTGTCAACCTCACCCGTGTGATTAAATGACGAAAAAAATTTTTTTTTTCAATTCGCATTGAATGAACAATAAAGTTATTTTTTTAAAATACACATTAAATGACGAAAAACAATTTTTTGACTCACATTGAATGATGAATAAAAAGATATTCTTATATTAAACTATTATTGAATGACAAAAAAGTTATTCTTATATTCGACTCACATTGATTGAGGAATAAAAGTTATTCTTATATTCGCTTCATATTAAATAACAAAAAAATGTTTATTCTTTTGTTCGATTCTCATTAAATGACGAATAAAATGTTATTCTTTTGTTTGGCACACATTGAATGACAAATAAAAAGTTATTCTTTTATTCGACTCACATTAAATGACACAAATTAGTTATTCTTTTATTTGACTCACATTGAAAGACGAATAAAAAATTATTATTTTATTTGGTCACATTTAATAACATATATAAAGTTATTCTTATATTCGACTAATATTGAATGACGAATAAAAAGTTATTCTTATATTGGACTCACATTAAATGAAGAATTTTTTTCAATTTCACTCACGAATAATTGTTATTCTTTTCATTAACATGTATTAAATGACGAATAATAAGTCATTCTCTTATTCAATTCAAATTAATTAACTAATAAAATGTTATTCCTTTTTTCGACTCACATTAAATAAGGAATAAAATGTTGTTTCAATATTCGGCATACATTGAATGACAAATAGAAAGTTATTCTTATATTCAACTCGCATTAAATGACGAATAATAAGTTATTCTTTTATTTGAATTACACTAATTGATGTATAAAAAGTTATTCTTTAGTATATTCACATTGAATGACAAATACAAAATTTTTCCTGTATTCGATTCACGTGGAATTACGAATAAACTACCATTCTTTTCTTTTACTTACATTAAATGACAAAAAAAATGTTATTCATTAATTTGACTTACATCAAATCATGAATATAAATTTATTCTTTTGTTCAAGTCACATTGAATGAGGAATTAAAAGTTTTTTTATTTAACTCTCATTAAATGACGAATAGAAAGTTAATCTTATATTGGACTCACATTAAATGAAGAATTTTTTTAAAAATTTCACTCACATTTAGTGACGAATAATTGTTATTCTTTTCATTGACATTTATTAAATGACGAATAATAAGTCATTCTGTTATTCAATTCAAATTAATTAACAAATAAAATGTTATTCTTTTGTTCGACGCACATTAAATGGCAAATAAATAATTTTTTTATTTGACTCACATTGAATGTGGAATGAAAAGTAATTCTTTTATTTAATTCTCATTTAATAACAACAATATTATTCTATTTTACGTCTAATATTGAATGACAAAAAAGGTGTTCTTTTATTCGTTCTCATTGAATGACGAATAAAAGGTTTTTCTTTTTCTCGACTCACATTGAATGACGAATAAAAAGTTAATCTTTTATTCGACTGACATTAAATGATGTTTTAAAAGTTATTCTTTTATTTTACTTACCTTGAATGTCGTATAGAAATTTATTCTTTTTTTCGATTAACAGTTAATGACGAATAGAAAATTACTCTTTTCTTTGACTCACATTGAGTAACGAATAAAAAATCATTCTTTTATTTGACACACAATAAATGACAAATAAAAAGTTAATCTTTTATTCGATTCACATTGAATGACGAAGAAAATGTTATTGATAGTTTCGACTGACATTGAATGAAAAATAAAAAGTTATTCTTATTTTGACTCACATTGAATGATGAATAAAATGTTATTCTTTTGTTCGACTCACATTGATTGACGATGAATTTTTTTTATTCGTACAATGAGCCATTAGTTATTCGTTTTTTTCGTGCTGCGTGAAGAATGAATTTTTTTGGTGTTGCAATAAAATTAATTTTTTTGAATTAACGTTTTAACTTAATATTCTTAATTTACAAATTACTTAATAGTTTCTCCACTACACTTTCTCGATCAATTTTCTAGGTTTAAATTCGAAAACAATGTTCGATAAAGGACAAACCGAAAAAAAAACAAGTGACTGAAAAGAATTGCACACTCCGGCGTCATTCTGATCCGATTAATTTATTCCTTGCATTACAAAGAAGTGTGGATTTATTTGATACTCATTATAGCAAAAATAAAAAAACTTAACAAAAATTAATTGTTATTGCAACACTAAAAATAATGCATTATTCACGGAGCACGATAAAAGAATAACTTAGGGTTCATTTTACGTCATGCAGGAGTATAACGAGCAAAAGTAATTCTTTTATTCGTTATTACAAATAATTCAGTCAAATACAAAAATAATTTGTCATTAAATGTGAGTCAAATGAAAGAATAAATTATTATTATATCATCCAATGTAAATGGAATGAAAGAATAATTTTTTATTCGTCATTCAATGTGAGTCGGATATAAGAATAACTTTTTATTCGTCATTCAATGTGAATCGAATAATAGAATAACTTTTTATTCGTCATTCAATGTGAGTCGAATAAAATAATAACTTATTATTAGTCATTAAAATTCAGGCAAATAAAAGAATAATTTTCTATTCGTCATTCAAAGTTTGTCTAATAAAAGAATAACTTTGTATTCGTTATTTATTTTCTGAAAGTAAAAGAATAATTTATTTTTCGTCAATCAATGTTCGTCAAATAAAATAATATATTTTTATTCGTGTTTTTTCTACGTAAAGTAAAGAATTATTTTAATATGCTCTTATTCTTTTATTCCAAAGAATGATTCATCTAATTATGAGCAACCCTGTTCAGGAGACTCTTTCGGAGACAAGGACGAGAAAAAAATTGCATGCAGGTTGGACCCGCACGTACCGTTGGACTCGGGGTACACGTTAACGAAGACAGGAAAACGCAGAATTAGATTTTTTATTATATTTTCGTTTTTAAACTCTGCTCCAAACAATGTCAATACACAATGTTTCAACATTTTCTGCCCTTTATTCTGTTTACATCACTCATTAACATATATTAATATTATAAACAATAAATTAATTGAAGGGGAGACATAAATGAAAGAAAACAATGCACAAGTTCATAAGCTCCAGAGTGTGAAAGTCGACTCAGCTATTTTTAACTGTATCTCTAATATCACAAATTTTATTACTATAAATTTTGAAAATATTGTATTTATTCTCTGTCTCTATTAAAGTGTCACACAAACGATTGTTCAGAACATCAATTTTTAAGTACTCTCTTCTCTGGTCCATAAATTGGGCATTCCCATAGCAAATGTTGCACATTTTCTGTTCCTATTTTGCACATACATGTATCAAGCGGTATTTTCTTTATTTTGAATAAATATTCATTCATATTTCCATGGACGCTTAATATTTCCATTTCTTTTCTCGATGGTCGAAACCATTTTCTATTTCTATGTGCATAGGTTACATCTTTTATTAATTTATGTTTCTCTTCCTCTAGTTTCTTTTTCCCGTCGAATTTGCCTGCTTTTCGTTAAGTTCTTTGTTATTTTTGTCTTATATCCTTTTTCCGACTTTTGGATAACTTCATTATCTATTGGCACTTCCCCTTTCTTTCGTACCAATGCCCTAAATTTTATTTTCTCAACTTATAAATCAAGTGGCATTATTCCTTGTAGTATCTCGAACGCTGGTGTTGATACTGTTCTGTAACATACACTCCATCCTAAGAGACACGTTCTTTGCTTACTACTCAGTAATCTTTCCACGTGTCCATTATGTGCTCTGTGTCCCAATACTCCAGAATCATACGTCATAATTGGTACTATTGCCCCGAGATATAACTTTCTAAGTCCATTTTTGTCTAAATTTTTCTCATGTATTCCTATCTTTTGTAGTGAGTAATTTGTTCTCTTAATTTTATCTCTTAACGCTATATGTTCCATGAAGTGAAGTTTTTCATGTATCCATATTCCAAGATATTTTATCTTTCGCACAACCCTGAGGTTCTGACCGTATAACTTTATGATTAGATTTCTTCGGTTTTTATTGGGCATTCCAAACATCATTAATTTTGTCTTTTCCCTAGATAAGCGTGAGCCTTTTCCTTCACACAGCGTCTCAAACTAGTCAATGTAATTTGTGCATCTTTTTCTACCTCTCGTCAAGAATTTCCTTTCTTAATTAGCATTACATCAGCGTATGCTATTATGGTATTACCCATTGTCTCCATTCTTGTAATTATATCATTCAACGCAATATTCCAAAAAATGGGTCCTCTTGAACTCCTTTGTGGACAACCTTTTGTTGTCTTACATATTATCTTTTCTCCACATACATCGCGAAGTACATACCTCTTCATTAAGTGTGATTGTACTAAATTTAGTATTCTTAGAGATATTCCCATTTTTTGTAGTCCACTTATAATCAAATGCCACTGTATATTGTCAAAGGCGCCCTCAATATCTATAAATAAGCATATAGCATACTTCTCTTCTCTGGTTTCTACTTGATGTATTACGTCCTGCAATACATCAGTTGTTCCTCTGTTCTTCATGAAGCCATATTGCTGTTCGTTCGTAGCATCGCTATTTTCCATATGTTCAACTATTCTATTTGTCATTATCTTATCTAACACATTTCCGTACGTTGGTAAGAGACATATCGATCTATATGACTTATATTTTGTGGGATCACGTAATTTGTCTTTAATAAATAATTTTAATATACTTATTTTGCATTGAAGTGGGAAAAAACCTTTTCGTAAACAATAGTTGTATATCTATGTTAATAGTTTTGCGTTTTTTTCCTTTTTGTAACGTGCCATCTCATGACTTATATATCAAACCCTAGGCTTTTGTTTATCTTTAGGTCATAACAACATTTTTAACCTCATCATCTGTTATTTCGATCTCCTACTCCGTAGTCTGTTTCTCTTCCTCATGTTCGAGTTCTATGGCATTTGCGTCCCTAGGATATCCTCCAGTAACTGCTCGCCAATTTCAATCCAATCTAGTGTATCCTTATCTTCTTTCACTATTGATTTCCATATCGTTCTACATTTTAAATTTTCCCGCCCTATTATGTATGGTACTCCCCATACCTTATGCAGTATTGCCTCTTCCACAAAATCTCTCCAATATTTTCTTTTTGTTTCCAATATTTTATACTTGTATATATTTAGACGTTTGCTGTAAATTTCCCTATTCTGCTGCTTTATGTCACCTTTCCTTTTCCTTCTTTGATACAATCGTCTATAACGATTCTTCCCCATATTTAGGGTACGAAAGCTCTTTTGTCCACAATGTTTTCTCTGTCTTATATCCATCGTTCTTATCACCTGCAAACTCTGAATAAGTTTGTAACATCTTTATTTGCATCTTTATTTGCATCTATGCAATCATCTACATTTGTTATTTCTTCGTAAGTCTCCATTTAGCCGTCAATCTCTATTTTATTAGCTGCTTCTTCCCAGCGTATATATCGCAAATTTTTCTCTTTCTGTTATATACTAATACTTTGTTCTCTTGGTATATTTCTTACTTCAAATTTGAACTCATTAGGATCACTATGCAGTTCCATTTTGATACTGCAATCTAAAATGTTTATTCTTTGTAATTTGTTGCTCAGCGTTAGGTCAATAAATGATGTTCTATTCTCTCCTACAAATGTTTTAACTCCCTAAGTATTATGTATATTGAATGTTTTACGTAATATCAGTTTTTCCTTGTCTTCTCCTCTCTGGTTTGTCAGTATATCCCCCCACATAGCCGACCGACAGTATCACTGCATACTGTAATGTCATATCTGCCATATTCTTCTAGAACGTCTTCTATTATTCGCAATTGGGCATGTGTGTCCTCGTGGATTAGCATATTGCTCTTAAGTAACAAAAAATCAATTTTATTCTTTTTTATCATGCACACTTGTAACCAGTCACTTGTATACTTACTTATTTTGAGCATATCTATTCTGCTGTTTACTATACAAATTACACTCCAAACATTTTGTTCAAATATTTTTCTGAATGAAAGTGGCAAATAACACGGCCCATATGATGTTACGCAGAGTTCCTGTACACAGCAGACATCTATTTCGTTTCGTTTTACATAGTCGGGGAACTCGGCTCTGTCCAGGTTTGCTCTTTGTAAATATTTTTTAGCAATCTAACACTCATAATTTGTGTTTTGTCGTGTTATTTCTCTTGCCTTCTTATATTCATCGCAATCCCGACTACGTACTGAATGATTACTAACTTTCCCTTTTCTCACACAATTCATACACGTATCTCTTTATTCTTGCTCATGCATTCCTTGAAATTATGGCCTTAAAGTCCGCAATGACCTCAATATTCTTTAATTTCCTCGCAGAAGTTACATGTGATGAAATCTTTGACACCTGAAGCAACGTATGGGTTCTACATATTCTTCTGCTCTGTAAACCTTTATATCCGTCGCTTATCTTTCAGTTCCTTATAGATTTTTTCCGTTTATTTCTATAACCTAGTGATGTGTTATTTGTCTTACTGTTGTTAATTCATTTATTACTCGAACATCCTCTATGAACACATCACTACATAAAACATTTTGCTTTATGACATTTGTTATGTACTCCCTTTCATCAATATTTCTGTTTACACCACACACTATCATTTTTGACTTTGTACATCGTGCTTCCCTTAATTGTACGTCTTCATCACTTTCTATAATACCCTTCAACTTGTTTAATTCATTTTCATTTTCTAAAGGTGTTAACAAGCACATCGCCCTTTGTGTCCCCAATCTTTTCTATATTTATAATAATTACGTGGGCTTTGATTTTATTCTTTACCTTTTTCCTTATATCTATTGTCTTGGATTTTTCTTTCTGCCTAATATTATTGTCTTTCTTGTTCTCTTTTTCTTATCTGCCTGCTGAGGCCACTGAACTGCTTCAGCATAACTTTCCTCAACTTGTATAATGCAGAATTAGATATGGGAGAAATAGGAGGCCAAACTGGATCACTGAAAAGTAAGTAGAAGGTTTCAATTGGCTGCGCCAAAACGACGTGACCTGACCTATTGACGACAGAACAAAACATAACCTATAGAAGATAAAAAGTACTGAGACGTAGTTAAGACCATGACATCCTATCAATATCCTATCTTCCTATCATTTGTAAAGGATAGAATAGCTTTGTGTCTGTGTATAGGATACTTGTGTAGGACATGCAGTTATATTTATGAGAGATTTAGGCAGCAAATATGATGAAGAGGCAAAAAAACAAAACAAAAAGGAGGTAATGAATAAAAGCTGTATTCCTGTGCAAGAAAGGAAAAAAACGTATTTTAGGAATGTGAAAGGGAAACGGCTACAGGAAGACTTGAACAATGAAACAAGTGGGAAAACGGGGAGTGGGGCAATCGGTAAGAAAAAAAGATTGAAGCCTTCTCCCGTAACACGCATGTAATATGACGTGTATTTAGAGATGAGAAGATCAGAAAGATATGAGGGTGTTACGTTATAGACGTTACTTGTGAGAATTGGGACGAGTGTCACCTGGGGGAGAAAAGACGCCTGTTCCTTACAGCTTAATATGGGGCATGCGCAATGCAATGAACTTTACATTGGTGCTTAAAAGGTGTATTATTAAGAGTAAATGAATACTAGTATCACCTCACCGATACCCAACCAAGATGTATAATTATTTCAGTTTTTTGCATAGCTTCTTGCTGTGTGGGTCATCGCAGAACAACTTTGTTTCTCTTGCATTGAAAGTAATGTTCCGCCTTTTACTAACAGAGCGCACTGCATGTAACCTACTTCACATCATATAACTGCAAAACAGTTGACACTCGTATGAAACAGACGGTGTCGTGACCAGGTTGGAATATTTTGTGAAATATCTTGTTTGTTGTATTACCAAAAATTGTTCTATACTGTGCTATAATAAATTCCTATTACACTATTTAATATTTTTGCATATTATATAGCAAATTCAATTCATTTTGTTCCATCCAAACAATGAGAAAACATCCTAACAATAAAGAGTTTTTTACATTCAATCATATCTTTTTACCTCAACAGTGAGACATATTTCTATGGACTACCTTCTTTATTCTTTCTGCTTCATTGTTTGACAGAGAAGTAACGGAGTGTACAGAGTCTAGGTTCTTAGGCCGGTATTACACGGTCATATTTCTATGTCATATGTATATTATCAAAGATCTTAGATGAAACATATGTCTGTTTTATTCACAATCTTTGATAATAGTTCAGTTATGATCATATACATATGGCATACGTTACGAACATATGTCATATCTTTGACCAGATATCTTTGATAATGGACATATGACATAGAAATATGATCGTGTAATACCGGTCTTACTGGTTCCCAATCTGTGAAGTGCTTACTGTCTTATGTTTTTATATAGGGAAAATTTTGGGAAGGTGGAACAGACTTAATGTAAGTCTTAATGAAATTAATGAGCACAAGGAAAGGGGAAGCCGCGCAGTTGATTCGAGTACAAAAATAGTATAGGGCTGCGAGAGATCATAGGTTGGAAATGAGGATACAAATAATGATGAATGCAAAATTAAGTAAATTTGAGAACATTTGTTGCACAGACGGTAGATGTAATAAGGAAATTGATAGAAGGCGGTATGGACTATCAAACTGAGAAATTAACACATGATATGGAAAAGACAATATTATAGCAAATAGAGGAAGAAATTAATGTAATAGATGAGCGAGTGAATAATTTGCAAACAGTATTGAACAGACGATTGAACTCTAGTCACGAGTGCTTCTGTAGGGAGATGGAACGAGGAATAGAGGACATACAGGTGAGGTTACAGGAGAATATAGGGAACAGTAAGTAATTACAGTACGTAGTTAAAAGGGGTTTTACTAAAATGGAGAAAAAGTTGACTAGAAATGTGGAATGATGGAGAAGATCCTGGATAAAGGATTAATTAATATGCAGATACATGCAACAAAATCATGCGCACAAGCAGCTGGGAGTGGAACAGTAAAGTTAAACAAAGAAGCGCTTCTGGTTCGAAGTTAGAACGATAGAAGGAATCGGGTGGATGTGGAGATACGCAGATACTTGGTGGAAGCTAAAACAAATGCGAGAATCTATGTCACACAACATACTTTAAAAGGGGATGTGGTTATGGTAACGACAATATGAGCGAGAAACAAAAGATATAAAAGGTTTTACAGGATATGTCTTCTCTTGAGTTGCAGGAGAATGCATGAAGACGTCCACGACTAATTTTTTTTTATATGAATATGGATGAAAATGAATTCATAGCACTTTGGGCTGAACAGAATTTTGATGAGGAAGCAAGATGTAAATTTAAAAATCAAGCCCGAATATTATATCTCAAAAAAAATCGAAAATTCCGATCAAGAAAAATTGGGTAATGGAAATGCGAGAGAAATCTTTAAACACTCTCATGATACTAAAACGGGCATATGGCAATATGAGGAGATATCACGTGCAAGAAGACAAGGAATTTTCGCACTGCTCCTGCTGTTTTAGATATAGACACATGGCGCGTATGTGAAACCAGAAAGAAGAGCATTAAGCGTTTTGCGGGGAGACAGGACACCTCTACATAAGTTGTACTAAAAAGAAGGCAAGGAAGAAGAGTCTAGATTGCACCCAACAAAATTAAAGGAATGATAATGCAGTTCATGAGAAAACCTCCCCGGACTATATTGTGGAGATGAGGATGGTTATGCAAACATCAACATATGACGATTAAAATTTTGCAGCAAAAGTTGCTTAGGGGTCATGCTGACTCAGCCGAATTAAGACAGTATACGCAAGGGAAAGCACATAATTTGGGATGTGTACAAGAGCAACTAAATGAAAATGGTCGTCCCATGTTTGTCCTGTTAAAATTTAGAATTGCTGGTCAGACACATACATAAACGACAAAGTGGCAAATATATTGGAAATAACAGAGTTTATTACGAGGCATAATTACCTGTATGAGACTATGGTTTATCAAAAGCAATATATGGATAAAGTAATAGAAAGAATGTATCGCCAATTTTCTACAAAGATAGAAGATATTGCAATTTTGAAACAAATAATTCGTGCCGTGTGCAATAAAGATATATTGTTCTGTTTGGATGCCACTGCATGATCCAAATTATAGATAGATAAAAGGACAACATTGCAAGGGAAACTGTTTGGGAAATTTATATTGGAAGAAAACTTATTGTTACAGAATAATTGGTGAAGATACAAACATGGGAAGAGTTCATCAAGATTTGATTTAATTATAACAAACAACTGTAGGAAGCATACATTTCTTGACTGGTATCTTATTGGCGGATTTGATAGTGATCATGCGAAAATAGACATCCAGTTAGAAGGAAATAACCAAATACAAGGGTAATGGAAATAGAGTAAATTACGTGATAAGTGGAGGAAACTGAAAACTGAAAAAGAATATTTGAGTAGGGCTGCACGAAATTTACCAGGAGCAGATGAAGTGGAAGAAGAAATTGAAAGCATTCAAAAGAACGAACTTCGTGTAAGTTATGAGTGGGGATTTTCACCAGTGATCAGGAGGGGTCGTACATGGTGGACAAGAGATCTCAGTAAGAATAAGAAAATTCAAAATAAATTAAACCGGAAACTCGTATTAAAACGGCAGCGAAGAGAGGATGAATATGAGGCATGGGTTGAAAATGCAAGGGCATGTAAAACATAAAAAGTTTCTATATTGCAAGCAAAACTAAGAGATTGGCAGAGTTATATTATGGAAAGGATGCAACCAACAAGTTGGAAGTGACCCTACAAATGGAGTGCAGGAAAGACGAAAAAAATTGTGTGACATAGTATAAAGGTAAGAGAGACAACGATGCACTCATGGGAGCACATGGGAGGAGGTATACTAAATGACATCTTTCCGACAAGAAAGGAGGAGGAATTAACTGATTACTGGAAGGATGGAGATAATGTGGGCGAAATGACAAGCGGAAATTTTGTTGAAATAATTAAAAAAATTGAAGCCAAGTTGAAGTCCATGTTTCGACAAAATCAATCACGGCATGGTGTTGTATGACTACAGAGAAAAAGACTCGATTCTTAGCAGTGATGCAAGGGTATATAGTACTGAGAAATTTACCAAAACAATATAAGATAGGTGAATTGAAACTTCTCAAAATCGGGGAGAGATACAACAAAAGGAAATTCGTACTACTTAGTGACATGAGTACCATCGTTTGTTAAATTATTAGACCACTGGATATTATGAAAAATAAGTTAATGCTTGGAAAAGAGTAAGGGACTGAGTGCAACATAGTGCGAATTTAGGAAATGTAGAGGAACAGATGGCACCTATAAACGTATGTTGAAAGACGTAGTGAAGGGAAATTTAAACATGCTTATTTCTGGATGTGGAAGGGGTGTTTGATTATACGAACTGTACAATACTAATGGAAACAATCAAGATGAACAATATACCAACATATCTCTAAAGACTGGTGAAATCTTATTTACAAAATAGATATTTGTAGAGATAAAATATTAGTTAATTTTAAAATTTACAACTAGTCGATGCCCTCAGGGGTCCGCATCCGGGCCGTTTATATTGGGATTCAGTCGTTGATAATATATTGGAGAATTCAGGGACGGAAATCATAAAGCATGTAGCATATTGTAATGATCTTACGGTTATAATAGACGGAGGTAGTCGATGAATGTTGCAGTAGAAAAGCCAACATGCATTATTAAAGATAGAGTGGATATTAACAAACAACCGATTACGGTTATCAGTAGGCAAGACGAGGGCAATGTGGTTTGGGTTGGGTAAAGAAAATCGTCGTAATCTGTGTCTAAAATTATGTGGAGAAAGATTTCGAATTGAATGCTCTCATAAGTTTCTGGGGCTGCTATTAAATGATAAAGTTCTCTTTTTCAGAGCATATCAATTATAGAAATCTCTTAGATTGCGGTGAACCTCACCGCCAGGTAACAGATTAATCATGTTACGTCGAATGAAAATGGTAGACGGGACCGGGATTCGAACCCGGGACCTTGAGCTCTACGCGCTCATGCGCTTACCGACT
>NNCF01129304.1:240453-305837 GCA_002313205.1 Laupala kohalensis
TCTCTACGAGACCACCTCAGAGGTCTTTGGGTTTCACAAGTTGAATGAGAATGATAGACGGACCCGAGAAGCGATCGGGATGGCGCAGTCGGTAAGCGCATGAGCGCGTAGAGCTCAAGGTCCCGGGTTCGAATCCCGGTCCCGTCTACCATTTTCATTCGACNCCCGCCTACCATTTTCATTCGACGTAACATGATTAACATATCAATTATGCAGTTGAGAAAATTAAAAGAACTAACAAAATCCAACATGGACCAAGCGGATAAAGTGATTTTGTGTAAGGGGGGCAATACGTCAAATAATATTCTATGGTAACTTGACATGGGCGAATAAGGTTGCTTAGGTCCACGTAGAGCGTAAATTGCAGCAAGTACAGCGCATATGTCTTCTTGTAATAAATGGAGCTTATAGGACAACATCTACAGAGGCTAAACTATAAAGTTTCTGAGTAGGTTCATGCTTGTTTTGAAAAATATTCAAGCTACTTGCTTTAAATGGTCAGATGGAAAAAACAAATGTCGCTGGAACGAGCAGACGCTTGCATCTTACAGGATGCTCACAGGACCTGCTCAATGCATTCAACTTGATATTGGCGTTTAAGGGTTTTTTATCTTTATTCCAACTCATTTCCACTTGACCTACGCTGGGGTATGGGCGTTCGACCGACGGCCCATAGAAAGTAAGTTCCGTCTCTTACTAACAGAGCGTGCTACAATTACATTCCTACACGGTATCAAAACGAACAGTTGAACGCATGAAGTGCCGAACATGCCGCGACCGGGATTAATGTGAAGTATCTTATTCTTGTTGACCTACGCTGTGGTATAATGAATTGTTATTACAATATTTAATATTTGTGCATCTTGTGTAGCAATTTCAATACATTCTTCCATGTAAACAATTGAAAGACAACCTGATAATGGAACATTTTTTACATTTCAATCATACTTTTTTCCTCAAAAATGAGCTGAACTTCTTATTGACTACATTTATTAATCCTTCTGGTCCATTGTTTCAATCTACGGAAATTTTATGATACTCTATTAAAAGAGCGTTGATGAAAAACTGAACTCCAAATCTTGGAAAAGCAACCTCTTGTTACTTCCTCCATGAAACCTTTCCACTCACAATTGACAGGTAGATCTCTAAATTAGCATTGTTGATGATATATATTTTAACCGGGGAAAATGTTGACTAACGAAATCAGACTTTTTTGGGGTAATACGAACTATGACCCCCATCACGTGGAAATTATTTTGTCCATAAAGTGTCTGCATTTTAAAGTCTGCATTATCGTACAATATTAGTGAGAATCATTGTCTTTAAGTTCAGAAATGTATACATGTTTGTAATACTTGAAAACGTGTAACTTATTTATATGTTGAACAAAAAACTAGAGATAATAACATGTCAATCAGATTGCGGGATCCGTATTCTTGTATAAACCGACTGCTAAACCAACTTGCACAGGAAAAAGAAAAGATTGAGATCTCACGGCATTATTTAAACTGTGCGATTGCCGTAGACTTTTTTTTAAATTTTTCAATTTCCTGGCTTCTTGTTGAAGCTTGGGACTTTTCGTCCGACGGCGAAAATTGGATCTAGTTCTTCGTAAGGACAGATTTGGTTAAGAACTTTATTTAATCACTAAGAATAGGTGGCTGGGCTATCCATCTTCGAACAATTCACTGCGTGCATTACACGTTCTTCCACGATAGTGGCCACTGCTTATGTGCGAAGTGTGACCATTTGTACCTCCACGACATACATCAATTGAAGGACATACTATATAACAAGGAATACAAAACTTTAACTTCAGATGGATCCTTCACTATTTGTCAGTGTTAAGTTATAATGTGGTACTTGGAGAGAAACGGCAATATGTCTTATGAACAGTCTAATATAGTTATCGCCCAGTGAGACATACGAGGACAATGAAAAGCACGGATCTTCTAGAACTAAGCGTCTTCGGAAAATTAAATTATATTCGGATTCATTATTTAATTACGTACGTTTGTAATGGATTAAATATCAACTGGATAAATTGTTACAAATATGGATATCGTAAAAACAGAGGTCACACTGAGTTATTCTTAGCATTGCTGTCGCATCCAAAATACACTCTACTTAGATGCGCTCTAACGCTTTGAGTAGAGTCTAAACAGTTCATTTGACGAAAAATACTCTATAAGAGACATAATTTGAAATAAATTTAATGTTATTTATCTTGATGCCGCGCACTTTCCTCTAAAAGTGTTTAATTTTTCGAGTTGTAAGCAAGAAAAAACAAAACAAAAATTGTTTTTCGGGTCCATTTCGAAATTATGGTGAAAATTCGAACCGCTCTAGCGCAATATTTCTTCATCGGACAAAATATCGGTAAAAACAGAATTTGTAGGATTATTCATGTACATAATTTTTGCTTACTTTTCTGTAGAAGCGATTGCATTTCAATTTATGTACAAAACATTCAAAAAAAAATTTCGAACTTTTCTCAAAACGCACAAGTCTTACGAGGAGACAAAGTTGAAATTTGAATTCAGCACCTCCGAAAACATAAGAAACGATTGAGAAAAACAACAGATTTCTTCCCGACTAAACTACAATATGACTAGACTAATATGCCTTCCTAGAATACCCGTGCTTTTGCAATTAATTTCCATTCTCTCAAAGACTTTACTCGCTTTATTCATTTAATCCACTGAAGACGAAATATTAATTATTAATTAGTTTTTTTTCCTCCACGTGGTCATACGCAGTTTGTACTGTTTTTTGACAATAAATTTATTATTATAATTGCTGTTGTTCATCAATAATGTATCACACATAAACTGGACGAATAATTGACCCTTAAAATTTTATTATTACATTTCTTTTCTTCACCTCCAACCCTGTTCCTCGGTTATCTAGCCACTACCGGAGTTCGACACCATTAAATTCACAATCATACATAATGTGCTCAATATTGTCAATGCCTTTTCCACTTTCACACTTATCATTCACGGTCATATTTCTCTTCTTCCAATAACTCTTCATATTCCCATGGCCTGTTAAAATTTGAAGCTTCTCCTCTCCAGGTGCAAACCACTTCTTTCTCCTTCTCACAAAAGTCACGTAAATAAAAAAATTCCGGTATAAATCTAAATAAATCTCTTCCCTCACTTGCCTTTTTCCAACATATGTTCCACCCCTCTGCTTACTTTTGCATCAATAATTTTTCCCATCCTTTCTTGCCCTTGTGTAGTTTTCCTCCAGCGACGTCCCCACCAATTCGCATTGTCTTCTTAACCCGTACTTTATCAATAGCCTAATCAATAGGTAATTCGCCCATTAATACTTAAAGTGTCTCTGTAACGCCAACTCCAGTTATTTAAACACATTATTTGTATTCTCTGTCATTTTCTTACGTTATATGTCTGTTTTGATCTATCTATCCAAATCGATGCACCATGCATGGCAATAATGCTCCCCTATATTTCTGTTGAAGGTCTTTTCTTGTTAGATTATATTTATTAAACTCAACTCTTGCCAGTCCATAATATATTTTCTTAATTTTCTTGTGAATATACAAGAAATGTTGTCTAAAACTCATTTTATCATGTTATAACTCCGAGGTATTTTGCCTTGTTACCATAGTTAATCTCCAGTCTCCTATATTTAGAATATGTTTCCAGCAACCTTGTTTTGTTTCTTTGCCAACTACTATGCCTTGTGTTTCTACCCTTGATATTTCCAGACCTATTTTTGTTACATAATTTTGCACATCTCCTAAAATGTTCTTACTTTTTTCTTCGAATTTCCTTCTAGTGTTTTCATCTATAAAAATGACCATATCATCAGCGTATGCCAAAGCTTGTATAACCTTATTCTCCAAGTACGTTAATAAGTTATCCACCACTAGGTTCCAAAATAAGGGTCCCGTGTGACTTCCTTTCGGACACCCTTTGTTGACTCTGAATATAAAATTTCCGTTTCCTATTCTTAATATAACATGCCGATCTTGATAAAAAAGATTATACTAGTTTCCATGTCTTCTCTTTTACACCAAAAATTATTAATTGTCCCATGACAAGATTCCATTGATCATTGTCGAATTGAAATCCAAAAGGACCGCCTACATGTATTTACATTTTCGCTCCTCTACGATTTCACGAAATTATTTATAGCCATCTCTGTGTCTTTTTCCTTTTGAGAAACCAAATTGATTTTGAATATTGTCTCCTATTGCTAATCTTATTTCCTTTTCTACTTTTTTAAGTTTCACTAATCAAGTTAATAGACGTACTGGTATATATGATTTGCAATCAGTTTTGCTCTTATTTCCACCTTTATAAAACAATTTTAGATCTTATTTCCCATGTCCTTGGAAAGTAACATTTATTCATTATACATGTTATTCCCTTGACATACCGATTTGTTATAGCACAGTATCCGGGGATTTTCTTTTCCTTAAGTTCTTTTAACATAAACATCATTTCCTCCTATTCTATAAAATTTCCCTCTATACCCTCTTCCTCATATATTACTGCGTCCTTTCCCCGCCAAAAATATCCTCTAAGAGAGTTTTCCCTGTATCCTCCCAATCCATCGTACATGCGCCATTCTTCATGTTAGTCCATATTTCTTTCTTCTTTAATGTTTCCCAATCCAGCAAATATGGCAATCCCTAATCATTCTTACCAATATTTTCTTCTGTGAATTTAACCCAGAAGTCTCGTTTCTTTGGCTGTATTAATTTTTTATACCTTTTAATAGCATATCTTATTTTGCTCCACATTTTTCCCGTTCCTCCTTGTTTTTCCTTTTCTTTGATGTTCGTCTCACTTTATTGCGTAGTACTTTCATTGCAAAAAATTCTTTATCCCACCTCTTTTGCCTTGTCCTATTTATTTGAGTTTTCTTGCGACAATACGCAAAATACATCTCTAAGCATCTGCTTTTGTAGTTCTTCCACTAAGTCGTCAAAATTAGAACAGTATTCCCCCAATGCGTTTCTTTCACTATTTCGTAGTAATAACATGTCGTTCACATGTCGGAAATTTAGTTCTGTAGTCTTATCTCTGCCTGTTCCTCCTATTTCCATAGTTTCAAACAAAATTATCTTATGATCACTTTCTATACATCTGGACACTTCCCACTTAGTCGCAATTGTTCTTTTAGTTCTGTTTTGTAGCGTTATGTCTATGACTAATGTTCCGTTTTCATTTTCAAATATCACAATTCCGTATATATTTACAATAGCAAATTTTCTGCCAAGAATATCTAATTCATTGTCTATTTCATTAGTAATTTTATCACCCCACAAATGGGATCGGGTATTCCAATTACCGTATACACACACACACAGATATATATATATATATATATATATATATATATATATATATATATATATATATATATATATATATANNGGAAGACTCTTAACCGTTGGAGTAGGCGCAGGGCTTCCTTGTTCCAAAAAAGGACTATGAAACGTAGCGAAGAAAAAGTGTCGGCGTACTACGCACTTATTTCGGCCAAACGCAGTTGGGAGTTAGAAAATGGCGAGTACATTGTAAACAAAATCGTTAGGAGTGAAGCTAGTAAGAAACGGAAAATTACTCGATATTTTTGAAGGTCAGCGTCGGCGACGGGTACGAGTTCTAACGCAGAAAGACGCAGATAAGACGCAGATCGTGGGAGAAGAGAGAGACAGAGATTTTATAAGTTACAAAAGAGACTACAAAAGAAAGTGGGGGCATTAGCCCTTAACTCGTACAATTATCAAAGGTTAGCTACAAGCAGCCTAGAGACGGTTGGCGAGCGTTGCCTAAATGCAGAAGAAAGAAACCTTTAAAAGGACGGGTGTGACAGATGAAAAGATAGAAAGTTGCAAAATTTCAGTACCCTTTTGTTGTTAAAAACCGTCTGGTTAAGATCACTCAGAAAACGGTCGGAAAGGAGACCGCCGTTGAAGTGTGGAAATTTTCAAAGCAGCAGCTTTTCGATTGGCCAGGAATATGCATCGTCAAGTTGAAAAATATCCAGAAGCGAAGTCTTCAAGTGGAGTTAGATTTTAATTATTGGATAAAGTGGGTCACATATATTTTTGAAAACAAAACACGTGAGCAAGCGTCAGTGGAGCAGAGGGGGGATGAGCCCAATTATTCTCGTGCAGAGACGCTCCGAGATCATTCTAGATCATTCAGAGGATCCTATCAATCTTTCTGAGGAATTTTCGAGAATCATTCATTCGAGCATTACTCTTAGCAGAACATTTGTGTTACTGCTCCATCTCTCTAACGAGTACTACGTTAGGAGATATCGGACTTTGAAATTTCAGACCATTAGATCTTAATGTTTTAAAGTTCAAGTTGTTTTTAAGTGACAACTTGATACTTATTTATATTGTATAAAGTTGATAAAACGTCTACATTTCTAAATTCTCCGAGAACGAGTCGGAAACGTGTTACTTTGTTTGCTAATGAGTGATGGCGTTCGACATTTAAATCGTATGTCGGCAAGTTACGAGGAACATTGACATTAAAGAACTTTCGTGACCATGGTGAGGCGCAGCAATTCCGAGAAAGAGGGGGAACTTCTGAATGGCGCGGAGACTGCAGAACGACTGGGCTACAGCCGATGAATGAATTACCAGCTGAGAGGCGCACGGGGTCACCGCTCGAACGAAATGCTGTTAAAGGTATTACAACTTCCACCTACATCACAGACTGATTTGCACATCTGTTGGAAAGATAATTGGTATGTTGCCTGCGACCAACTTTAGTATTTAAGCAGCAGCGAGAAGATTCAGTGCTTCGACTTATTTGAGTGAAGGTCCATGCTCAGAACTTTTGTTTTTTGGTAATTAATTAAGAAAAGGCGTAAAGAAGATGAGGGATGTTAATGGTTTTTGGTTCTAAATCTCAAATAATATTTTGTAATCATTTGGTAAAGCTAAATTCAAGAAAGGTTTCTTTGGTAAAGAGTGTATCAATGTTGTAATATTTTGGAGCATAACATGTGATTTTGGGGACAGTGAAGCATGTTAATTATAGGTAAAATGTACAAATGTGAATAAATCATTAAGTGAAGTTTATTTAATGTGTATTCCTTCGGATAAGGAACCCCTGTTGGTGTACTTCACTTAGATAAATAATTACGAACCTACTTATTGATTTTAATTGGTACGAGCCAGCCAGGGTCTTTTTAAGGTGAGTGTTCACCACAACTCTATTCCCCTCTTTTAACCTTTAGTTGTTTTACTATATATATATACTGTCTCTTATACACATCTAGATGTGTATAAGAGACAGCTTCCCACTTANTATATATATATATATATATATATATATATATATATATATATATATATATATATATGTAGTAAAACAACTAAATATATGTGTGTGTGCACTTCATTTTTAACTCTATGTATTATGTTTCTTACTTCTCCAACTCGTCTTCAATTCTCTTGTCTTGTTCGTGCACCACTCTCTCCTGCCTTTTTTCTATCATTTTTCCAGTACAGATTCTATTTTTTCCACTAGTTTCAATCTCTTTCCCTCCTATTACACCTGCATCTTGCCCTGTCATATACTTTGCCAATTATTTATTTTTATTTCTTCTTGCTTGTGTTTATTCTTTGTGATTCTCAAGATCAACTCATTCATTCCTTCTTATAATCATTATCATCACATTGTTCTGACCCGCAATTCTTACATCTTCCATGATTTTATCTTTGAGCACTACCAGATTCTCTTGCACTTTTCCAGCAACCTTATTAGCAATTATCGACTCCATTCCCTTTCCATCGGCGTTTGTCCGAGATATCATCTCTACTCAATTCATTGTGTTTTTGAAATTCACACTATTTTTTAAATCTTCATATATCACACACATTTTAATAACTGCTCGCCACATTTAAGGCACACGTTCCGTTATTACACATTGTATATTGACATTATTCTTTTGAATTTCTTCCCCCTTAAATACTTTTTGTAGCTTTTCTACTAGCTTCTGTAGCTTTTCCATGTTAACTCCTTTTCGATATAATTCTTCTATTTTTTCGAAAGACATAATTTTTTTCAATTTTCTTCTTTGTCCCCTTATTTTCGGTGTCTTAGAACTTCATTGAATCACTGGGCCCTCAGCTCAGTGTCACCTTTTCCTACGTCTTTCCTTCTTACATTTTTTGTTAATTTAAACAAGGGCAATCTGATCATTCTCAAAATTGCCTTACGCAAAGATTTGTTGATTTATTATTTATCTTTTTTTATGTTTTCTCTGAGTTTATTTTTCTATGATATTATGTCAATGTTTCAATTGGCGGGTTGTAGGAAACATAATGTATCGTATTGTGCAAATATTATGTGCCTTGTGTGTTGATGAAATTCTTATTAAAACACGTGACAAATTATGCTTCTGCACATCTTCTGTATTTGTTCAATCATATGCCATGTAATCCTGTAGGTCGTTTATTTACCTAAAACATATTTCTTACGAAAGTTTCAGAGATCATGCATATTGTATACAGGATCTATGTGCTCTTGTTCTAAAATTTTCCGATTAACTCTTTTAAATTAAATATTGACTTGGAATTGTACCACTTGATGCAAATTAATCTATATTTATTTCCATTGATAATACTTTCTTCCTTGTATCATATTTTAACTGATTCAAAATATATCTTTGACAAATACTCTTCAGAATTAAGCATAATGAATTCCCAAATTTGTCTATGAAAAATTCACAATTAAATTTTTTGTACAGAAAAGTATTCATTCCATACTGTTTATATATGTTATACTGTTTTTTCCTCTATTAAAAAATTCTTTTCTAAAAAGTTACAAGATATAATAATAAATGTTGACTTAATTAAATGTTGACTTAATATAGGTCAATTATCGTGTAATTCTTTTCCAGAGAGAATATATACTATCAAATTTGAACTAAATCAAAATCTCTTGTTAAATTCTCTTCAGTACTAGATTTAATGAAATCTCAATTTACTTTTGAAACATTCACAAATTATAGTTTCACTTAATATGTTTTAACTCCATTAAAAAGTTAATGTTAATTTCTAATAGATTATTTTCTTCCGAGTATTTAATTTCTCTTCTTCTTAATTAGGCTCTACAACATTGCCTTCCATTCTTTTCTGTTATTTACTTCATGTGTCCAGTTCTTAATTTTCATGCCATTTGGTCAAGACAGTATCCTTCCATCTTATTTTTGGTCTACCTTTTGCTCTTTTAGTTAATGAATTACGTTAATAAACCTTTCGTACAAATCTGTCCTCTGGTACACGATAGACATACCCAAACCAGCTTAATCTTAGAGCTTTAATATAAGTTGTTATATTTCTGAATTTTATTAGGTTGTTGAGCTCACTATTGCTTCTTATTCTCCAAGTGTTATGTTGTTTTATGGGTCCGTAAATCTTTCTCAGTATCTTCCTTTTAAGTATCATCAGCCTTTTTATATCTGACTCTTTGTGTACCCTGTTTCCGCTGCATAAGTTACTACAGATCTTATTGTTGCCCAATATAGCTTGAGTTTTGCATTCTTCGAAAGTAATTTGCTTTGGAACAGGGTTTTCTTAGTGTAATAAGCTCTATTGCCGTGTGAGATTCTTTCTCTTATCTCTTCTTCGATTGATTTATCCCCATTGATTATTGATCTAAGATATTTGTATGATTTAACTTCTTGAATCCCCTTTTCTTGAACAGTTGCCCCACCTTAAGAGTTGGAGCAGATACTCAATTTTTCATATGAGACATTTAGTAAATGAAGTAGTTGAAAAATTTACAACTAATCTTCACAAACTATTGTTTAAATATTGATTCTTTTAAATAAAAAATGTTTGTAACGCTAGTGTGGATGCCATTCAATTCTCTGTGATCTGGGATGAATTCAGACATCTTCCCCACCTTATGTTTTGAGCTGGATAAGCTCTTGCCCTAAACCATGATTACATTGTTGAATTTGATTAGTTTATTGATGTTTTACTAAACGAATGTAGCGTCAAAGCGATTTATTCGAAAAGTTTGTCCTTTACATAAAAATTAGATTTCTTTATACCAAGGAGACACCGTATTTGCTTTCAAGACGCACTACCCTGGGAAGAGGTTAACAGTAGTTTACAGTGGGTAGGACAATTCATCAAACCGTAAGAAGGAGGCAGAATAGGTACGATGCTACCAAGGAAAACGTCGGTAGATATGAGTTTTTATCTGGACACCAAAATGACAGAGAACCAATAACTGCTCCTTTCCAAGCTATATTTATCGAACTATTGAACTCCCTGGAAGTTGCATCCATCGGTTTCAAGCATCAGATGATACTGACTTGCTAATTCTGAGGATATTTTGAAGACTGAGTTCGACAAAATAGCAAGAACTGTGAAAATAGAAATCGCATATTGACTACGTTGGTAATGTAGTCAATAAGAGGAATTTTTTCTAAGTTATATTAATTTATGTTTGTGTGTAACTAATAAATAAATGAGTAATCAAAAAATTATTGTGATAATAGCTGTCGAACAATCAATGAAAGAAAGAAATACGAAAGTGGCTACCATTGAGGAAGATGTCGCTCTTGTTAGTACTTTTCAAACCTGACTAAGAAAAGATGAAAAACCTATATGTCCTCTATCCAACTGATGCAGCTACTGGAACTGAATAAAATTATGTTCTTGCATACTCTCACGAGCAACGAAAGCACATCCAGGTGAAATGTCTCCAGGTGTCTCAGTAGGGCAAACACAAGTTGACTTCTTTTTCGAAATCAGTTCGTGAATGGTTGGCACGACGTCAGATCAATCCCTTATTGTTGGAATTATTTTACAAAGACGCAAGGATTGAAAGATTCTACAAAATAAATTGCCAGTACTTGAATATTTCAGCTTTCGGGACCGGCTGAATAAATGCTTTCAGAATGATGCTAACTCTTTATAACACTGCAAAATCGCTTCTCATTTATTGTTATCATTGATCACCAAATTTAGCTCCTAGCGATTTCAGTTGATAGGGTTTCTTAAAAGATTAAATTTGTCAAGGAATTTTGCGGAAACCTTCTTTCGACATTTTAAAAATCGTTTCACCATCTGCCTTATAAATGCATTGAGGTTGTTTCACGTCGACATTTCCAGTAAGCACTCAGGGTAACTTCTCACAAGCGAGCATTCTTAAAGACGTAATTAAAAAGTGATGCAAGTATAGTAGTCTTACGTAATTCAAGAACACTACACACATCTTTCTTCTGATCCGTGCTTGAACGCGCATGTTCCCCTTAGAATTTCCCTTCCCCTTTGACGAAACTGAAATTAAATGGTTGTGATGTCCTCCCGACTCACGCGTTGGTGAAATGCAACGAATTTGCGGGTACCTCAAAACAATGGTTTTAAATACAAATAAATGCGAAGTGATAAAATAAAAAAGAAATTAACTTTTCTTGTTGCATTACAGCTATGTTGTAGCATTAAATAATTTTAGTTCGTCTTTTCAAATAAAGTCCTATGTGTGATATAAGTTTGTTTTTATGCAATATGAGTACGTCTCAAGGTATTCTTAAATTATAATACGTAAATACAGTTTAAAAAAGGTAATTTCAGAGGCTTTGATGTCTAAAATGTCATAACATCAAAATCTCGGAAGACCAATTTCTAAAAAAATTACGAATCTTGAACGTCATCCGATTGCCTCATTAAAAATATTTGACCAATATTTTCACAATTTTTCTACGATGTGAAAAATGGGTGTAATTGAGTCAATGATATTCACGGTAATTAATGAATAGTTCTCACCGTCTCGTATGTTCGTCACTGTGGTGCTGTCGATGCTTGACATCCAACCATGAATGACGAACCTTGTGGGCTTTGTGGCGTCGAAATGCGACTTGTCCAGCCCTTCGCTCAAGTTGGCGTAAAGGCGCTCTCCTTCGGTTGGATTTTTTCTGGAAATATAGAGAAATTTGGCATTATTTTTCATCCTTCTACATAATATTTATGTTTTATCTAATTGATTCTTCGCCTTGTCGTGTATATAGCAATGATTTATAGCAATAATAAGTCAGTGATATTGCGCTTTTTTGAGCTGACATTGGTGGGATGTATGTAAAAAGTTTATATGACAAGAATCGTTCAATGAAATCTGGATTATGATGTTCGTGAGGATGATGAAACTATCGAAGATGCATAGGATGTAACAAATCGACAAATTAAAATTGTGGCGAATGGAATGCAGTGTTAATGTTCCAAGGAACACAAAAGAAGTGATAGACGTCGTGGATAGAAATTGAACTGGAGATCACTAGTTTGAACTAAAGATTCAGAGAAATTGGAGACAGTTTCGTTTATTCCTCACAAGAATTTGACAATTTGAATAATTTGGCAATTTATTTTTTAATATATTGCTACTCAATTTTACTAGCTCGTAGTTTCTATTGGGAAATCTGAAACTGGTAGATATAAAACATCTTTTCGTTTATCTTCAAATTTCAAAATTTCGATTACCAGAAATCAAGGTTTAAAATTCAATGAATGTATCAAAATGCCATGCATTGACCGAACACGACAAAATTTTAGCTGGTAACTTATTTGACAAATTATAAAAATTGTCTAAGACGACTATTTTCTCAACAAATTCAAAATTTATTTTAGAAGATTCGATACATGGACCCTCAAATATTTATAAACTTTAAGTCAAAAACAGTTTTCTTAACTTTTATTGGAATTAAATTGTTTATTGTTCTCAAAAGGAAAAATATAAGTTTTTTCGTAAGGTTAATCAAACCTAAAGGACATAACATACATCGTATTGTTTTCATTCCAGTGCTTCTCAAAGGTGTGATGAACTTTACGTAAGTACAAACGGAATTATTAATTTAGTTTCTTGGTGCATAATGAGTAAACATTAGGGTGCATTTAGAATTTCTCGTGCACATTCTAGCACATAATAATTAAACTTTCAATGAAACCCTGCCCTATTGTTGCACCCACGTTTTCGTCGTCATAATTTCATAGAAATTTTACATCATTTTACAAATTTTTTTTATTATTTCGTATTTATTTACATTTTAACTTAACATAGAGTAGTAATTGTCGAATTAATAATTATCCAGTTGGCGTCCTAAATTATTATTTCAATCACTTTTGTTGTCAATTTGTTTGTATATTTATTTATTTAATATATCATTTGTAACTTCCGTAGTAATAAATATATTATTATACTAATATCCTTCATTCAGTATTAAATGCCAGTTTTTGTGTATTCTCATTTGCTTTTGTCGTTAAGTTGTTAACTAACTCACAATGAACACTATCGCATTCCTCAAGTCAATCAAAGCTGATCTTCAGAAGGCGTACAATGACTTGGTACATTGTATTGACAAACGGATCAGAGCGCTGGAAGAGGTCAATAAGACACGATCGGCGGTTGGACTACAGTCAGGAATTCTCGCCGTCCTTTCAACTGCTATCACCCGTTTAGACAAACGACACATGTACCACCCCAAACCTTCATTCAGAATAGGTTTTGTGTGTTAGATGACATGTCCCTGTTTCCTCCCTTACCAACTCGTTTCATTCCTTCCCGTCCAGTACCAAAACCAGTTCACAAACCACGCACTGGTAAGCACAGACGCCCAAAACCAAGTAAAGTAGTGCTACCTAGAGATGAACAATTCCACACAGAAATCAAACGTGCTCATATCAGCTGATTTGCACGGTCGTCAGATGTCCTCCATTTTGCGTAGATTGCTTCCTAGACAGTTCTAAGTCTCCGGTTTCTTTAATCCAAACGCTCGTTTGGCTGAAGTTATTTGAGAACTGGACACATACACTAAAAACTCACAGAGAGGGACACAGTAATCATCATGGGTGGGCAGAAGGATATTAAATTAGGTGGTTATTTCCACACGTCTGAGCATCTACAAAAACTAAAAATGGCCTCTCAACACAAACATACTACTCTCTAGCCAGTCTGCACGCTTCAACGTTCTACAAATAAACCATGAAATTAACCTGGCAAACATCTCCCTAAAACATCACCTAGCAGACACAAAAATCACTTTTTTTAATATTTGGAACCACAACTGACTGCCAAGGACTTTACTCAGCACGGTTTACATCTGAGACCGTCAGGGAAACATCACTTCGGTTCTCTCCTCGCTTCACATCTGACCTCACATCATACACCTGCCCCATTACCCAATCCTACACCTCTCCTCCACCACCTCCCTCTGCTCCTACCACATCAGAACTTCCTCCTCCTATCTCCACACCCATTTCTTCTCCTGTCCCCGTTCTTTCACCTACTGCTTCCTCATCTCCCACGTCCTCATCTGTTCCTCCATACACATCTCCTGCCGCCCCCATACACAGTTGCAACTTGCGCTCAGGAGTACGATGTGGTACTCGAAGGTGGTAATCGCGTTCGGGTGCAGTGTGCGGGCTTGATCCGGGACTAGAAGGTGTACCAAATTCAAATTCCCCTCCACAATCTAACGTCGATTCCAGTTTTTGTGGATCACAAACTCTTTGCAAAAACAAAAGAATTATATATCATCATAATGTCCAATCCCTTTCAAACAATTCGACAGACATTGAAATTTTGGTACATGAAAATCCATTCGATTTGCTATGTCTCACAGAACATTGGCATCCAACTAACGACTTCAATGATACTGCTATTTCTAATTATTATTCTTACTGTCGGCAAAATTTTAAAGTCAAAAATCCCTAGGGAGTTCGTGAGTCTACGTTCGAAATGATATTTTATCTTCTCCACTGCCAGGTTTCGATAACTTCTGAGTAGATATGTGTTCGAATTTTCTGCATTAACATCTGATCGACACCGATATTGTTGTTTTGTGTATTTACAGACCTAAATCAGATCTTGACATATTTTTTCGTAACATCGTAATTGTTCTAAAACATATCACACTTAAATCTACTAAATCTATCGTTATATGTGGTGATTTCAACATATATTTCCTAAGTACATCCGACTCTGCACATTTACCAATTAATCGATTCAAGAATCTTATCGACTCCTTCAACCTTATTACTAAGATAAACGACCCCATTCACCTCTCCAGTTCATCTGAAACATTGCTAGATCAAATTATCGTCAACAATGGATTCTCGTATTTCTCTGAAGTGTTTATCGCCGGATACAGCGATCACCTTGCTCAAGTATTGACTATTAATGATAAACTAAAACCACTTAAAATACTTAACAAATTTCAGGAGAGTTAAATGACACAAATCAATCCTTATTTATAAATTATTAGAGTGAAGAAACATGGAAAGATGTTTTAACTATTTCCAAAACACCGACGACGAATTCAATGTATTTATCTCAATATTCCTAAAACATTAAAACTCTAGCTTTCCCATAAAACGCAAGTTAATTAACGCAAAGAAATACAAAGGATGGATCACCCAAGGGTTAAGAATTTCTTCAAAAAACAAAAGCCGTTTATATTATATTTCAAACCTCTATGACCTACTACCCGAATTCCATGATTATTTTCGTAAATACAAGACTATTCTTCAAAAAGTAGTCTATGCAGATAAAGTTATGGAAAACGACAGGCAGGTACTAAAATCGAACAACCGGACGAACGTCATGTGGAATAATGTTAAAAATTACACGTCAACTTCTGAAAATCGCGAAGAATATATTTTTCTACTAAACGATGGCAAAATCGTATCAAATCCTCAAGACATCACAAATTAGTTTAATTGTTACTTCTCGGAAGTAGGTAAAATAACGAACTCCATATCTCCAAATCAATGTCCTCCAATTATATCCACCCAGGTGCCCAATTCTATGTTCACTTCCGAAACTATCTCCAGTAAAGTCAACAGAAACATCAGTTCATTAAAATACAAATTTTCTACATGCATACTCGGGATGATATACCCGAGTTAAATGTTAAATTTTCCTCCCACGCTATATTAAATCTACTCATAAATATTTGTAATAGTTCAATCGGATGGGGTGTTTCCTAACATATTTAGGAGAGCTAAAGTGAAACTTTTAGACAAGAAAGGAAATTTAAACACTATACTCAGGATAATCTCTAGTTCGAGAATGACTTATACATGTAAAATAAATTTTTTGTGTTAAATTACAAATATTCTATTAGTATTATAACTGTCACGGAGCTGACATTACGCAAGAGTTTCATAATATCTTTCCAGGACGGATGCTTAAATCACGAGCTCCCATGACCTCACATCTTATGCCTCCCTAAAAGAGCCCTTTCATGAAATGGTGTTGGCTCCTGATAACGATAATATTTTTCTGGCAGCTGCTTCCATGCTATGGAGGCTCCCAAGTACGTGTGCTCTCAATTAGAATGGACTCTGCACTTAGGCGTCCCCCACCACATAGATCACCCCCACCTTTTCCCCAAATGTATTTGAATACATGGGCCGACGCCCACCCCTCTCCACAAAATACCGTAGAGTTATGTGAGACCCTTCCCTCTCCAATCCCACCTCCTACCACGGAGAACTTTTCAATATTCCAAATATTCACGTGGAGTCCCCACTCTTATGAGGGCGGGCTCCAGGGTTCATTGCGCTCTCGGTAACAACCCCCGCACACCCAAGGTTACTTAAGCTGGAGAACACCCATCCCAGCTCTCCTTGATCAACACCTTCTTATGAGGGAACTCACTGGAAGCGAACACGAGGGTCAGTTGTGACGTCTCGCGCTGCGCACAGCGGCTTTCTCGGAGTGCAGCCGACAACAGTTCTGATGACGATTTGCATTGACGGTATTTAAAAGCACTATGGAACACTTTGACGGACTCTGCTGCCCTTCGAAGACCATCAGGCATGTCGACTCAATATGTTGAATTCTCGCTCAAACTTCTCATCATTGTAACTGTTTAACCACAAGTCCACTTCGAGCTCAATTCAATTATTAAACCTTGTTATAGTTTACGTATGTATGTTTTATTAACCTAACGCCAAAATCTGAATGGGGAATCCACTTTCAAAAACCTCTCTGCCAAGCGAGTTACTCTATTAAATCTGTGACCCCACGTGACATAACTCGCTGATAACATTTTATCTTATCGAGAAATTTTTGCTTCAATATTTGAATCCGTCTCTGCCTTAGGGTCCTTGATCGGAATTGATGGGATGGTCCCTTGCTTGCTTGCGGAGAGTAAATTAGTTTATTGTCCTCCACGTGGTCATACGCAGTTTGTAGCAGTATCATACGCAGTCATACGCAGCAGTATCACAATAAATTTAAATTTATATATTTATAAATTTTTTCTAAGTAATCGCAATAACAAAACAATTATGTTCAACTATAAAATTATTTGTGACGTTTTAGACCTCTGAAAAGAAAAGGTAAGGTGTTTTCATTAACATTTATAATAAGTGTAACATTCAGGTATTTTATTTTCAAAGTTATCGTGAACATTTGAATGAAGACACCTATTCCTTTCATTATTTAATGTTACAAATATTTTTTCTTTCATCGCAATTGCTTTGTTTTGGTATTTGGTATCATGTAATTGATTTTTCTCCTTTGAGAATATAATTTATATTATGATTTTAAATAAACACGTTTCTATTTTTTTAAAATAATTAGTTAACATTTATGGATATAATTTTTAATAAAAAAGACTGATGATTGATTAAACTCTTTTATCTTAATGTAGAATAATTTTAGTGTGGTTTTACGGCTCGCCAACGCCTAGGTCGTTAGAGCCCTCACATATCAAAACATTTTTTAATGCAGGTAAGGAAAATACATTTACGCACTATAGGGAGAGCCAACGTGACTCTTCCCCGAGTGTGGGAATCGCCGAATAAGTCAACCATACCCACCGAAAACTCTCCTGAATTACCACATAACTAAACATAAAGATGATAGGAAATGACAGACAACAGTTGCCAAATACATTATATATAAAACAAAAAGAAAGATGTAAATTTAATGAAAAGGAACAAGAAATAAGGGTGTAAGTTGAAACCCTTTCGATAACTCAATGGAGGAGCCCCGATCCATTTACGAATTTAAGTCATGGCATATAAATAAAGATCAGTTATTGTGCCAAAGACCTATTGGGTAGATCGTGTCTCCGTCGGATGGCACTATTTTTGGGACACTCCAAATGAAAATGTTCCACGGAAATTTCAAGTCTCACAGATGAGGGGAGGTTAATCGCATAAGAGATGACCATGGGTGAGATATCAGTGGTCAATACGAAGACTCCTGTATCTCTGTTTGGGTCATGTTACTTCTGCTTCAGGATCTGCGAATGATTTAATGAATTCAATATGGCAAACATTATTCAATGAATCAAAATCACTAAGTGGCAGATGAATAATAAATAATCAATTCAATAAACATGGATTGATATGGAATTGTTACAATAAAATAATCTTTACACTCATGATAAAGCACTTAACCCAAGTAGCTGCAACCCTCGCCCTGCAGTCTTCTGATATTCGTGTACTCGAAACCAACTAACTGACTGGGATGAAAATGCAACAAAGCTCAACCGAAGGTATTTAAATGATAAAATATTCAATTTACTATATGGTCAATCCGACCAATTCTCCTTAACCTTACAACGCAACAGTTCGCTCGCTCTTCCTCTTCTTTTTGGTCCTTTCTTGCTTCTTGCCAATTGTCGACTTTGATCCAATACAACTAGATGAAAGCATGTCCGATATTGATTCGAGAGATCCCAGTAATACAATCTTGTATCTCTAATTTACGACATTCACTGAAAAAAATGGCAAAGTTTAAATGGGACCACTAAGTTTGGTGTAAAGATGAGTGGTTTGGTCACAGTGAAAGATTGAGAACGAAGCTGAACGTCCTCTTGATCCTCTGATAATATTGACACCTTACCAGGAGTTGCCGTGTGAGATTTGCCAGATATATGAGTAGAAGAACCAAGAACGGTCAGACATAGCTTTCAGAAACCATATCAATATTGAGTACGTAAAAAATAATTGAAATGATGTACAACTATAAACATCTAACGGGCACTAGTTTACAAAATTTATCGAAACAATTTTCATGAAAGTAATATTCTCACGTGGCCATTCAAGTGAACAATCGAGGACCGTTCTTTTAGTGACATGCCAACTGGCGGTTGTCAGAGGAACAATTCCAAAATAATCATAGTCGAGATAGGTCTTCAGCTCACCTTCCGACTCTTCCTCCATGGGTTTGGTTTTAACTTGTTATAAAAAATGAAAACATCAATCTCTATAAGATATTGAGCGCATAAATTAGCGATCGTTAAAACATGTAGATGTTTTTAAATACAAGTTTTGTTTCGTGGGTATGTTAATAAAGTGAAAACTAACCAATAGTTGCGCCAAGGCTGTTCCAATTATGTCGGTAATAACGGAGTTCTTAAACTCGACACTTCCTCATGGTCATAAAGTCGGGTTAGGATTAAAATTTTTGGATGCTATTAAACTCGACACTTTGTACCTGTCCTAATGGCAGGCCGCCCACCCAACTCCCCACCGAGATTCAAATTTTGAGTTGAGTGCGTGAGATGAAATTTGCGAATTATAATCTTTTAATTCCACGCATAATTCCAATAAAAATGAACCCAATCCCGACGTTCCTGGGTTTTAAGCTTCTGTTTTTACTCATTTTTGCAGTATACAGGAAGTATAATAATCGTGGAAAACATTCGGTCGCGAAATTTTGACGGAAATATCCGTTTTGGGAGTCCCTATATCGAAAAAAGGAACGTAATTTCTACTTGTAATTTTCTCGATGCTTTTATAAAACAAATATTATTAATAGGAAAATGCATTTTGTTTATCGTACTACAGTAAATGCATCAGTTCTTGATAGTGCACCAGTACTCGGTAGATCGGACTTCAAAACCACATAATTAAGCTTTGGTATTAGTTTTATTTTTGACACAATATTTAATTCTTTCTAAGTCAAGGAAAGTGCATTTTATACAGTTTATGACAGGAATGAAGAAATAAGTCAGAAATGAAGGAGGTAAGCGCTAAGAAAGCTTCGATGTAACTTCCATTTTGTTTTCTCATGAATTGCAGCATCTATTGTTGAATTTTTGTAGTTATGAGCGTGTGTTGACTACAAGAGCAAAATGCCCTTTTCCACATGTTTTCAGAGAGAAATATATAATATAATTCATATAATTATAATACAAAAACATAAAATTATAAAATATAAGAACACAATATTTTTTTAAAATTTTATACGCTACTTATGCTTGAAAACTTTGATTTCAAGGATTCTCAAGCAATTCTATGAATAATACATTTAAGTTTCCAAATCCAGTCACTGTAAGTTTTTAAAAGAGAGAATATCGTGGAGTGTTTCAACTATTTTGTATAAAATATGTATGAGGTTTCTCTGATATTATAAAGAATTTATTCATGTTGAAATAAACAATTGTTGAGAGTAAATAATAGTAATTATGGTCCAACCACCATGACTACGATCTCATCCATTTTCGAGACGGTCGACTAATGATGCAAAAAAAGAGAGTTTTACAAAAAAATAGTTTTACAAAATTAATTCTTTTTGCAGCCACTCGATAATTTTAATTTAAAAATTTAACAGGGAAACAAGGAGGGAGGGGAAAAACGAAACTGGAGTCTCTGTGGCCCTAATATGTTCCGAGATTATGGTCTTTAACTACCGCAAATTTCCAGAACTGTAAAAAATAACATAGCTTATTAAAAAATAATTTTCTTTAATGTTAAAATTCATGAAAACTGAAAAAATGTTGAAAATTTAGTTTTCTTTTTTTCTCTTTCTGATACTTTTGGAAGTCGGTCGAGGTCAAAAATTTGGGTTCATCGTCAGCATTTGACCATATACAACGTATCGAAAACTCAGAACTGCTCTATTTGATGCAAGGAAAAGTGTATATAATAACTATTACGTAGATGTACACTAAGCTCCCACGTGCAGGAAAGGTTGAACAGATTGTCAGAAAAAAATTCCTGGAAAACACATTTTGTAAATGTATTTCACTTTCGTATAAGGACATTTCCTCTTAAAGTTTTGAGTTCTCAAGTTAAAAGCAAAAAAACGGAAAAATAAGTTTTTTTGTAGTTTTTGTCAATTTCATCGCGCTTTTGAGCCTTTTCCGTTCGTCAGGCTACAAAACAGAACAGAACATATTTTGTTGAAAATTTAATGTACATTATTTTGGTACATGTATATTTTGTTCTAAAAATGCGTTGTTTTCATGTTATATGCGAAAAATGAAAAAAATACTAATAATGAAAAACTTTGATTCGATTCTTTTCGTCACGTAATTACGAGGACTAGTAGTAAAATGTGCATTTGATGCCAGTAAAGTTGTGTTTGGTATCATTTTTAGAATAAATTTCAATTATTCTGGAACAACAACACAATTTCTATAAATAAAAAAATTAATGTCAACGTGAACTCAGACTCATTACTGAAATGGCTGCCCGCGGGTCCCAGTGGCTGGGGATTCAGGCGACGGGTATAGGTAGACCCGCGTAGTCCTAATCCTTAAGGAAGTGTCGAGTATAATGGTGAAATTATCGTTTTACCTGAGGATCTGTCGAGTTTTAAGTACGCTCGGTGTTAATATGGTTGAGATGAAATGGTTCATTTTATGTGGCATGGAGCTGGTAGTTAAGTCACCTGGTGTAGAGTTTGAAGATGACCTCGTCTTCAGTGCCAGTGCGGCCTGTGTAGGTAGGACTCTCCCCCTCCCCCTCGTCCGACGGCTGCAGCCAGGCGACACGCAGCACCCCTTCTCCGTCAGGGATGTACATCCAGCGCGTACCGTAGCCTGAAGGTTCTGCGTTGACGGGTCGTGGCTGACTCCTGACGGCGGTGACAGAGCCCACTGCGACAGAAAATACAAAATCATTTTACTATTGCTACATGCAACATTAATAATGTTCTACTTGACTTTTGTTTCCATGGAATCATATGATCTGTTTTCGACTCCTAACTCGAGTCTACACATTTTTTTCCCAGGTGTTTCAAGGATGTATGTACTCAAACGTCGATATTGAAAGATTCTCATGTTTTATTTTTCAATTTGTGAACTTTCCCTCACTCTTTATCTACTCATGTTTGGGACCGGACAACGTAAAAATAGACACTGGCAGTAAGTCAAAAATTGACATTGTTTCGAACATTCGAAAAAGTGATTTATGTATTGGTTTTTGTTGACAACATGTACTGATTGATTTTCACACAAATGCCTGAGATTGTAGCTTTTCCTACAACATAGGATTTCTGAAAAGGATTCTCACCTAGTTGTGCTGCGAGGCCTCTCAGTGGGACACTAGTGAAAGTGAAAAATCCTTACCTGTGCGAGGATTGAACCTGCCACCTTTGTTGAATATTACATAGACCTATAGTAAAAGAACAAGCAAAGGCATAAACAGCAAGACATAAGAATGACCAGTGGTGTTTTAGTGTTTATCAAAGATCTTTACAAAACACTGACGAGACACTAAGTTGTTATATTGACATTATGGTAAGTGTTCACGTGAGACAAAATAGTATCGAGAGCAGTCTCGAGACTAGACTCACAAATGTATATGGGCCTGAGACCACTCTCGGAGACAAGTCGTTGCTGGTCGCCGAGACTACACGTGTCGCAAGTGGACATGTTCATTCATGCACTCGAGATCTAGTCTCCAGTCTTCCGTCAATGTCAGAAGAGCTGAGAGCACTCTCAAACAGCGTGTATTTATATTCAAATAGCGTGATTTGACTTTTTTCAAAATAATTACATTATTTTTTTGTGTTTAAATTATTTTAATTAATTTGATAAAATGAATGTACGACAATGGACAGATGAGGAAATTTTTCCATTAATAAAATCTTTATGAGGAAAAGGAATTTTTATGGAATGTTAACCACAAGTTGTTCAGGAATCGTGTTAAGAAAATGAATGCATATGAAGAATTTGCGACAAAATTTAATTGCGATGCTAACGAGGTACAAAGAAAGATACATAACTTACATAATCAGGTATGTATGTTTATTATTATATTGTATATTTATTATTTATTATTAAATTGAAATAATTATAATTCGAATCGTGGCATTTAAAACTTTTCTGGTTTCACACGAACTACAGAAGATTTAAAATTGAAGAGTGGTGATTGTGCAGATGACAGATATGATAGTAAATGGAAGTGGAACAGGAATCGCATCACGAAATTTTGTATCTTGTTTGACAAACTGATGTTTTACTAAATCTAAAACTTTTACTAACTCTGTTTGTCGTTTATAGTGATTTGGGGAGGGGTTTACATGGTCTGGTGTTCTCAAACTTGTAATTGGTTAATTTCAGGGGGGGGGTATTCTAAAGTGTGTTGTGATTCTGCTTTTTTTATAATTAAGCGATTTAAGTGAATATCTTGTGAGAAACTGGAAAACTCAAATTTGGAAACAATTTGTTGGACATTGTAAATTTCTTGTAATTCTGCATTGATAATTTTAAGTCTGTTCTACATAGGGCAGTATATTTTATTATTAAATTTGTTTTTCTGAAACAATTCATTTGCTTTTCCGACGTCATGATCCCAACAGATTATATGAATTAAATAAAATGACTTTCGAGTTTGAAAGCCGTGTCTTCATTTCTTCTTTCTTGTCAGACGTTTCGTCCGTAACTGCGGCGAGCATCCTCAGTGCTTACATGGTCGTAATAGACGGGTCGAGTTGCTAACAACTGACCTAAGATTACATGAATGTTTTTGCTTTGGGATCAAATCTTTTTGAGTACGTATGTTTCGCAATCCTTCGTATTGCAAGTCCTCTACAGGCACTGTTATGATTTCATGTACACAATATGTAGTTAAGTTACGTTGTAAAAACAGCAAAATTCCTGAACGCAAGTACATCGGGAATGTCAACTAAATAATAGTTACTCTTTATTCTAAGCGAGTTCGTTCGAGAAGTCAGAAGAAAGAATAAATCTTATAATTACTTGATTTTTAAGTCACATTCGTGAATTGAATTTCCTGAATCCTAGAGTATATTTGATTGCATGGCCAGGGTGCGAATCACCTATGATGAGTGTGTATGAGTAACCCTTGTTTCCATGACGTGTCACTTGGCATTTTTTGGGTCACTCGAAGTTCTTTTATGTGTCCTTGAGGGCTGTCACACTGTTCTGCGACATATTGCTTGGCAATCTCAGGCCATGCTGAGATATTGAACCGTATTGGATCTAGTTATTCACCGAAGCAAAAGCATATGATGTCAGAACATTTACTGACATTTCTCGGGGAAGAACAGGCATCCCAGATGACCTTGAGAAATAACAAGGCTAAAAAAAATTAAAATCTTCACAAATTCAAGTTAATCGGAAATTAATGTAATGGAAGTTAATAAAACCGTCAAGGATTTAAGAAATTAACGTAAAAATGTTAACTTCGTGAATTAACGTAATAATGCTTTTCAGCCCTGGTATGCCAGTGACCAAACAGGCGGGGATTCGGAGTCGCTTGAACCGGAACTGTTTTCAAAAAACTCCATGGCAGAAGGGCCTGAAATAATCTTTAAGCTGAGTCGTTTATTATTGGTCTCGGTCTAAAATATCTTTGGACCGGTCCGAAAAGCAAGAACAACCTCTTGAGGCTGGCCCGAAATGTATGTAAATTATATCGTTGTTTCCTTAGAATTAGAAGGAAAATACTCAATGAAATAAATTTTATTCACAAATAACGTAAAATGATAATTAAATTGTAAATACAATAACATCTCAGTGATTAATGTATATGCTCCTACTGAAGACAAGGAGATGGAAGAGAAGGAGATGTTTTATGAAGAACTACAGTATGTATTTGAGAGCTCCCCAAAAAGTGATACTATTGTGATATTGGGAGATTACAATGCTCAACAACAAGAAGAATGCTACAGCACAGTAACAGGCATGCATACTTTACACGATGAGACCAATGGTAATGGAGAGATATTATGTGGATTTGCAGTAATAAATAATCTAATTGTTATGAGTACGCAATTCCAACATACGAAAATACATTTAGGAACCTGGAATGCACCAGGACAAATGTTAGTAAATCAAATTGATCATGTGATTATTAACCGCACCAAAAAGGACCTTATAAATGATTTAAGAGCATTGAGGGGACCGAACATAGACAGTGATCATTTTATGGAGAGAACAGTATTGCATCTAAAATTACCAAAGATATATGCAAAGAAAATATCACGGACAGTCGGCTGGAATAGAGTAAATATGTGTAATACTAGCAAAATGAAGGAATATCGTTATTCAGGAGTTATTCAGGAGGCTTAAAGATCTCCCAAAGAGTGATGATGTAAATGAAGAATGGAAGAATGTACAAAATGCAATGATAGAAGTGGCGGACAGCATAATAGGAAAGCAAAAGCCTACAAGGAGTGAATGGTGGGACAATGACTGTAAACAAACTATTCAAGAAAAAAATGAAGCTAGAAGAAGATATTTACAATCTAAAACAAGAGCTAGTTATGATAATTATAAATTAAAAAGATTGCAGGCTAATAAGATCTGTAAATTGAAAAAAAAGGTGGATGAATAACAAACTTGATTGCATAATAGAAAGTCACAAAGCAAAAGAAACGAGAAAATTTTATAAGGAAGTTAAAGGGCTTCAGCAAAAGCATATAAATGTCCCTCTATTATGTAAAGATGAAGAAGGAAACCTGTTATTACAAAAACCTGAAATTTTAAATAGGTGGGTGAACTATTTCAAAATGGATCTAAATACTGCTGCAAGTACACTAGCAGTTTTCCCTCAATATGCAGAAACCAGTGATAATTATGAACACGAATTGGATCCCCCTTCATACAATGAAGTGTGTTGTGTAATTAAGAATTCAAAAGCGGGTAAAACTCCTGGTCCTGATAATGTTTCTCCAGAACGTATTTAAAGCGGTGGTAGAACATTGTACCAAAGGTTACATTGGTTAATCTTAAAAGCATGGGATCAAGAAGAGATACCGACCAACTGGAGTGAAGGAATAATCTGCCCAGTGTTCGAAAAAGGAGATAGGAATGAATGTGGCAATTATAGACCAATTTCCCTTTTAAATGTAGCTTATAAGATTTTTGCAATCTTGTTAAATAAAAGACTTACCGGTATTGTTGAAGATCAACTAGACGAATCCCAAGCAGGATTCAGACCTAACAGATCAACAACGGACAACATCTTCATGGTTAGGCAAATCTTTGAAAAATGTTATGAGTATAATATTGATCTTCACAATATCTTCGTTGACTATACTAGATCATTTTATTCAATCAAAAGGGAAAAAATACCGGATTGTTTAAAGCAATATAATGTTCCTTCTAAGCTCATAAGATTGATAATGCTGACGCTCACTAATAATAAAGCAAGAGTCAAATTAAACAACGAGCTCAGTAAAGAATTTGATGTATTAGTGGGTGTTAAATAAGGAGACCTGTTATCTGCTACCGTTTTTAATGTAGTTATTGACACCATCTTGAAACAACTTGATACCAGAGGAAACATCTCAACAAGACTGGAACAAGTACTGGCATACGCAGATGCTGGGATGATAACAGCGAGAACGAATCAATCCTTGGTTGAAATTTATCAGAAGATTATGACATTATCAGAACCTTCGGGTTTAATTATAAATGAAAAGAAAACAAAATACTTGCATTGCTCCCGTAAAAGTGGTAGTTCCGAAAAAATTAAGGTATATAACACCCCATTGGAATCAGTAAGTCATTCAAATTTTTGGGATCTATAGTCAATGGAATGAATCAGATTGATGAAGAGATGAATCAGATTGATGAAGAGATAAAAGAAAGAATAACATTAGGTAATAAGGCATATTTTGCAAATGCTACACTCTTTAAGAATAAAATAATAACAAAGAACATGAAATTAAGGTTGTACTGGACAATCATAAGGCCTGTAGTGACTTACGGTAGTGAAGCATGTGTGTTGAAAAAAGCAAATAGAGAAAAGCTTTTTGTCTTTGAGAGGAGAATACTTAGGAAAATTTTTGGACCTACCAAGGAAACCTCGGATTTTTGGAGGATTAAAACAAATATAGAGCTAAATAAATTAATATGTAATAAAAATATAATAAATTTAATTACATCCTTAGGGATGTATGGACATCTCCATAGAATGAATGAACAAAGAACAGTTTAAAAAATATGGGAATGGAGACCGTTGGGGGTTAGACCACAAGGAAGACCGAAAATGAAATGGGAAGAAAACATATATAGTGACTTGCGGCTAATAATGACGAATTGGAGAGGAAAAGTTAAAGTCAGGAAAGAGTGGATGCAGATTGTTGAGAATTCCAAAACTCTTCCTATAGAGTTGTAGAGTCTGACGAAGAAGAAGAAGATAATTAAATTGTAGCGCGATTAAGGTTTTGCTATCAAACAAGTTATTAAGGTTTTTTTTTCTGAAAATACTAAATCATAAAGTATAATTAATATTATTAGGCCTCAAACAAAATTCGAAACGTTGAGCTTTTAATCACAGATATATATATACATATACATATACATACTGATCGTCCGTAAAAGCTCGTAAGTTTTGAATTAATTATTTAATTTGATTATTGTACTTTGCTCGCCGTCCGCAACAAAAGTTTGAAATGACACCACTAATCCCACCAATTCCAATCAAAGTGTATGTTGAGTGAAATATTCTCAGTTCATAATATAAATTGATTGAACATGCAAATTGAATAATAATTATAATAGACTAATAGACTACATACGATCAACAAGAAGACACTGCAGTTTAAACAGCATTGGCAACAAAATTTATTTGCTGTTAAAAGTAACTCATGACCATCAAGCGGGAAAATAAATAATTTATAAGTAAATAAATAAATAATTTATTGATAAAAAGCTGTTACAAACTTTGTATACCACATGAATAATAAGAAACTTCATTCACAATGAAATATTTCACAAACAATACACAAATAAATGAATAAATAAATAAATAAATGAAAAAAGCAGTTACAAAATGCATGTGAGCATAACACTTTGGACGCAATTTCGATAAAAGTGTCCAAAGGCAGTGGTGGATTTCAAATTTCTACACCTTCCAAAACTGAATATAACGACTACGTGTTATAACATCTTAAGAATAATCAAGTTCTATTGTCAACAGTTGTAATAGAAAGCTTTTTATGTAGATGCGTACTGCTATCAATTACTTCAATTCTCAGTTTAAATCGTAGCGGCATCCTAAGCGTCAGTGAGCAGGTTCGATCACTATCGAAGGCGACAGATTTTTCAGGCGCGAAATGTATATATTACACAAGATATGTAATATAGTACGTAGGATCCCTTGAATCCCAATAATTCTCCCCAAATACTCGACGAAAAATGCACCCAAGGAGAGATACTGCCATCTGGTAGTGGAAGACGCGCGACCTAATATTTCGGGTCGCGAAAGAGTTTCTGCCTTGGAACTGTAAAAACTGTACGCGAAAAAATGAGTTCCGAATTATTTATTAAAGAATGCCAATGCGGTTTCGAGAGCTTAAGTAATATTCAGTTACCTTCTCTTGCCTAGCCGGGTAATAGCTGGGCATTACATTTCGGTGCTGGGAAAGTTTACTGTTATAAGTATGTACTGTACAAGAAGCAGAAAAATACATCCATTAATCTGAATACTGATGAAACTAACTTGGTAAAACTGACTTAATGGAAAAATTACACGATAACAATACAAGGTACTTTAATTTTAAGATTTTTGTCAATATGAAACCAACTAACATTAAATTCTTTATTAGTAATTGCTCGTATAAATAATAGATTTATACTTCATAAAGTAAATTAAATAATATCATCGAAATTAATATTTTATCATTCATTGCAATTGAATATCCGACACTAGATGAACCTATGAGAACCTTTCATTGGTTCTGGGACCGATGGCTATTACCCCTGTAGAAGCAGACCTATATTTGAGATCCATTTCCATTATTGTCGAAACTAGGCGAAGAAATCATTTCAACAAATAGTACGTGTAATAAAAACGAAGAAACTACTGAAAACACTTGAATTTCCTCATGTACTATTTACAAATTTTTCTTAAGTTTAGTGGGAAAATTGGAGTTACTATTGCGTAATAAATGGATACTAATGAGCTCACTGAAGGGGATGTGATGGGGAAGTGAACCCCATCCCATTTTTCCCAACTTTCTTTAGAGTAAGTAAGCTTTAACCGACATTGATTATAATTAGCATGAAAAGTTAATTCTTATGCTCGAGACTGAGAAACCAATTGATAGATTGCAATGCTACTTGTGAAATTTTAGTTGTTACAAGTTATTCGACGAGAAGCATTTCCTCAGATTTTCTAGTATCTGTTTCGGGATTAAGATAGTATTAGGTAAATAAAGTTAAATAATTAGTTGTCTGAAATCTATATAAATACATAGAATGATACGTATTTATTTTGATTTTAAATTTAAAAACATATTTCACTGATCATTTATGTAAATGACTAGTGAAATAATTGTTCAGTGAGAAAATCGAAATAATTGTTCAGATTATAGACTGTATTGAACGAGTATATCTTTGCAGAAAAAGATTTTTGAAAATAACTAATTTTGAAATGATGGTGTCGGAATCTTAGCCGAATTTGTAGGAAATATTTTTCGCAGTATTTGTTACATGACTTTTACCTACGTTTCCAGACATTTCAAAAATGATTTCAATATTTTTTTCCTAGGTATGTCACATGAATCACAGACAGTCAAGTTCGGCCCCCATTCTCACATACACTGGTGTATTTCAAATGAATGGATTTCGTAAACATTTTTAATATTCTATTGTAAACAGAACAAATTAAATCATGCATATATTTCTTCCGTGTACCCTTCAAGTGGAGAAGATATGTGATAAAAATTGACATAGCAATCGACCTTTTATTGTAGACTAGTAATTAATATTTTTACAACGTTTCAACAGCATGTTGCTGCCATCATCAGGCGAATGTTAGTGAATGGACATATCAACAAAGTTTCATCATAGTTACAAGTATAAAAAACAAAATTAAATACACACAAATAAAACGATGACAAAGGAAAATAATTATTTGTAAACACAAACCTTCAAAGCAGAAAAAACATTGCAAATAACTATAATTTTTTTATAAGTTTTCTTTGTCAGTTTGTAAATTTAATGTATTATTTGTAAACTTAATATTTAACATTTCTGACATTATACGTTTATAATAATTTGGCTCCCGATCTAAAATTGAAATTTTCCCAATCTACTGAATGATCAAAATTTAAACGGAAGGAAATAACATTATGCTGTAGCGTGTCATAATTACATAGACAACATTAAATTTACAAACTGACACAGAAAACTTGTAAAAAAATTATAGTTATTTGCAATGTTTTTTCTGCTTTGAAGGTTTGTGTTTACAAATAATTATTTTTCTTTGTCATCGTTTTATTTGTGTGTATTTAATTTTGTTTTTTATACTTGTAACTATGATGAAACTTTGTTGATATGTCCATTCACTAACATTCGCCTGATGATGGCAGCAACATGCTGTTGAAACGTTGTAAAAATATTAATTACTAGTCTACAATAAAAGGTCGATTACTATTTCAATTTAATAATGGTTGTAGACGTGAATAATGTCAAGATATGTGATAACTTTCGGTCAGGTGAAAATGGCGATTTAGTTTAAGGTCTCGATGTTATTTAAGCCCACGTATAGTCTAATAGAAATAATGCAAGTCTGTTGAACTATGTGGACATTTTTAGCCCAAAACACTGTAGTTAAATTCAATATTATGTCAACTTCGGATATTAAAGTCGAAAAATTTGAGTATATATCAATGGAAGTATTGTGTAGATGTAAGTCTTTGGTGATGCTGTCACATTCAAGGAGTTTTAACTTCAGTTCATTATACATCGGTCATGAAATAAAAATAGACATGCATCGGTGAGTTTGATAACCATGTAATGAAATTCTCAAAAGTCTGAAAACAAAGTTGGAACTTTTCTTCCACTTTGTTTACAAAAATTCATTTGTTTACAAAAATGTTATCTTAGAGTCTAGATTTCAAACTTTTCCTGTCTCAATTTGTTTTTGAAACACATCCTTGTAGTTTCTATTTATCACCAAATTTATTAGCAATAATAGCTGAATAAACCTGGTGTTACTTAAGAGCATGAATTGATCATAATTTTTGTGTTTTTATTTTCTAATAGTTGCGTTTTCTGTTATTTCGTTTGATTTAACTCCAGTGAGGATATTGTCCATATCCGTAATGAAAACCACGCGCTTCTATTCTGTGTCTTATTCACTTCACCCCAAGCTGAGGGTTCGGAAAGGTGAGATAACTGAAATTAAGACGCACTGAATGTGACATCATCACCATAGACTTACACCTACACAATACTTCTATTGATATATACCCAAATTTTGCGACTTCAATATCCGAGGTTGACACTATATTGAAATTAACTATATCGTTTTGAGCTAAAAATATCTAGATAGTTCAACAGACTAGCATTATTTCTATTAGACTATTTGGGGGCTTAAATAACATCGAGACCATAAACTGCTTAACGACATCACTTTACTCGTAGGAATATCTCACCACCCCCAATTAGTGCAGAAATTGTACATACCCCCTTAACACTCCACCCATGTTTTCCTTTGCCCACATGGTTGCTGTATCCTTATATAATATCAGAAGTCGCCCTATTAATTTCAATGACCCTGAAAACTATGAATTTGACCCTCATATTGATAGTTTTGTATTGTTTTTACACGTCAACAGAGTCTCACTTCACTCCTCCGAGTATTGAATATAAGGTATGAACTTGGAATTAAACAGCATCAGGATTATTATAATTCACCTCAGTAATGCCGAAAACTACTATCACTAATATCAGCTCTTTTCAATTATTTTTACATGTCTCGCCCTTTTCCCCACCTTAAAGGGTACCGTGTCGTCCATGTAATCTGAACTGAAACATTATGACATTGATAGTGCATTTATTTAACTCATAAACTGTGAAAATCTTGGATCCTGTGCAAATTGATCCTTTCCAATTAGTTTTTCCTGGCGCTCTCTTTCTCACTCCTGATTACTGGCGCAAGGGGAGTCGTATTACCATGGGTACAGAATTTAGACTTAAACGATATCAGAAGTGTCTCTGTCTCAGTGACGCCGAAAACATTGTATTCGTCGCTGATATATGCAACTTACGGTAATTTTTACTTGTCATCCCCTTCCCTAGGGGTATACGGGTGTTGATCTTCAACTTATGTGTCATCGGAAGTGCTATTACGCGATTCAGCGGCCTCAAAAACCATGGTCTCAACACTAATTTCTGCCATTATCAATTAATTATATATTTTATTCCCTTCCCACCCCAATCCAAAAGGTTTTTTCTCATGGTCGAGGGCTGAAGCGACATTGGGAATGTTGGTATTCGTTTCAGCAACCTCTAAAACAACCTCGTATTCAACACCAATATCGGTCGTTTTCCATAATTTTATGTGCCACCCTATTCCCACCCCCTACCCGCGGGTGGTAGGGGCGTACTATCCACCATGTGTACTGATTGTGGACTTACGTGGCACGGGGGATGCCACTATTCATCTCAGCGGCTACGATAACTACTTTGTCAAAACTAATATCTAGATTTTTTAATTATTTTTACTTCCAACTCCATATCCACGGCGTGATAAGGGTGTATTTTCACCCATGGTGACCAATCGTAGACTTTAGTATTCGTGGTATTAAATTCACAAAGGTGCATAAGTAAGGAAGGGTAATGAGGGTGACAAGAGTGGTTGTGAAGAGAGAACATCATTCGACGCACTGAGGAGCAAACACTGAATAAGCTCTTCGAGAGGCTGATCACCCCATGGCGACTGGCATTCAAGGGTTCGCGGAGGCGGCAATTCAAGTTACCTGCTACAAGCACCGTGATGGCGACAACGAAGCTCGGTGTCTCCATGATAAGGTGGGACGATACTCTTGCGTGCGAAAGCGTTCTTTCCACTTTTAAACCACGTTTTATTATTCCGAACTCCCCCTTCATGTTTAAGTAATTACTTTCTTATGTGATGCCCCATTTAGTGTGTTAGAAGTTCCCCGCTATCGGTTTAAGCCACCACTGTCCGTCGCGTATTTACGGTGGGAAGAAATTCGAGTTGTCAGTGTTTACGGCTTACAATTAACAAACGGCATGAATTACAGGTTTCAGTTAAAAATAAACTGTACATAGTTGTAAGAGGGAGCGTGCTATTTACTATCTATATTTATGAATGAACAACGAAGCGATACGCCTTGTCAAAGGATAAGACTTTTACTTAGCTCTTATGTGAGAGGCTCACACACTCACTCTCGCTCTATCTAAGACTTTGCGTGGTACCTGCAATTATAACTTCGTTTCCTCAACTTTTGACATGGCCTTTAAAAGGGCTGTGATAACATTTCGAGGCGAGAATACGGCCTTGAAGAATTGGCACGCGTCAAGTGCTATTCACACTGTTGCGGTATAGTAACAGTTAAGTATTCGCAGATATGTCTCGTGTCCTACACAAACAAGAACTGATGTGTCTAGACGAAAGAGATAAGGATGTGTGTATTGCGTCTTTGTGGGTTGTTGAGACTTCTTATTTTGTTTTGATATGTATCACTGCTCGTCCTCTTATGCAAAGTGAACTGATCTACCGATGCGGAAGAAAGTTAATAATTATAGAGAATTAGTGGCGGTTTTAAATACGTCCTTACGGACAGAAGATACATAATATTTGTTTAACTTATTTGTAAGGAAGCAAGGAAGAAACATAAAATTTAAAAAGATGTATGAAAGATTTATACCATCTATTAGTCTTTGTACGAAACAATATATTGATGACATCCAATCCATGATCGTGACATCCAATCCAACTGAACCGCTTAATTACAGGGAACGAGATAATTACAATGAACAAGTGGTTTTCCTGGTACTGCCTCTAGAGACTGTGAATGAAAGTCTTTTTCTATAATAGACGACGGCACACATTATTTGGGGAAGTGGAGAGATTCAGCCCTAAGATTACATTTGATGTTGGGTGTGGTTTAATCCAAAGTGTAAGGTTTTCGAACTTTAAAAAAAATCCGAGAAACGGTAAACTAAATCCCTCAGACAATACTCTTAAAAGATTGAATGAATGTGCGAAGTCGTCTTTACCTCAAACTTCAATTTACTGCTGTGCAGCAAAAAGATACTCAACAACAAGAATTTTTCTGCAATCTAACTTTTGATCAGCTATCTCTACCTCAGGAACTAAAAAGTTTCACGCCGTCATTCCTAAGACCGGAGGGCTCACCGTTAAGAGAGCGAGTAAGAGTTAACACGACAGACTTGTCAAAATTGTAAAAGTTGTACGAGTTAACGCAACGAACTTGTAGACTTGAAATATGTGATGCACCTGATTGCTCCCGATATTGAAGTGCAACGGTCTGAGTGGGGTTTGCTGAAGAGCGGCGATTGTGTTGTCGGACATACGTTTATATTGGTATGCACCATAATGAACTTTTCCTTCGGATAGTTTCGGGAATATGTTATGCCTCGAGCCCTTTTAAATGGGTCCATGCAAGTATACAATTTAATTACGTAATTTTACTTCGTTTCACAATGATATGTATGACCCGTGGATTCCTGTAATTGACTCTGGGCCATAGAGATCCTATTGTTGTTCATTGATTTTGGAAGACACATTTCAAAATAGTTAGTTAGGAAAGAAATTCTTCCCAAAAACGAAATGTATTTGATACTTACTTAAAATAGTGCAATAATGACTGTCAGCAATAAATATATTGATCAACAATAGAAAATGGAGATCAATTTATTCAAAATAACTGATGTTGTTCCACTATATCCAGTCAGCAATTCAATATAGAGAATAATGAAATAATTCTGGTTCTTGAGTTTAACTCTTAGTAATACTCACTGATAACGTAAATTCAGCATGCAATTGTGTTATCTTTTATTTTACATTTCATTTCTTTTTAAACTCTATGAGTGTTATTGCCACAAATGTTTTACATGAAGTGTAAATAGTAGTTAAATTTACTTTTGTTGATAAATGTAGCCTAAAATTACATTAGAACTATAAAACTAAAGAAAATTAATAAAAGGAAGCACAAGTGCAATATTTGCACAAGTTGTGGCAACAGCGATACACAGCGTCGCACCTAGCCATGCATTTTGTAGCAAAAAGAACGATCTAACACGGTCGAATTTCTCAGAAGGATCGTTTTTCTTGCAATAATATTTTATAGAACTATAATAGTCTTCGTAGTGCAAGACGTAGCGTAACGACAGCTTTTGTAGACTCTATGCTCCTAGGTTCAAACCCAGAAGTAAAATATTATTTTCATTTACTTTTGTCAAATAATAATATGCTGTTTTACATGTTGGTACTGTTCTTAATAAATTTATTAAAGAAAATCAATTCGTTTGATAAACACATTATTGCATTTCGAGCAATTTTCTCGATTACCCACGAACCATTTGAAATGAGTCCACGAAAAGGACCCTTTTACCCCCAAAAAGGGTTCTGTATGCCTTGGGTAGTCCTGATTGGATTTTTAGTGGATTGAGTTGTACTATCGTGATGAATTATAAAACGGAATTTCTTTATGCTATCTATTCATAATCTCTTGAGTATTTACGTTTCATCTCATAAATCTGATAAATCGAATGTTTCTTACTTCCTTGTAGGTGAAGTTCAAAGAATGTATTGTAATTGAGAAAGAGAAGAAAGCGATCCCGTGATATTGTCGGAAACATCAATTGCGCAGAATCATATGGATTAGATAGAAGGGTTTTCCTCAATTGCGCAGAACCACTCCAGGTGTCCACTTCACAAAAGTACCAGTGTTGTTTGTGGAAAGTTGTTACGAACAATAGTGTAATAACAAATAGTTAGTTACAATCGTTTCACAATCATTTCACTAACTAGTCAGTAACAAGTACTTGTCGGTAACAAATGTAGTATCTTCTTACGTGTCAGTAACACGTATTTGCGGACTGTCAAGTCTTTCTCTTTTGATTCTGCGTTGCGTTATGGAAAATTTGGTATTTTAAAAACATTTATTAGTAAAGTTTATGGAAGATATAGCACAGAAAGTGATTATTTTTACGTAGTGTTAAAATAATTTCAATCTTTCAACAATGACTTTCAAACCTGCATAATAATGAGCCAAAATAACGACAAATATCTAAATTAAAATATATAGTGAAATAAATACGGTTCTTTTCTCATAATAAGTTTTTGTAATATGTCCCTCTTTTCTCTCCGGATTTACAGGTCATTTTAAAGCGTTCGTTAAATTCGTTCACTGACACAAATGTAAAATTCACTCTTTCCCTGAAAGTTTTCCTATGTCATTGTACATGAATAAATAGATCTTCCGATGAAGAATTCGACCACCACATATTAATAAAATAACACTTGTAACACAGTAAACTTACGCTTATAGCTGAGTAAGAAATACTTGGTAGGTAACAAATTTATTTTACAAGTTTGTCGGCTAAATTTGTTAGTAACCTAACAATGTTAGTGGGTTACAAGTATATCACTTGTAAAATTCTAATAATTCACTTATAATTACAAGTTTACAGGTGGACCTTCGTGAAACGGTAATAACTGGATATTTTTACAAACTTGTGAAAATTTACTTGTTACTCACAAACTTGTACTTTAGCGAAACGAAACCTTGGTATTCACCGAGGTTTCCTTACTTGCGCAGAAAACCGGTCTTCTGTGAGATCGGGATTCGTAGAATCGAGTGTCTTAAATGTTCTTTATCCCTGTATATACCGTATGATATGGAAATCAAAACAAATTGTTTTCCATACGTCTGAGGAATTTCTCAGGTCTTAAAACTTATAGTTCATGTCCATTTGTTGGAGGGTAAAAATAAACCATATAAACCTATAAACCATACATTAGCGTTAATCAGAGAATAATAATTTTACTATTCATCTTACATTCAAAAACTACCAATTTTCGAATACAAAACGTTTTTGTATCGATAAAACTTTTAATTTTTTGTGTCACAAACCCATCTTACAATATTTTCTTGTTGAACATTGTAACGTATGTGTATAAGAAATAAGATATTTGTATCATGTGTAAAAGTTTTAGGCTTGCCTAATTTCTGCTTTCTAAGCCACCTAATAATTTATTGGGAATTTTTAACTTTATTTGTGAGTTTATTAATTTTAATTGAGGATGTGGTTACCTCTCAAAACCACCCTAATTTCAATTTAAAAAATTGAATGATAACAAAGACTAATTTTGTAGGAAGAATATTAAATTTTGACAACATACTGTCCCAAGAGTAAAGGAAAATCTCGGACCGAGAATACACCAAATTTGGGGGAACTGCCAACCTACACAATTGATTCCCCCTATGTCGTATACAACTCGACTAGTGATATTTTCATCTTATACGTTGGATTCACTACCACCAATCTTGACAAAATAACTCTAGGAGAACATGTTCTTAAAATTTTCTTTTTTATCCTTTGTAGAGTAACACAAAATCACAATTCCCATTTACAAAATACATGTGTAATTTATCCAAGAAATCTTAATTTTTTAATATACTTTCAACGAAATTCATTTTACGGTAGTTTCTTTGTTGTTTCCATAGCGTTGGTACGCCCGTTACGAATATTGCAATAGTGCCACACGAATATTTTTGCGGGCGTGCTTCTTACGTACGCGTGTATTGTGCTGGTTTTGTGTATAGTTTCACGAGATGTCGTTCTCGTTGAATAATTTCTCGAGCTAGTGTGTGTTAATTTTGTCAACCATGGCCGAGAAACGGAAAAGGATTCCTGCAGTTCAGAGTTCATTGCAGAAGTGTATTTTCCATATGTACTCGTTCATTAAGAATGACCCTCGTGAAAGAAGTATATTTGATACTGGAAGCGAAATTGAAGTTTTGGTGAGAATTGCCCAATTACTAGGTGTAAGTATTTCTCTGCATTAATTATGATTTCATATTAATCGTAAGTTATCAATTAAAATTATTGTGTAATACAAATATGTGGATTAAGGTTAACCAACAATGAACACTTTTAGTTCAGAAGATTGTGAAGAGAGGGAAAGAAGGAGAAAAGTTTGTCACTCCTGCTAAGAATAGGAAGCGAGGCTATCCTGTTACGGGCATAGAAAATTTTTCTCAGAAAGCCATATCGTGTTATATTTATGATCTTTGCAAAGGTATGATGTCCTGTTATTTGTATGCTAATAATGTAAATTGTATCTAACAATAAGTTAGTAATCATTCATGACTAGTTGTATTGTTGATTGACTCAGAAATAACTCTTCCAAAAATGTGTGATATTAATAGGAAAGCCACCATCAAAATCTTGGTGTAAACCAGGTGAAACCAAGGCAATGCTTAAGCGACCCCCAGAAAGTAGGAGGTTAGTTGTACAGTACATGCAGGAAGTAAGGAAGGATTTGTGTCAAGTAAGTATCAAAAACTGAATTAGAAATGTTAAGAATATTTATGTTTCTTAGGAGTAATTTTCCTTATTTTTTGTTTTAGATGCAGATTTACTTTTTGTCACCAATTTGAAAACTGGTGATGATTATCATGGTGCTATGGATAGCACAAATTTTGAGAAATGAACCTGAGAGAAACTAATTGTCGGTCTAAAAAGTATGGGGCACTGTATGGTTGTTCTTGATAATGCCTCCTACCATTCGAGACTGTTGGAGAAACAACCCACCACAAAGTGGAGCAAAGGTCAACTTATGGTACATTTTGCTTTGTACACTTCAACTTAGTGACACCTTAACATAAGCCTAAATGTAATTATTTTTTGAAGATGTGGTTGAATCAACATGGTGTTTGCCCTCCGGCCAATGCAAAAAAGGATTATTTGCAAGGGATGTGTAAGGTGTTTAAAACCAAGCTGAATAGGTTAGCTAAGTACTAAGAAATCATTAAAAGTTCTATTATTTATGTGAATGTTAACGTGGGTTTTTGCTGTTTTCACGTCGCATGACTTTGTCATCATCCCATACACACTACATTCAACCTTTGGATCCCTGAGATAAGGCATTATGTACCTGTCTCTGTGGAACCTATGTTAAACCAGAAGTATAGACATTATTATTTTACTTCCAGAGATATATTTATTATTCTACCTAATTTTATTTGTATTGTATACATTTAATAATATTTATATGTTTTATCAGTTTAAGTTTATCAATTTACAGTTTGGTGTCATATTTTGAGGGTATAAAACTATCTCTTTGATTTTCTTTCTAGTAATTATTAATTTAAAGCTATTTTTATGATTCATATCATTAAACAATTGACTAGTAATTTTTGGAATGTATGATTAATAGACAATGAATATCTTTTATTACGGTTAGTTAATATTTATTGAGTATGAAAATATATTTAAACTCCTGACTCTTATTCTGCATGTAATTATATAAGGCTGTGTATAATTATGTAATAATGTTTGTTCAATCATAGTTCATGACATATTAGACCAATAGTTCATAATAACATGGATAATTTGTAATTTTAACAATTTATAATCTTAAATTAAGGAAGTAATATTAATATCATGAGTTACTATGAAGTTAAAATTAATTTTGGTATGTAGGTATGTGGTCAATGATATTCTTGTGAAAGAAGGTTATCAAGTGCTTTGTTTACCCCCTTATCACTGCGAGTTCAATCCTATCGAGTTGGTCTGGTGTCTCACCAAGAGGTATTTGTTTGTTTATTTATTTCTTATATAATTTTTGCATAGTTACATTATTACAATTTGAATTGTATGTTACTGAATTTATAATAATGTTTATATTAGGTATTATGAGAAACACACAAAGTCACAGTCAGGCTAGGAATTTGGATCGAACCAAGCAAGTTTGGGCTGAAGCACTTAATCAGGTAAGGGTTAGTTAATGGGCTAGATGTTACTTTTAAAGTCTCATATAATTATTTTCTTATTGTGTATAAGACTGTTCAGCTTAACAACGATTCCTTCTAGATTACACCCGGTGTCTGGAAGAATTGTGTAGAACACACAAAGGCTCTGATTCTGGAGCACTACAACCTTGAAGTGGAAGAGATGATCATCATCATTCATGAGGAGAGTAGCAGTGATGATGATGATGATGATTATGACAACACATTGGCTACACCTCTTCCTGATTTTTGTGTTTCAGGTGCTGAGCCAGGACCCTCTTGGCGGTGAAGTCTCAAGAAATTTTTAAATTTAATATACTGTAGTTCATAAAAGTAAGGTGTCACACTGGGATGGTCCCTAGTTTTGCTTCCTAGCGTTAAATGTAAATGAGTTCCCCCTTCTTTTCTTCTTTCCTATGTATTTATTGTAAATAAATTTAATAAATATAGTATTTATTGTATAATTTGATTTACACACTTTTTATTCTTTATCCTTTTGTACATCATAAAGTGCTTTGAATTTGATTTATATCTAGGATGTTGGTTGTGTTTAATGTGACCTTTCAGTTTTGATTTATTATGTGATTAATTAATATTTTCTTTCCAGTACTTTGTGAGACTGACATTTTCCAAGAAGTATCAGAAATTCATTTAATACTATGGTGTATTGTTTATGAAAAAATAAAATAAATTGATTCCAATTAAAATTAGTAAAATTATCTCTTATTCAAAATTGTAAGTTCATCTTTAGTTAAGAACTCAATTAATTTTTTTAAAAATTTATCGGACCAAAATTGCACAGATTTTTTACGTGTTTTATTCGATATTATGTAGTCAAGTCAAAGCGAGTGTCGGGTTTTTGTTCTAAAATATTGGTGGTGGCTGCCCTGAAACACCACTCGAGTCCGCCTGGAGTCAGCCATCTTGGTGTTTTTGGTGTACACGCTTACGGTAACTTCACTATACCATTTGGGATATATGTATTTATTATTCAATTTTCATAGTGATGTATAGCGTTGATTTGATATTTCTGTGTTTTCTTGTGTATGAATTTAATTGTGTAATATGTTGAGTAGTGTCAGAAGTAGGCTGTGTGTATGCGCGGACTCATGATTTTCATTTTGGCAACCCCAGAGCAGGGAACGAAGCGCGTGACAATGGGGAGATATTCTTTTTTTCTTAGCTGGAACATGGGAGAGAGCGGATCGCGATGGAGCGAGCTCTTCAAACTTGTGGAATGTATCGTAAATATGCATCTATATTGTATTAATTAACACCAAGAGGTGATGTGAGGGTTCAATTTGATTTGTTAGTTGCAGAATGTAATAATTCATGTTAGTTTGTTGTATTTATGGAAANCTAAGTTGCAGACTGTAATAATTCATGTTAGTTTGTTGTATTTATGGAAGTCATGTTGATTGAACACGTGGGTAGAAGTAGAACGTTTCATATAATGAGAGTAAAGTAGTGAAAGTTTGAACTGCTAATACGAGCTTATTATGGCTTATTGTGATTATGAATGATGATTTAAAGTAATAGGACTGTACTAAAAGATATTAATGATCAGGACTGGAATTTGGTGTATAATAGTACGCGTGGTGCGTGATAGTGAACTGAGCTGTGAAATTAATGGTATAAATGTAAAGGGCGTTTGTTTAAATTGAACTGGAATTTGTTACGAGTTTAACTCGTACACAAGTCGCTAGAACACGAAAGGCTTGGAAAGGAGGGAACAGTTAGGTACGTTGAACTTGACCTATATTTGAGTCTCATTCATCAATTGTTCTAAGGAAAGATACTGGTGGCGCAGGTTGTGTTCAAGGTCAGTCAGCTGAGTACAGGACTGACGTATTCAGGTGACGCGATTGAAGCGTGGTGGTGAAGTTTATGAACAAGAATCGACTGCGAGTAAAACATTCTTATTTCTATATTGAGATGAAAAGAAGAAAGAAGAAATTCAAGTAAAGGTTGAGTACAAACAAAACTATTGTAAATTAATGTGATTTTGATAAATACTTGAGAAGCTTTTACATTCTTTAATGTTTAAACAATTTATCCACACTATGACAAAAGTAACTTTGAATTCATGTTAAAATTCTTTGGAAATTCAACCAAAACCATTCCTTTGCTTATTGTCAATAAATTTTGTTGTTGTTTAACATTGTTTCTATGCTCCAATATAGTTTTCCTTATCTTGTATGCCTGTAAGTAGTAGATTAATCATAGGGTTTATTGACACACCGACGTGTGGGACGCACTGTTCTCAATCCCCATTTTCCCGTTACAATTCGGTGATGGGAAGGTCAAATTATGGTCTTAAAACAAACAAACAATATTATATACGAAAAGATGAAAACAAAACAAACAAGAACTCAGAAGAGAGTATTTATTTGAATTTGTTTAGTACCTCTAAAGGTTTCCTTTTTTCACTCGGAAAGTTCTTAATATTAGCTATTATATAATTATTTAAACATTTACATTACTATGTTAACGTAAAAACTATATTTACACCGTTTAAGCAATTATAAACGTTTCGATCAGTCTTCAACGCTATATGACTCTACCTACAAATAACGATCATATATCTGTCTTTCTCAACACCCTGGCACAACTGTCCGGCTTTCTACCTTCCTAAGAGCAAGTGCTTGCTTGTTTCCAAAATCCTCCAAAATGTGTGAGTTAGTACTTTTCTTGTAATATGGTACTATGGTATTCGCTTTACACTGCCACTGAATGTGGCATGGTATGAGGGCGGATATTAACAGATATTTTCCTTCTTCTGACTACATTCCTCGGTCTCTGCGCAATTATGGATACCATTATAGGGTCCTCTTGGGTAGGGATGTCAAAAAATATCGATATATCATATGAACGACATTTTTCTTTCTATATATTGCTATTTTTGACTTATCTATTTGTGGTTTTCCAATTACGTCGACTGGTGACTGTAGTCGACTACAGGCAACTTTGTGAGCATTCCATTCATGAAAAAAATTGACTGTAGTCAACTTCGCTTGACTTCGCTGAGGAGGAGAGTTGAGCGCAGTAAGAACAATCGATAGTATCACAAAGATTCAGAAGAATCGCGCTGAACTGAGGATGAGAGTTGAGTCTAGTCACAAGATTCGAATTAGAAGACTCGCCAAGTAATTCATTGTTTATTAAGCATTTTGTGACTGTTTACCTCGCAAAAAGCATTTCAGTAACCCATCGCGAATGCGCGAACCCAGAAGTCAACTTCTGCACCACGTTTGCGTTCCATTCGCGTTTCCGAGTGAAGTTGACTACATTCAACTTTTCTGATTGTGACTGGAAATACCCAATTTTCAACGACATGCCGATGTATCGATATTAAAATGTAAATATCGAATTATGATAATTTTAAAAGAATATTGATAATATTAAAACAGTTAAAGATAAAAGTTGGAAACCGAGTGAGATTGTAATCTTACTTGGCTGGCATCAGTTATAATTGAATTAACACTAGAGAATTACTGGAATATTGTCAGGGAGGCGTGAGAACAGGAGCACGCGTTGACTCACAGACAGGTAATCCTGTCAAAACTCTCAGCGAGATAACCTGTTACGAACGAAACGCTCGTAAAATCATTTTATTCATCGAACTAACTCTTAAGCATTAAAAGCTCATACTTGTCCGTACGTGCATTACTAATCTTCAAGATATTAGTACTCTTTGAGTACTTAATTATTCCATGAGTATATAATTACTCTATGAATACATAAACATTCTTTGCATATAAACATTCTTTGGAAGTTGGAAGTTCCGTGTGAATTCTAAGTTCCGTGAAAAAGATCGATACATCATTTGTGAACGTGCTCAATATAGATACTCTGTGCTTTCACTATATATAGAGCAACGTTCAACCCACAGCAAGCACAGTCTTCACTACGAGGGACACGACGTTACTCTGCTACGGCAGCATACAATTCAAGTGACGTGCTGTCACACTATCACTAGTCGTTGTCTCACGAAGCTCAGTCTTCGATAGAGGTGACATGCTGTCACTCTCATCGTCCATCTGCTCTTCGCAATCTCCGAGATACTGAACCAGAGTAGCACTATGCCACTTGATGTATCAACACTTCGAAATATTTTTTGGAAAAGTAACTTATAAAGTTATTCTACTGCTGCATAACTATATTCATGGCAACGTGCCTTGAAGCTATCGTCAAAATGTTGAACGTATTTGTTCATACCACTCTCTAAGTTTCAGTTCACGTTCAATTATCAACGCTTCTGCCGTCGGCTGCTCTTCGTAAGCCAGTCACAGCTGCCACATGGAAACTACAACTTTCATGTAAGACCATGGATACCTGTAACCAAGGCAAGGAAGGAACGCATACGATTGCTGATAACTCTTGGAGTCAGCTCTATTAAACATCACAATCGCTAAATGTTATGTATTAATGTTCATGAAAATGAGTGCTGTATTGGAATTTGAGCGTGTTCACAATTTTATACAATTGTAAATCCTGCAGTTTACGTATATGGTTCTTAACAAATATTTTCAATTGTTGATGAATTTGCAGGTATTCTTATATATATTTACAGTTTGTAACGGGGGGGGGCAAAAACACAAGTACTTGAGTTCAAGTGGGTTTCTTTTTTTTTTGCATAGGCAATGCTTCAACCTTGTATCCATTCCATTAACGTAGTTCTGCTTTAAATTTTGGGAAGGGGTTTAATGGGTATATACTTCTACAAACAAAAACTCGTTTTGTATTTAAAGGTAGTAATATATTTATGTAACTCTGTAAAATTTGATATTTTCACAGACTTAGTTACTCACAACAATTAATAACAATCTTGTACAAGGGGAACAATGTCGTAATTCTGTTTACGTAGCTTTAAGGAAGATTGATGTATTTATTTAAATGTAATAAATGTGTGTTTTTGTAAATCTTGATACGAGCTTACAAGAATCCGCCTTTCCTTAATCTTTGATGCTTCTTGAAAAATACAAATCCCCCCCCCCCATATCCTCTCCTATATTGCAACGAATAGCTATTCCTTTGTAACAACCCTACTCCACAAAATGTGTGAGAAAATCTCTTTACCTACATCATGGAATATACCCTCCGAAGAGGCACCAACAGTCACACCTTTCTTTATCTGTTGCAATCAGTCCTGGTACTACACTGTTTCGCAGATGTACACCACTGATAAAATAAAAATGCCCATTTATTTTTCTAAGTCCCACGCTCTGACAAGTTTTGGATCTGTTAGGTTTGCAACGCCTCTCTCCTCTAGCTTCCCCTTCGACAGGGAAAGTTTCGTTCGACCAATCGTAGGTCTATTTGAAACTGCGCCTATATTTGGAAGACATCGTGCGGCGGGTAAATCGTAACGAAATAAACTCTTTCATTACACCGCTATTCAAGAAATACTTTGTATTTTTTTATTATACACATTTTGGACTTCTATAACAAAAATATTCTGTATATTCTTGACTTCAATAAACTTTACTTTTCTCTATATTTAAACGACATCTCGAGATTCGTTGTCTCGCAAGGTCTTCATAGGCAATGTAAACGATATTAGAGTTTCTGTAAAAAACGTTTGCGTAATACTGTGATAAAATATAGTTAACAGACTTTACTTGTCTTTTCCTTTTCCTTTTTTTCCTTTTCCTTTTTTTCCTTTTCCTTTTTTCCTTTTCCTTTTCCTTTTTTTCCTTTTCCTTTTTTTCCTTTTCCTTTTTTTCCTTTTCCTTTTTTTCCTTTTCCTTTTTCTTTTCTTAAAAGCAGCGTAGTACATTCTATGCTTTTCATAGTACCTGTGGATATAGTTGAGTGCTGGTTAGGGGTCGAGAAACTATATGAATTGTCATTCAAAAACTGGTTCTGTGCTTAAGCATGTAGTCTCCATTAATTAATACATGCAGAACTCAACTCAACAAAAATTGCTGAAATTTGGTGACTCCACGATTGAAGTTGGTTACTTATATACCTGTAAATATCGTTTACCGTGTTACAGATGCAGCAATTTTCTCGTCAATGTAAACAACTTTGTTTACTAGATATTTGAGCTTTGAATGCTCGTACTTCTGCTTCTATAGGTACAATCACCTCAAATTAGTTGTTGGTGTCTCCTTTTAGAATCTATTTTCTCTGAAGTATAAATAAAAGACTCATAAATACTGCAAAATAGCAAAATTAGTCTCCAAAACCAGGAGCTCTTTATGAACACGTGACTATTATCTCTCCCTCACCATATTTTACTCGTATATTCTTTTTTCATTTTTCATTATTACTTTTACTTGTATTTTGTAGTTTTTGTAATTTTGTAATATTCTACGTGTTTATATGATCACACAGCAAAATAAGAAATTGTTGCTAAGTACATCCTAATGCCACCAGTCATTTATTCTACATGATTTCGGAATCATTTCAATTATTCTACATGATTTCGGAATCGAAATTTTTCACCTTAAGAGTACTTTCTACATAATACACATCAAATTATATAAAAATGCCTGAGGTGCAGGGACACACAGTTTGGTGTACTAGGAAATGTTTCACATACTGCTTTTGTCTTGTCTTAGAATAACAAAGTTAAACAATAAAGCAACAAGAATTCCCAAGCGGAGGCGGGACAGGACGCTAGCATAAAAGAATCCTAATTGAATAACCACTTTATATTCAATATGTTCTCAATAACTTCCATAGAGGAACTTTCTTTCGTGATAAAAACATTAAAAAATATTTTATGTCATTTCATTGCAATGATATTATTTGAAATAAAATATTGTTTAACATAATTGTTAATCTTTTTTCTCGCGCAAATTTCATTAAACTCTCCTTTTACAATTATTACTTCCGTATCAACTATGTTGTATTGATGATGATAATAATAATAATAATAATAATAATTCACGTGTGATGTCGGGTTCACCTGGAGAATAGCACCACGAGATCTCACCCTGTAGTAGGAGGCGAATAATCTGAGCAGCTGACCGCTGTCCGCACCCAAACATCCATTTTCTATTCATTGCTCTCCCTTCCTCACCAGCATGAGCCAAAAGATTGATTGAGCAGCTTGGAAACTCCTGTTTCCGACCTTATATGAGAATCCCATCTCACCCCCAATCCTTTCCCTCATCTCCTTCGTTTCAATTAGCCTGCAAAATAACCACATCGTTGCATTATCAACCGCATACTTTGACAAGAGCCCACGAACTCCAATCACCGGTTCGCAGAGGGTGCAGGTCAGAAACTGGAGGTGCACACAGACTGCCGAATAGAAGCAGGTCCCGAACCTTGCACTAGCCATCAAGGAGGCTGCCCTTGGCGATCGGTGTAAATCTCACGAGGTTTGGTAATACCGATTGGCAAACGGAGGGACCTTTGCTGGGCCCCGTGGGGGTGCTTTCCCGAGGCCGATGTAGGTCGCAGAAACGGGTGTTGCGGAACTATCTGTGAAACGTATTGCCCACGTTCTAATAAATGACCAGGGGAAAGAACGGTGGTAATGAAATCCCTTAGAACTATTGCGCTTCAAAATGGATAAAACAAGAAAAAATAAAGGAACTGGTTATAATGTGCCTTGTTCTTCAAACGTCCCAAATATACGCTCAAGTTGTGAAAGGCGAGCGAACAACAACTTGACTGACTCTGGTAATCAAACTGACGAAAGTAAAATATATCCAGTTCAGCCAGTGGTTCAGAGCCATCGTATAAGATGGACCAACGACGAATTAGTAGGTGTAATGTGGTGCTTTTACTATTCTAAAACGCAATGTGGAGGTTCTGAGACTGATGTCTTTAGGTTATGGTGAGAAAGGAATCCCAATAATATACAAATTTGATGCAAAGAAACTAGCTACACAGATTCGGTACTGAGATGCATAAGGACCGAAGTGCAAGATGTAAAAAGCAAGATGTTTAGTGATGAAAAACTTCAGAACGTCCGCAGGGACGCTTAAAGTATTCTGAACAGCGAAAAGGGAGACAGAGACAACGGTTATAATGCAGATGAGCACCCAGAGAGCAACACTTCAGTTAATTTAGATACAGGATCATCCGCTGACATGACACAATCTGGAGAGAAATAGGACCCCAACATACATATTTTACATGACAGACTAGTTAAAGAAATAGTTGTGTGTTCACTGCTTTACATATGCCACTGCATCTGCTTTGACAGATATATCACTTGGATTAATAAAGTCAGTGGAACTAAAGCGGCTAAACACAAGAATGAGTAACCGCCCTGGGCAAAAAAAATTTCGAGAAAGATTACTGACCATAGGCGAGACCTGGCGCTTACCTCGGAAGCGAATACTACCAGGAAACATAACCAAAATACTAAAGTCAGAATCTATACACTCCAAAGCAAATATAAAATAACCGACAACAAGACAGAGCAAGCTGTCATAGACAATAAAAGAGAAGATCCAAGCCTATGCTCAGTGAATCTGTAGATTTAAGAAAAGATGTATGAAAAAGATAGGAAGAAATTTTATTATTACTTGAATCAAAGTAACTGTGCACGCCCTGAATGCCTAATTACCCTCCCTGAAGGAGGAGGCACCTTCATTCAAGTCGAGTGCAACTTGGTTATGTGTTGACCAAGAACAAAGTGATTTACATTTTGACGCTACTGAAGATGTAAGTTTCATAACTGAAGACCTAGTTGTGGATTTGAAGATCATGGCGAACTGGAAAGCTCCCGATATACATAAAATCAGAGACTTGTAGATCAGGCAATTATCTGCCCTTGTTGGTCACTTCATGGGAGCCAATAATAAATTACTGAAGAAAGATGAACTCCCTGAATGGTTGACTCAAGGAATAACATACTTAATATCTAAGGGAGTCAATAAAAACTTCTCAGAAACTACCGACCAACAGCGTGTTTTTCGGTATTTTATAAAAAGTAACAGCAGTTGTGTCTAACATAATGCAAGAACATCTAAGTCAGCATGCCACCGGAACAGAAAGGAAGTCACAAAGGATCTTATGTATGTAGAGAAACTCGTATTGCTGGCCGGGGGTTTTACCCCCTGACCCCCAATTAAGGGGCTGCACCCTTGCCAAGGTGTTTTATTGTTTTTTTAATAACATAATTTTATTATCTTCCTTTCGATTCAATAATCTGTTCAGAATATGTTCAATCCTTTACGTACAAATTACGGAATATATTTTTCATTAACACAAATGTTTGATGAATTAAGTTTTATTAAATTTAAGTAAAAGACGTTCAACATTTTTTGGGGTGCTAACAACATTGAATATATTTATTTTTCGCTTTACAACTTGTGGAAGTAGTGTGATGTAAAAAGAACACCCAAATATAGATAAGTACACTTAGAAAATTAGGAGAAAGCTTAAGAACATATCGTATTAAACAAAAATATTTCTTTGCGTCAAAATTGTTTTATTATTACCAATTAATGAAACATTTTCACTTTCTTGCATTAATAGTACGCACCTTAAATTATCGAGGCTGGAAACCAATGTCCCTTCAAAAACTATCAATGTGAAATTTCCTGCTAATTTGTAAATTCATTCTCTGTATATTGGCATTTACTCATGTAAATTCGTTCCGTGCATTCATTCCTTGCTAATTGGAAAATACTAAAAAAAACTTAAACACACGTACAAAATGAAAGAAAAAATCGATACAAATTCTCAATCAATACTCAACATTATTGTATTCGATACTGATAATTTATTCTTTCAGTGACAATGCTCAAGGCTAACTGCAATCAAGGAGTAAACAATAGTTCACCTGCATGCAAAAGATACGAGGAGTAAGAAAACTACTAACTTACGTTGATACGAATAAAATATGGATAACAGATCCAATTACTATTTCACGAGAAGCGTTGAAATATGAACTAAAATTTTGTATCGTAAAGAACCTAAAAATTACATAAATAAAGAAAAATATACTCACGGTACATCGCAGAATGTCTTTGCAAATGAACATAAAATGTAAATACGGTCCACTGTTGGACGTAATAAATAAATATAAATTTATTGTCAAGAACAGTACAAACTGCGTATGACCACGTGGAGGACAATAAACTAACTTACTCTCCGGAAGCAAGCAAGGGACCATCCCATCAATTCCGATCAAGGGCCCTAAGGCGGATTCAAAAGTTTCAGCAAACGTTCCTAGATAAGACAAAAAGTTAGCTGCGAGTTATAATACTAATAGAATGTCTCTATGTTTGTAATTTAACAAAAAAAAATATTTTACATGTACAAATTATTATCAAACTATAGATTATTCTGAGTATAGTGTTTAAAAATCATAAGAATTGAAATAACACTAAATTCACGATTTATTGTTACAATAAACACGTCCCTAGAGAAAGCCTAGAGAACCTGTATAAGAAATCAGCCTCTACCCGAACTAAAATAATATAAATCATAAGATAAAACAATCATGCAAGAAAATAGTTTTTGAAATTGTTATAAGTTATTTAAAAAGTACTACAGCAATGGCGTGATAAAATACAAGACGGATTTTACTTTTATTAAAATCAATAAATTCTTTTACATTGTAGAAGCACTGGTGCAGGAGGTAGTTTTTAATCGCGGATTTGAAGAGATTCAATTCCATAATATTTGTTTATATTCTTGGGCACGGAATTATATAGAACGATTCCCGAATGATACTGTCCTTTTCGGCAAAGAGTGGTTGTCACTCTAAGGCGATGAATATTATTACTATTGCGAGTTTTGTGTTCGTGAACGAGACTGTTTCGTATGAAGCAAGGGTGGCACTTCAGTAATTCGGTCTTAACAAACACGACCGTTTCGTAAATGCAGGGAAGTGTTAAGATATTTAATTCCTTGAATAAAGGTTTACAAGAGTTTCGGGGGTTAGATTCACAAATTATCCGAACTATCCTTTTCTGAATTCTGAAATTTTGAATACTCTGACCGGAATTGCCTCAGAAGGTAATGCCGGAACGTAAATGGGAGTAAACGTTTGCACAATATATGCAACGGGAAATACGTGGACTAACTGCGTTAACTAAGATTCTGAATGCATAACACAATTTGCTTAATTGGGAATTAAGATTGTCAACGTGACAATTCCATTTGAGGTTGTCTTGAATATGGAGACTTAAGAATTTTGTATTTGTAACAGTTTTTAATTGTGTTCCGTTTAAAGAAAGAGAAACCTGGGGTAAAGATTGTCACGTACGGGAGCGACCGACCGCTAGTGGCGTCTCGGCGCTTTTTTACTCCCAAACGGTTGGTGCAGGGGCAGACCTCAGAGGTAGTATTCAAAGTAACTCGTTTGGCAAAGAGACTTGAAAATAGATTCCCTATTCATGTCTTGGTGCCTGGTTAATAAAACATACATAAAATATAAAAAGGTGTAATGATTGAATTGGCAAGAAGCTCGAAATGATTAAACAATTACAGCAATGCCCTTGTGGGCAGATGGTTAAACATTTACACTGAATGCCATCATGGGCAATTGATCAATTATTTATGTTAAATCCCCCGATGTGGGTGGATACTCTATGCTCTAGAATAATTAGCCTGAAGGGCTTAAAGAGGCGGGCGCCTCAAGCAACGACAAGGTCCGTAATAATGTTTCATTATTTCATACCGTCAGTGCGAGCAGTAGCGACATCTTGCAGAGCCACGATGGTGATGTTAGCGGTCTCGGGTCTGGTACACACGTTCAGGCTCGGCCGTCCGGGATCCTTCCGTTCAGCGCGTACATCTAGCTCACCTCTCAAAGATCATAACACAACGACTTCGAGTGAAGAGTGAGCATCGCCTTAAATCAGGTCGCGGGGCTGCCGCGGGGATGAGCGTGTGCAATGAAGACAAAAACCCACGCCCTCTTCGGATGGGGGTTGTTCATAACCATAAGAATATTTTAGAAAGGTCACTATAGTGGGGGTAGGTCCCTGGGAGGGGAGATTTACACACGACGCCACAGTAGTCGTGGAGGGGGTAGCGGGATGCTGGCTGTGAGGGATGTGTGTCATCCCTTTTGTTTCATCATCTCTGACTATGGTGAAAAACAAGCTTCTGTCCCCAGAGGCGCCGACACCAGAAGCTCTTATCTGTTGCTGTTGACGGGCTCCGTTTCTCAATTGTCGGCGGAAAGCTTGAGTGGAAAATTTCGGTTGAGCTACGAAGGACGTTAATATATTATTGTAAAGGAGTAATTAATATATTATCGTGAAGTACTCGGGGGGGGGGNCTCCGTGACAAGATTTTGTGATACTATTGTGAAATGTCATAGACACTGTTTTATCAGTGTTTACAATGAGACGATTTGCATGGAACCGAGTCGAAAGGTTAGACAAAACTTTTTGAGTGTTGGCGTCTTTACATAGTAAATTAATGTTATCAGCAAAAAAAAACATTTTGCATTATGATGACATGTCGTTCACATACAATAAAAGAGTACAGGACCGAGAACTGAACCTTGGGGTACTCCGCAAGTAAGTGGCTTTGTTTCTGAAAGACAGCGTTGAAGTATTTTATTTGAAAGAGATTGAAAGACGTATTGAAAGAGATTCAGAAGTAGTTAATTTTATTAGAAAAACTAATAGTACAAAAGTACGTAAAAAGTAGAACAAAAAACGTTGTTGTGAAATATAAAATTAACCTAACCTTCTTTTACATAATATAAATTATTGTTTCTTGCCTGAAACGTAATTCTTTAAGAACGTAAGCAAACGTTTACAATGAATCAGTGAATCGATACAAATTTTCACCGCCGGCTGCATACATGATTTGGTTTGACCATGACTTATTCAAAAAATTAAAACACTATATAATTTATAATATTAGTTTTTTCACTTTTAATCTCAAAACGAATTTCTATCTCAATACTACAAAAAAATTTAAATCGAGTAATATCAAACAAGACCAGAAAAATGATACATTCTTAAGTGTCTCACGCATTCAATAGCCCAGTTTGGCGATAATAAGCATATTTGCAATGTAAATAAAATACAAATACGTACCTGAGCTAATCATTCACAAAAACTCATCCGACCCTTTAAGAAATAGAAGCTATTTAAACGAATAAAACTTCACTACGTTTACGTTTGGCAACTTATCATTGTTACCCTTCAGATGCCATTTTAAATATGTTTACAAACATCTATTTTAGGAATATTATTTACACAAAGACAAAACAATTAAATAGGTATGGTGTTTATTATAAACTGATTGTAAAAATTAAAGCTCACAATACTTCAACATATCTATGAAACGTTAAATAACTTGTACTATTCACAACAAATCCCAAAACGATTGTTCTAAAGTTCTCCACCGTACTACTTTTTTGCAATCGAGGTGGCTTTGGCTTATATATGGCACATTCACAAGCTAATGCTCGTTTGCTTCACGTAATATTAATTCCCCGAAAAATATACTTTAACAAAATCTAAAAATTTTGAGAAATTTAATTTTATTCATTGCCATTCTATAACTATGAGAAAAACAAAATTTCATGTTTCTACGACTAGTAGAAGTACCTTTTTAATTCTGATATATAAATCAGTCAGTCATTTATAAATATAAGGACCCCGGACCCCCCAAATAGCGGGCTGCGTCCATGCTAAGGCATCCAGAGGAAAACAATCTTATTGCTAGATTTAAATGATTCACCGCAAAGTCCATCGAAAGCGTAGTGCATCCGGTGACACCGGTGTATATGGTATTGAAATAAATTATGCACACACTTGTGTTTTGCCATTGTACCAGGTAACAATATTGTAATTATTACCAATTAATGAAACACACTTTTCACTTTATTGCATTTATCGTGCGCATCTTAATTTGACGAGGCTGGAAACTAATGTCAACACATTCGAAATAAAAGAATAATTCGATACGATTTCCCGATAAATACTCAACATTATTTTATTTAATATTGATATTTTATCCCTTGAGTGGCAATGCTCATTGCTAACTGTATTCAGAGAGTAAACAAATAAGCCACATGCATGCAAAAGTTACAAAGAATAAAATGATAGTATAAAAGAGAGATGACTGATATAATTACTAATTCACGAGAAGCGTTGAAACATGAACTGAACTTTTGTACCGTAAAGAGACTTAAAAATTACAAAAATAAAGAAAATATACTCACAGTATTTCACTGAATGTCTTTGCAGTAAAAGTGATGCTAATACGGTCCATTGTTGGAAGTATTGTAAAATATTCACAAATACAGAATTTTATTAAAGAATTAATAAAGAAGTTTAAACCAGAACATTGTCGATAACTATAAAATTAACCTAATATTCCTTTACATGGTAATCATGATTGTTTCTTGCCGTAAACATAATTCTTTAAGAACGTAAACAAACTTTTGGAATCAATCAATGAATCGATACAAATTTTCACCGCCTACTGCTTACATGAATTGACTTCACCATGCTTCATTGAAAAGAAACCGCTATATAATATTTAATGATATTAGTTTTTGCTCTTTTAAAGATTGTAAAACAAATATTAATCTCAATACTTCAACAAACATTCAAAGCGAGTGTGCACATAATTTTGGTTAAAATACCTGCAAAAGGATGATGGGGTTCGAAGGACCAAATGTTGAAATGAATTAGAAAATGAGGAAGATGGATAGGTTAATTAGCACTGGTTGCTAACAAACTAATTTAAAATGACATGCAGTATGAGAATGGAGAAAAAGAATGAATACAAAGATGAATTTCCGTGATACACAGATGAGATGAGGTGATCCGTTCTTTGAAATTCAGCTGGATTGACGTATAGTAGAAGTCGAGTTGAATGGCTTTGAGTTGATGCCAGTTGAATTGGATTGAAGACCGATGAATTAAAGAAAAGATCTTCAAGTAGATAATAAAGTCTTCAGCTGTGTCCCGGTTTTCCTGACTTAATGCATCAATTTTGACTCTTAAATCATAGAATGTATCTTTTAAGTCACTGAGCCATGATAAATACGTTTCTAAAGCTTGAACAGAACACACTGTTGGGTCTGTTACTTCATTAATAAATGTCTCTATTATATGAAAACCTCTGAAGGTACGAGACATTAAATTTATTAAAGACATATTGTGAAAAAATCTCAAACTCTTTACAATTAAATTAAGTGGACATTGTCAAGTTGAATTTAACACACTTGTTGAATGTCAACTCACTTGACATCTTGACATCTTGACATCTTGACATCTTGACATCTTGACATCTTGACATCTTGACATCTTGACATCTTGACATCTTGACATCTTGACATCTTGACATCTTGACATCTTGACATCTTGACATCTTGACATCTTGACATCTTGACATCTTGACATCTTGACATCTTGACATCTTGACATCTTGACATCTTGACATCTTGACATCTTGACATCTTGACATCTTGACATCTTGACATCTTGACATCTTGACATCTTGACATCTTGACATCTTGACATCTTGACATCTTGACATCTTGACATCTTGACATCTTGACATCTTGACATCTTGACATCTTGACATCTTGACATCTTGAATAAAGTAACAAAATACCAATTTCATACAGAAACTTATCATTAATTACTTCAGGCTAGTTTGCAAATGAAAAAATTGTTAATTAAAAATTACATAGATCTATGGCCTTATTAGCTTCGAAGGACCAAAAATTTGTACAGATAATTTTACTAAGACCTGCACAAGGATATGAGGTTGGAAGGAATGAAACGCTGGCCCAGGCGAATGCAGACCCTTTCTCAAAAGCGTATTGTGTTCAACCTTCACTTCCTTCCTGGCTCAGCCTTGAACCGCTCTTGCCTGCGCGTCGCTATATTTAATTATTTATAATTGTTTAATATGTCGTTTAATTTAAATCGGGTTTCTTCCATTAATTTATAAGACAATGTGAATAATTAATATATATATAATCTTATGATTTTATACTCATACGATACGTTTTAAAAAAGGAACCGTTGAGTAACCGAGGAGGCTGAGTTTAAGATAGGCAAAGCGCTACGCACAGACAAAGGACGCGGTAGCCACCTTAGAAAAATTGAAAGATCAACACTTTTCAAAAAGACTTTGAATAACGCAATGAAAGTCTCTTCCAAGGAAGAAGGTTTTGCGCAGTAGCCCGCGCGGAACCGGAAGATACAGAAATGACAATCACATTAGGAAACAGGTCTAAATTAACCAGGAGTCGCGTTGAAAAGATTTACCTAATGGCATGGGTGAAGAAGCGTTGAAATTCAAGGAAGTGGTTTTTGGGTCATCTCAAGGCGGAACTCAGAACTGCAAAACAGAATCATAAAAATTGGAAGTTAAAGAGGTTGAGAACCCATTAAGATCAAAGCGGATCGGCACGACGCAGAACAAGGGAGCGGGAAGCGTCTGACGACGCAAAAGGCGAACAAAAGATGGGACTAACGGAGCGTGGTGGTCACCAGGGAACATGCTAACGAGTTACGTAACATACGTCAGGGAACATGCTCGAGGACGTAACATACGCCACGAGCACTCAGTCAATCGAAGTGTCTTCACGTGAAGTGGACAAACGCAATAATTGGCTTAAGAAACCATGTGACGTGGCGATGGGCGTGAATGTGTTTTCAAAATTCTGGGGAAAGGAGGCGATGTTTGTTATTTAATTACCTGACATTACGGAAGCGCTCTGACACAGAGAGATTTAATTACGTACAGGTTCAGACTTACGTATCATCTGTCAGAGTTACTGAGTAAGATACGGACGTGATGATTGACCACAGCCAGATCTTACGGCTAAGTGAGTTAGCACTTCCGCCTCTAACACTTATAAGAGCGAGATTTTCCAATCACTTGCTTACTGATTGGTGTTAGTTTTCGAGACTTATCAACTTCCGACTTCGAGATCATTTCGATATTTTAATGACGAGAATTTCAGCATCGCGTCAGATGGCTAGCAAGGTATTAAGTCGGTAATTAGTTACGGTCCTGGAAAAGTATCTCGTGACGGGTTCAGCTCGCGATTCGGGAGTTGGTGAATCGGAAGCACTACTATGAACTTTAAGTAGACTACGAGTCTTTTCCGAGGTGACTGGTGGCAACTGTGAATGGGTCTACGAGAGGCAGCTTCTACCATTCAGCTGTAAAGGCGAGGACTGTCGTAGCGGCGAGCAGAAGAACTCAACAACAACCTGGCGCGCCCACAAAGTTTAACGAAAGGCAGTTCACCTCTTAGCCTATCATTATGTAAGGTAATACAGCATGGCTGGCTACGTCCAGGTCTTGGTAGATGCCAGCAGTGCCTAATGGGACGAGTGGACGCGTGTGCGTCATAACGTCGAACTCTCCATGAAAGAGTAATGTCTAATCTGTGCATCAGGACAAATTAGCTTTGTTTGCCAAGAGATAAATGTGTAAATTAATTATAGGATGAAGATGATGTGTTGGGGACTCATTAATAAATCCACATCACTGTGAGAAAAAGATTGTAAAATATAATGCGTGTGAATTTTGGGGTATTGATAAAGGGATTTTGTGAGCATATGTAGATTAGCAATGATAGTTATTAGAAATGAAGTAGATAGTCCATTAAAGCCAGTTTCATTTGAATCTGCGCGTATTTGATACCTTCTGTGTGTCTTTTATTTAATAAATGGACCGATCCCCGCCCGACATGAAATCAATCCATTAGGAATTTGATAGAATTGCTTAGAAGACCTGGGGGTTATTGGTTATAATTACACCAAACTTGTTTGATGTCACAATTGACGTTCCCAATGTGGGACTCTTAATTACTTCAATGTGTGTGGTGTAAGGGCCATTTAATTTCATTTGGGAAAATTATTTAGTTAGAGGCGTAGTTCTATACCACCAATACCCCTAAAACTATTCATTTAAAATATGTTACAATTGGCACCTCAATGTGTGGTCTAGCGTACCGTACCACTCCCTTGTTTCTGTTACAATTGACGCACCAACGTGTGGCCGAGATTAATTAAATTGTCCAGCTTACCTGGACACCACTATTTGTTTCTGTTACCATATGTACATAGTCATAAAATTTAAATTTCATTAATTAAAATTAGAATGATAGCTCGAGAGAAATGATCAGGAGTTCAAAGATAAGCCGTGGGAAGGGTAATGAGGATTGTGCGAGCCTCAGCCCGAATGACGCACCCTACGAACGTTACTGCTTGAGCCATTGAAGGTGAAAGAAAATAGTTCCCGAAAAATATGAATGTAGCGTTTTAAACGTTGTTTCCAAACAGAAACGGGTCAGCGCGAGGAAGAGCACACCCACAACACATGGCATTATTTTGGGAGCAAGTCTAGAATTAATCAGGAACCACGTGGGAACCTTTCTGTCGAGGCCCGGGAGCCGCGGGGGAAAATTTCAAACAGAGACGTTTAAGCGTTTTTTTTCTCGAGAAGAAATGAAAAACAAACGTGACTAGGAGATGAGAAGTACTAGCAAAATTCAACCAGGGTGAGAGTCTGAGGGTGCAGTTTCGTGGTGGCGCACTATTTTCGGAAAACAAGAAAATAAAAATTGTGAAAGTTGGAGAGGGTGAAATTCAAAGCGGAAGGCGGCACGCGGCACAGACACAAAGAAGGCGCAGTACCATTAACAAGAGAACACGCTTCCGAAAGATGAGATTGTCTGGAGAAAAATGTGGGCGAGTTCCGAGACGACCAAATAAAGAATTTCTTTTGGCAATCTGCAAATAGCTGATTACAAAGGGAATGCCGCGTGGGAATGAGGCCATAAACTGCGTGAGAATTTCTTTTGAAGCGAAGGGCCACATGTTTTCGGCGTGACATCTTGGAAACGACAACTAATTTTTCGTTCAAAATAAGACGACGTGATTCGTCAAAAAGTTGAACTACGTCACGAGCTGATGACCAATTACAAAGACTCCACGCGGAGTGTGTGACCTAGTATCATTGGTTCATGAGCTCACGTAAGAAAAAAAGGGTGTCAACATGTTTCAAAATGTTTAGGAGAAGAAGGGAGCGCGTTTATAAAATTGAATGCGCGGAGGCACAGCGATATATGATGATACGAGATACGATACTTTCAGTTTAGAGACTTCACTTCAGACACTCTTTAGATTCAGAGACTTAGTATTTTAATGAATGATGAGATTCATTAATTTTGTCAATCAGATTCAGCTTTCATTACGATTAGACGTCGAGTAGACTCTGAATTCCCTCGGAACATTCCGGAACTTGGAATACTTTGGAGATCATTCTCTCTTCAAATGTATTTTCCTAAAGATTCGGGCGTGCCGCGGAGTGAAATGACACTTTGACATATTAATTCCGTTCAAAGGCGACTATCTGACAATTACGTCTTGGAAACCTTTTTCGCAACGAGGTCCGGTCGTGATTAGGAAGTTGGTAGACCCGGAAGTGGCTGCCTTGAACAATCATTAGACCGTATAACCGCAACTAGGTGACTGGTAGCAGCAGTGAAATGGGCCACGAGGCACTGCTGGATCCATTCAGCGGAGTGACGCAATCTGCATCCACCACCAGGAAGTTCACAGGTCATCGAACCCAACTCCCGCTCGAAGGCGACCATGCAGTTTGGCCCGAGGCTGCCTTACTTGTCAACAATGTTTTGGTTCTAAGGTAACTGTACACAACTGGTAGATTTCAGCGTAGATTGTGGCGAACAGTGCGTCTGTGGACGAATATCAAGCGAGTGCTTCGTTCACGACGGACTAAAGAGGAACGTCAGAAATATGTCTTATTATGAAGAACTCATTAGCTTTGTATATTGAATTGTTATGTGTAGCGTAATCTTAGGAAGACATGTGTTGGGGACAGGTCATTTACCCATGTCAATGTCAACAAGAAATGTGTGAATTTTGGGGCACTACAAGAATGTGTGTTAGCAATAGTAAAATAGTTAGATTGTTAGAAATGTAGTAGTTTGTGAAAATATGCCATTTTTATTAGTACGCTGCGCTTATCATAAACCCAAGTGCGTGTTACTTTGGAATGAATGGGCACAAACCACGCCCAGTATCTAAATATTTGTAGCAGTAGTATTATTTATCACCCTACTCAGATTTATTGAGCTAATTAAATAATAATATTGTATTATGAGGTGATAAATGGTATTAACCACTACACTCTACAGTTCATCATTATTCTTAATTAATTAAATGTTTTGTTACAAATTTGGCGCCGCAACGTGGTGTTTAGTGGTACCCCCACAATCGCGTTATACAATATAATTTCAGCAGCATGACTGCATGACTGTCATTTTTCCAGTGTGATGGGGATATGTCACTTCATGAAAGAAAGAGTTTATTCGGTCAGCGAGTGATCCCGAATAGATTTTAGCGCGATTGGAGAGGGTATTGGAGTAGAACGACCTAGGAAGCTAGTGATAGCGACGACGCATTATGATTGGTAATTGATTCGCATTCTTTGCTTTTGGGACTACTTTACAGAGTTCGAATGGAACTAAAAAACTGAGAAATTAGTATTTTTTTAAAATTTGAACTCAGCTTTTATGAATTACGGTGGAGAAATCTACTTATAGTCCTTGGGTACGGCTGGGTTTATCTTTTCCAGAAGTAAGTGGCCATTCATTTTGAATTCATAGACTTAAAATCTACCACTATTAACGTCCATTATGTAATCAAATTAAATAAATAATTAAAAACTTATGACCTTTGATGGACGAATAATAGTTCTTTTATGAATAACTCACATTTTGACGTGGATTTACGCCGTCGTCAGGTGGTCATAATTTTAGGTTAACTTCTGTTATTCCCCGTGGACGACTGCACAGCGTCCCATATAGGGCGTTGTAACGCTTACAGTTACGCTCTCCGACCACCATACAGATACTCACGGGACACTTTACACGTCCGGTAATCGTTCCACAGGACGCTCTTCAACCACCCAAGAGACACTCTTCGCCAGCATGAAACGCTCTAGCAGAACACTACGGTTCTTCACCAAACACCCTATTTTCGCCTGGGTTACTTAGGCATTATCTCGTCAACTCTCTTTTACGCAAATATCATCAGCACATTGTATAGATCCTACTATCTGATGTCCTAATCTGTGCTCGATTCCACGCATGGTGGTCTCAATACTCACCCAGAAGTCCTAGGAAACACCCTGTTAGTTCCAACAACACATTCTCCACGTAACTTAATTTAACATTTAATATTTTATCCGATCCTACTTGTAGCCGATGCTTGATTTCCTTGATTTTTCTCTTATTTTCTCCCTCTAATTATTCAACTCTTTCCTATAACACCTCATACTTCATCATCCTCTTTCCTACTGCCCCTTGTACCCGTTGCACAGTCCCGGCAGCTGTTCTCTTGAATTTATCCTCAGCTAACGCAGAGAGGACTTCTCCATAGATTACGTGAAAGCGGTCATATGAACGATACTTTTCTTTCGATATATCGACATTTAACCAATATATTTTTTGCGATATATCGATGTATTGATATTAAAATTCAAATATCGAAATACGATATTTGTTGCGACTTTGGTTACAAGAAGCAACATAGATCAAGATTGACGATCGATATCTGCAGTTCGATACGTGATCGACCTGTGACGTCACGCACTTCTGACTACTGCTTCTGTACTGAAGCTTATCGTCATTGACTCATTCCATTTCTCATCTGGCTCCGACGTCGACAACTTCTCTCCAAATCCTCACTCGAGAGACCACGCTTGTCTCTTCAAAAGTAGTCCGCCCACGAGACGATGTTACGGTCAAGTATCCACGCGCTTATCTGGAACTTCGCTTTCGATCATAATCCAGTTGCTACAACGTGGAGACGACTCTTCAACATCAACTGAAACTTCAACGTAAATAATCACCTCAACATCACTCCAGCCGTCCAACCCACATCACGGCTGAACCATGAGGCATTTGGAGAATCATATCATCATTTCATCGCTGCACCTCATCCAGATTTCATCGAGCACTCAATTTCGTATCATTTGAATTCCTTATTATAATGGTTTATTTTGCTAGTCGCAATTTCATGCTATTAAATTATTTTGTTGGCACTTCTATCTATTAACTACCGTCTCATCCACCACCGCTTGGTCTTTCAAAACCTCTTATCACAACACTCAAATGCACTTAAGTGTTCCCTTAACTTCTGTATAAATGTTTTGGTCCTTCGAGCCGGTGAAGAGTATATTCCTATGGTCATCACTTTTAAATTTTTATATCGGAGCTTATCCTCAATCAATTCATCCCAGTTTACTAAAACAAATTAGTTAACTATCATCACTACTTGCTAATCTTGCTGCTGAATAAGTGGAGTTAGAATCAACTTCATAATTCATAAAAGGTTTTAATCTTAGGATCCTAAGATTCCTTACATTTCTCTGATAAGTTTCATATCACGCACCCTGAGAGGTCTGCATAGAATTGAGACATTTGTTAATGATATAACCGATACTACAGAATGTTCTACTCAAGTGTAAGGACTAGTAACATGGCTACCACAATTACAAGAAACGTATTTAGATTTAAGAGTAAAAATTCACTCAGTAAGTCAGGAAAATTTAGGTAGAATTTCTGAGGAAGAAGCGGAAGAGAAATTCTTCGCTCTGAAAGGTAAAATACTACAAATTATTGCAATTAATACAGAATTACCTGTTTCTGTTAAAGACCTTCCTCCTGTTAACCTCTCTCAACTACCTGGTGCCATCGTATATCTGTACCAAACATTAAAATGCAAATGTACGATGGTCAAATTGGAATGTGATTAAATTTTAATGGATTATTTGAGAACTACAAGGAAAATTAAAATTTAGTTTGATATTATAGACAATCAATTATTAAAATCTGTTCTTTATTAACAAACAATCACTTCATTATCAATGTCAATATCAATTTGTACATTATATGTTATCTGGAATTTGATGGACCACTACGACGTTTTAAGATCCAGATACGACCTCCTCTTCAGGTCTAAGTTTCTTCTTCTTTTTTTTGAATCCGCCTCTGCCTTAGGGCCCTTGATCGGAATTGATGGGATGGTCCCTTTCTTGCTTCCGGAGAGTAAATTAGTTTTTTTTCCTCCACGTGGTCATACGCAGTTTGTACTGTTTTTTTGACAATAAATTTATATAAAGACATATCTCGTATAAGTATAAGATTCTTATCCGTCACATAATTTAAACTATAATGTTATTCATTAATTAAATTACATTAAAACTATATAAACATAGCGAATCAAATACTCACAGTCCATTATGCAAGTAAAAGGTTTTCGTGAGAACACATTGTCAATACTTTTAATATACCAGAAGTTTTTGATTCATTGCAAACAAGGAACCCTTAACTTGTATAAAATAATCATTATCAGTAATATAATGATTTTTAACCGTTTTATATGTGTGTTCTTGTCGACTGTTGCGGTCATAATGATACGAAACCAGTAGGTACCAATACAATATTATTAAAGTTTTTGTTCACCATTACCAATCTAATTACAAATTTTTCAAATGATGAAAAACACTATCAAACTCATAAGTAAATACATTATTTTCTAATTGGGTATTCATTGTATTATTCAATTTTATGTTGATGGATTCATAAATATATCTCCAGAAATGATTATATTCCTTGTCTATTATTTGAACTGTAGAGAAATACATATTGTTGTTCAATTTAATACAATGTTTTACTTTACTACATTTTTGGATCTCTTTGCCAATTTTTACCATTCTAATATGTTCTTGTATTTTAGTCTCAAGTTTACTTTGAGATTGTCCAATATAAACTAAATCACAGTTTTGACATCTAATTTTATACACTACTGCAATATTATGATCTATTACTAGTTTATCTTTACTATTCTTGGCAAGAATGTTTTTTAAGGTTTTATAGATTATTCTAGTATTAATTTTGTCATAAATTTTCTTAACATCTGATGCAATTTGAGGAAAATGAGGTAAAATCATACAATTATAGGTTCTTTGGGCTGGTTCAATTATTTCTTTCTTATAATTCATAAATCTATATATTTGTTTCATAATAATTTTTTGGGATTTCAAAAAAAAATTCTTAAGAATTTAGGATGAGAAATTTCATAAATTCTATGGAGTAGACCTTTCACTGTACTAGTTTTGTGGATAATATAATGGTTTGATCTAAAATCGAATAAATTATCAACACAACTAGGTTTTTTATACCAATCAGGTCATACGCTCTGCAAATACATATACTGTGTTAATAACACAGGAAGGGGGATTCTAAGGAATCATTCAAATATTATTTACAGGAGGTTCTATTACAAACTGGCCATAGTCTGTTTCTTTAAGACAAACACTCTTTAATACACATATTAATATTACATAAGCAGAATTACTAAATGGATTACAAAGTTTGAAGTTTTGCCCCCCCAGAAGTTATTACAAAATTCCCCAAGTTTATACATAATTACTTAAATGGAAAAAATACAATAAATTTGAAGTGCATGATGAATTTAAATTCCTAGATCACCGAGTTTTCGGTATCTACTTGCAAAATATAAATTTTCCAGAATGCAACTCAGACCCCTACTGGATGGTGACCATATTACATGCTTGGCATGGTCTTGAGTTTTCCCCGTCGATACTGGATTCAATAATTCATTGATGCTTAGTTGCTTCTAACGGATGACTTCACGAAGTCACGTCTCGTTAGTAAACTGAGTTGAACATATCACCCGATGTGCTGTAACTGGAACCAGTTTGCAATGATAATACTCTTATTAGTATCACAGTGTCGAGTCACACCGATGAATGTTGCTGATTAGGCACTAACAATTGCCTCCAAAAAATGTTTCACCTTCAATAAGGCAGTAAAACTGCTTCCGAATCTAGGTGGACAGAACCGCCTTCCAAAAAGTAGTTTGCTTATAAATGCAGCATAACGATGACTTCGTATACACTAGCCACGCTAAGTGACTACGGTCGTAGTCGTCACACGCGACACACGACATCGATGTAGAAGAACTAGACGATGAGTGGTTTCGCAGAGCGAACCACGAGCTTTTATACACTTGTAGAAGGTTCTGGAAACAAGGGGGGATGCTTCCAATTTAAGTGGGGATGATTCCATGGAGTATACATCGTGAACTTGTGCTGCCACCTAGGGGGCGAATATAAACGTAATGTTCACAACAGAAAGCAGTAGCGCTCTTGCGGGCACGTAGCGTCCTTACGAACTGAAATGGTTCGTAACATACTACTTTGGTCATTTTTTTGTAAGTTAATCCATTAATAATATTATTAACCTTCCAATTTTTAATTAAGTCTTGTACATTATTTAGAACAACTTTAGTATTGTCCTGATCTACATTTGAATAGTTTCCTTTATTAATAGATTCTTCAACTTTTTAAAATATAATCTTATACATAACTTCATTAGCTCCATCTGTATCACTTTTTGATGCTAAAATGTGTGGATTATCTTCGAAA
>NNCF01129305.1:0-75787 GCA_002313205.1 Laupala kohalensis
GGAAAGAACATAATGTTTTGCTGGGTTCCTGGACACGTGGGTATCAGTGGAAATGAGAATGCAGACGTTTCCGCAAAGACGGCATGCCTCAGGAATCGCGTGGATTTCTCCACGATTCCAAAACGAGTCCTACTAAATTACGTCAAGATAAGGATTCTCAGTGAATGGAGCAATGAGTGGTTAGCTGTTGAAAGGAATAAGCTCCGACTTATCAAATCATGTGTTAAGTCATGGAGCAGTTCCTGTAGGCCAGCCCGGCGCGACGAGGTCTTGCTGACCCGCCTGCGCATAGGACATTGTCCTCTCACTGATAGGTATCTCTTACTACTTGATGATGAACCCATTTGTGAGGAGTGTAGCTGTTCTCTGACAGTGCGTCATCTACTAACTGATTGCAGAAGATACTCAAGTATACGGAGACAAATTGGTCTGGCTGCAGATTTACCAACCATTCTCGGGAATGAAACGGTTAATGTTAACAAACTATTGAATTTTATAAGTAGATCGGGGCTCCTCCCACAAGTTCTCGGGAGGGTTTAAAATTTGCATTCCCTTTTCATCTTTATTGTCTTCTTTGTTTTCATCGTTCGTTTCTGTAATTCAAAAATATGATATTTAGAAAATTGTTTTCCTTTTTTGCGAAATAATGTATTGATTCTGTTTTCTTTTCGTTCATCTTTCTATTTGGATATTTGTTGATTTCAGGAGGGTTTTTTAGTGGGTATGGTCGAGATATTCGGCGAGTCCCACACACGGGGAAGAGTTACTACGGCTCTTCTCTATGGTGCGAAACTGCATTTTTCCCTACTTGCATGGGCTCTAATGACCTTTGATGTTGACGAGCCCTAAAGCCCCACGAAAAAAAAAAAAAGACATCGAGGTCATTAGAGCTAATATAATAGTTGAAAATGCTGGGAAACTTCTGGCGAATATTCCTTTGTCGAACAGCATCAATCGAAGAATTCAACACATGGATCAGGATCTCAATGATCAATTGATAGAAAAAAATATTGAAAGGAAATGAATTTGGACTGTAACTGGTTGAGGCCACGGACAGCAATCAGTATGCGCATCTCATCAACTATGTACGTTTCATCGATGGCTGTACTATCGTTGAAGACCTGTTTTGTAAAAGCATTACTAGAATGCAAGAGCTGAAGATATGTTCGATATCCTTGACACATTTATGACAAAATCATTTGGATTGGGTCAAGTTTTGTGGTGTGTGCACTGATGGTGTACGATCAATGTCTGGTCAATATGAAGGACTACAGGCGCTGATTCGTCGCAAAGTCCGGGATTGTTTGTGGACCCATTGCATCATTCACAGAGAAGTACTTGCATTGAAATCGCTGATCCTTCCACTGAATCTCGTCCTAGAATGTGTAATAATTGTGGTAAACTACATAAAAACTAGACCACTTAAAAGCTAGATTTTTCAAAAACCTATGCGAGGATTTGGGGGCCGAGCACACGTCCCTTATATACTAGTGCAGCTCGCGTTGGCTCTCACGTGGCAATGTACTATCTCAAACTTTTCAACTTCGACAAGAAATTTACAATTTCTTGAAAGAAAATGATCATGTGAACGCCAACCATTTCGCGAATCCAGACTTCCTGCTGAAACTGGCATATTTGTGTGATATTCAAAAAACTAAATGCAAATAATGTTTCTCTTCAGGGCCGTACCTTTCATATATTGAAGTTTGAAGAGAGGATTTTAGCGTTAAAGAAAAAACTACAGATGTGGAAAAGAAAAGTGAATGATAATGGAGGTAAAGAGTTTTGTATTGCAGCAGTACATGTAGTACACTGAAACTAGCAAAAATAGGGGATAATTTGTAAAGTTTTGAAACTTGGGAATTAGGTGAAGAATGTATTGTTTACGACTACTAACTCTCTCCTAAATTTATCGGAACCACGCACCCCTAAAAGCCACCCCTAATGTGCACGCTCGGGTAGTTTCCAAAATTACAATTTCTTTGTCATTTTTTGGATAAAGAAATGATGCTATTGGCATATTAGGACCTCGAAAGACCTACGTATCAACATTATGTGTTATACACAATGAAACAGCTGCTTCGACATGATTTTTGATCGAAAAACTCGGGTTTTAGTGCGAATAGAAGGTGCTTTCATATGAAAACAGCTTTCAGTTCTCCGTGCACCGCTTTGTGGCGATATGTCCATGTACCTGAGAAAGATAATACTTCTTTATGATATTTCAATTTTTAGACAGACTTACACTTTTTTCTATACGTGGTGAGGTTTCAAGAAATAAGCCGTTCCGGGGATAGAATTCAAAATCGCAATTTATCCATCATTTTTTGATAAAGAAAGGCGTCACTGTACTAGCAGAAGGAGGAATCATTTACCTTCGATATCACTTTTATAAGTGTAAAACTATTGCTAAATAGAGCTTTTGATTTTTTAACTAAACAGACCCGACCTGGGTAACCTTACAAGGAGGTGCACCATCATCTAGGGGTGGTTCCAACCCAAGGGTGGAATCGTAGCACAATTCTGAATTTCGGGAGTGGGGGGTTTACGAGAGTCTACACCCAATTACCACATTACTTCTATCAATATTACATCTGCCGGTTTGTAGTGGTTAACTTGCAAAAATACTTTTATTAATGAAGTACGGGTAAACTTAAGGAAGACTATGTATAGCTTTTGAATCACAAAAGAAATTCAGGAACTATGGTTGCGAGAAGCAACTTCGTTACCCCACAAATCCGATCTTTTTTGTTGCAAGTCCAAGGATTATTTCTTTAAACTTTAAGGTTCGAACTTGGAATATTTTCCAGTGCTTCTTTTTTTTACTTTTTTCCGTTCTATCTCTGCATTACATTTCTCTGTGTAAATATTTTTTTTAATCGAACGGCTGCAAAGAACGCAGCGCGAGTTCAGTTTCGTCTTTTGATTTGACAGTCATTTCTTTCAGGTAACTGACTATATGTCTTTCTCTTGTTTAATATCTTAGGTGAAACATTATGCAACTCGATGCTTTTTACTGATTCAATGTGCACGTGTTTCCCTCTCCTCGATGTTTACTTGATGCAATCAAAGTCATGAGGCCCTTTGGAGCTGTGGTTTTGCACAAGAATACATATTCCATCCGAGGTTCTCAACCTACATAAAAGTATATTTATTATTGTTTTATTATATGTAGCATTAAATCTTGCACACACTCAAATTATCATAGATTTGTAGAACGTTCTTGTCCAGAGAATAATACAATGCGCGCTGGACTTGCATTAACCCATTAAAAGCGAATGGCAGAGGAAAGTTGAAAAAATATTTCTTATTCATAAATTAATTAAAAATTTGAGTTTTATAATCGAATATGATATAAATAATATTCCACGAATAGTGTAAAAGTCCAATTTCAATTTGTTGTAGAAGCTCGAAAATTTTTCTGTGGCACCGCTCATCGTTAACAATATCCATATTACATTCTTTAGTTAATGGGATGCTTCGATACATTTTGCATGAGGCTACTTTTTAATGTTTCGAATTACTACATCTCGTATTGTACCTTTTTTTCATAACCCGAAATCTATTATTTTTAAAAGATGTACTTCTCTGACATTCATCGATCAATACACGGAAAAGTATTTTGTACATTGTAAACACAAATTGCTATAAAAATTCACAAAGTCGATTGTGGAGATTGTTATAAGAGAAAGTAGAATACTCTACACAATATATTATTGCTATGAAGAATTCCATTAAAAGAATCACAAGGAGACTTCACTGATCTCAGTACGTAGCTTTTCTTCGTATCTCAGTACACAAAAATCTGCCTATCGGGAAAAGATAACTCACAGCACCATTAATGCTCAAACGCGAAATCAAAAATATGTGTAATTTAATTTGTACATTTATTGCACACAATGAATCAGTACTTTGAAGAAAGTAATAAGCTCAAAAAATTTCTTAAAATTGTTATTCCAGCAAATATAAATATCGCTTCGAGAAGTCACGAATAGAACGACTGTCCTTAATTCTTTTTTTCTTCTTTCAATCAATAAAGAAATAGCCAGGTAATTATTAAAATACGTAAGCAATCATATTAAAATACTCGAAAATGTATTTAAAAATCTCAAGAAAAATATCGGTAAAATAATTTGGTATTCCATTTTTGCGACGTTGCCCGAAAACGGTTAACAACAATTTGTTTTTAAGTTTTTCTCGAATAGAACGTTCCATGCACCAGTTAAAATAAACTTACATTATGAAGCACCGAATCACGACAAAGAGCGCGCAGAATTCCAAGCAACTCTAACAAAGCGCGCGCAAGGAATATTTGATGAAATATGTACGGGATACCCGATCACCTATTCGCACTGAAACCCGAGTTTTTCGATCCAAATCTTGTTGAAGCTGCTGTTTCGTTGTATATATCACTAAATGCTGATACATGGGTCCTTCGAGGTCCTAATATGTCAAAAGCATCATTTCTATATCCAAAAAATGACAAAGAACTTGTAATTCAGGAAACTACCCCCTGATTGAAGAGTTTATATCTCGCGAACCACTGGACGTAACTCAAAAATTGTCATCACCTGTTTTGTAGGAAATTTAATGAGGAACAATTTGTTATATAAATAACATTTTCAAAAACCTGACTAGTTTTTCGTCAAAACGGTAAAAACTGCGAACGTACACAGTAGGGGTGACTTTTAGGGGTGCATGGCTCCGATAAATTTGAGGGTGAGTTAATAATTGTAAACAATAATTCTTCACCTAATTGCCAAGTTTCAAAACCTTACGAATTATTTTCCCCTAAGGACTTGTTTTCGTCTAATTTCAGTGTACTAATGATCTGGAGATACGTTTTAACGTAGTGTGCTGACACTTTTCACAGAGCACCTGTTGCAACTAGCTGATTGGTTCGCAAAGTACTTCCCAACAGACCAAACGAAGAAGGTGGCGTGGGCCCAAGATCCATTCCATGTTGAAGCTTCAAAAGAATTCACTTCACAAGAAGAAAATCTGATTGAGCTATCAAGTGACAAAAGCCTGAAATTAAAATTCGCTTGTTTAGATTTGACGGAGTTTTTGATAACTATAAAAAATGAGTATCACACTCTAAGTGCAAAAGCGATGAGGGTTCTCATTTCCTTTGCGATTTCAATTCTGTGCGAAGCTGGATTTTCAGCAGTTGCTGTTATAAAGAGTAAATATCGTTCGAAAATTAATGTCGAAAAAGAAATGAGAGTAGACGTATCAAGCTTTATTCCGCTATACATTGAGCAGCAGGTTCACCCGGCACACTAAAACAATTTGTTATACCAAGAGCATTTGTAAAGTTATTTTATTATTTATTAAATTTTATTAATATGTTTTCCTATCGATTACAATTAAAGTACTTGCATGAATTTCAAATACAAATTGTATTAATTATATTTACACCCTTACCACTTATAACAATATACCACAGTAAGATATTTTATGACGAGGGTGCTGTGAGAAAATTCTTGTTCTCTTCAGGGTGGGAACCCCTGCTCTGGACACAAGTTCTATCACCGCTTGTTCATTACATCGGCCTTCTGTGAAGCCGCATAGGGTGGCTTTCATTTTCCCGCGTAATTCATGTTTCAGCCTATTAGCTAGTATCCTATTAATAACTTCCCCAACTCTGCGAGGAGCGTAATAGGCCTATATGACTTAATTAGCTGGTCGTCTCTATTTCCTCGTTTCTGGAATGAACGCAGGAGACCAATTTTCCAACACCTCGGGAAGTAGCCGCTGTGGTAACATGATTCATAATTTCTTGTATCTTTGCCCTATAGTACTTCGCCATGTTGCGTAGCATGTCATGTGTTATACTACCAAACCCAGGACACTTGTGTGAACTTAATATTATACATTACGGTGTTTATTTCATTATCTGTTAGTTCATCACCTGTTGGTTGTAAGTGATAATAATGATTTATTTCCACCCATATAATTACAAAATAAATAATTGTCTTAGGTATAACTGACCATAGTTACCAGTAGTAGTGGGAATGACGTTTAATACTTTTGTTATTATTAATCTCGAATTTTGACTGCACATTATATTTACGATTCATTTTGGAATAATAAATTGATAACAGTTCGTATTTGATTTTAAAAATATTAAGTATTAAATTATTATTAAGTACTAAATCCGCCACTGCCCTAGGGCACTTCATCGGAATTGATGGGATGGTCCCTTGCTTGTTACCGGAGAGTAACTTAGTTCATCATCCTCTAACTATTGTTAAATCTAGATGCTAAAAGATAGAAGGTTGTTTTGAGTTTTTTTCTTCTGATATAATGAGAACTTTATTTGGTTTGGACATTGCGTTTCGTGGTCACTGAGAGAATTTACGGGAGTAAAATCCAGGCATCTATTTTTCCATCATCAAATTGATTGCGATACACAACCAAGCACTTTCTGCTGATTTATCTTCATCCAACAAAATAAAATATTTGAGCAAAACAATTACATATCAGCTATTTCGTACATTATCAGAAGAAACGAAGTTCATCATTAAGGAATGCAAGAGTGCGAAATTCTTAACAATCACTGCCGATTCAACAACGGATGTTGCTCATTTGATTGCTATTTTAGTATGGTCTGTTAGTATTGGATAAGATGCGAAAGAAGTAGGACTGCCGAGACAGCGCCGGAAACGGACAAGTACCACTAATGAAACACTGACTTCCATTATAGATTTGACTCTGAAGATGAGAAGAACAAAAACGACTACAACCATGTGGCGTACCGAAGAGACAATTAAAAGTGACCATAAAAGATTACTATTTACCACCGAGACAATTGCTGAAGATAGGAAGAGTACTGAACCAAATATTAATTACCGGAAAGTCTACTGAGAAATGTATATGAAACCACAATACAGCAATGTCATCTATGAATGTAGAAAAGAAATGTCTAATATAGATGAATGGATATGGGTGTTACAAGGTGATATGTTATAGCGTGTTATGCCGTACCTTTGTAAAGGTATGTACAGTTTCTCAAAGTGCTCATGAGATTGAAGAAACGAGATGACTGGGAAAAATTTCTATTGATAGTTTAGACCAGAGGTCCTCAAACCTTTTTGTTTCGTGGAAAACTTTTTGTTTCGTTTTGGGTAGATCCCCTGCTTATCTAATATTGAATTTTTGCAAAATCATCAACTTCAATTATGTTTTTGACATCTGGTATTGTGCTACTCACTCTGAAAGATTTCAATGTCTAACTAGCGTGAAAAACATAAAAAACACATGTTCCTTATTAAACATTTATTAATTGAATTCAAGTTTAAACCAACTAAATTAAAATTTAGTATCTATTACACACAATAACACTTTTTAGTGGGAGGAATGAATCTGATGCTTTAATAACAAACTTTGTAACACTTGTAACATTTGGCATCAATTTAGTTAGGTTTAATCTCAAATCTACTCGGTCATTGATGACCAGTCTGTTTCTTTTTTTGTCAGGAGGTTGGAAGTCACGCTGAAACCCCTTTCCACCAGGTATGAAGATGGAAAAGCAATTAAAAACTTTCTCGCGATATTCCATAATACGAGATAAAAAAACATATCTTTTTGAATTCAGAATTGCTGTTATCCGTTTCTAAACTGTACCTTAAGTTCTACTTAATCCAGTCAATTTCTCTTGTAATATGACATCCCTTTCTTCAATGTCACCATACAGATTGATTGTTCACTGTGGTATTACCATAGTCAAAATATCATGAATCCTAGTTTCAAAAATCTGTATAGAGGGAATTTAAATGTCAAACCAGAGAAAAACCCGGGTTAGGATGGGATGGTACTCACGAAAAATCAGAAACTACAAAGACTACAAACTTCAAATTTTGGAGATAGGTTCCTTTAAGGGTGTAGACATCCGCTCAGAAAGGAATTTACGAAAATCCTCCTCTAACGGGGTGAAATGGGGACTGGAAAGTTTTTTTTACGTATCCCACCATAACTGTAGAGTGCCTCGAGCAATTTCAACCAAACATGATACACAGATGGCTGACTATATGAAAACAAGCACTGTGGAGGTAAGACACCCCTAGGGAGGGGTGAGATGGGGACGACATATAAAAATAATAGAAAATCCTATATTATAATCGAAACCATACTTTTCGGTGCCCTGGAGATGGATAAGAGCGTTCCCAATGCTTTGTAAAACAACAATCAGTCCACATTACAGATATACCCCCAACATCCCTGGGATAGGGATGGTAATGAAGGGCAGGTAATAATAAAAAACGACCGATATTAGTGTTGAATAAATAATTTTTGGGACCGCTGAAGTGAAGTAACACCCGCAATGCCAGATACACGATCATTGTCAGATACAAAAATACACGATCACTCCCTATAAGGAATAAACACCCTTTGTGATGGGGTGATAAGGAGTGAAATGTAAAAATAATCGAAAGTGACCAATATTAGTGTTGAAACCGTAATTTTCGGGGTCGCTGAAATTAGTGGTCACATTCTTGAAGATGTCAAAGTTCACAATCGGCCCCTATATACTCCAGCACCCCTAGGGAAGGGGGTGCCATAAAAACCATCGAACATGACATACCACTGACGAGTCCATAATTTTCGGCGTCTTTGAGGTGATAGTGAAATTCCGATATCGTATAAGTCTGAACTCAGCCCTCATAAAACAAACACACCAGTAGCACCCCTTGTGTGGGTGGATGGAAATAGGTTTATGGATAAAAAGAATTGTAAATTAATTTTGAAGTATACAAATATGCAAATTGCATCATATCCATAGTATTAGGGTTGATGAGATTTTAAACTACCAATGCCGTTAAATTTAGGTTGAGATCACATAGTGGCACGGTATCCTTAGAGCTGGGGTGTGAAGGGCAAGATCTAAAAATAAAGTAATCAGGGTCGAGTTTTTGTGTATTCTGGTCATGTATGTGAGGTAAAAAAGCATTTTACAAAAATTCGCCCCTAAGGGGATGAAATGGAAAATTGGTGTTTTTAAAAAACATTTTGTCAATTACGTCAGTGAAATGAGAAATTGATAGACACCAATACTATCAAAACTCCACCGCTAATGGATAACATTTTCAATGGATATCAATGTTAGAAAGAATAAAGTTACAGACTTATTTCAAAATTCACGCGAGCAAAGCCGCATGTACTCTGCTGGTACTGACAATAAAAACTGGCACTCAATACTCAACAATATTGACGCTTCACAGCCACAATATAAATTCTGAAATAAATGGAAAAACGAGAAAGAAAGAAAGTATGTAAGAAAGAAAGAAAAGAAGACCGGTAAGTGGGTGGAAAGGCGAGGAATCGGATGTAATTTGTAGATTATGTGTCAAAATTGATATGTATCGTAAGAGAAGGGGTTGCGATCATTCTGTAATTGCAGGATCAAGCATCAGCATAGCGGATGTACGACCTCCTTGCGGCAGGGTTCACGTTATTCTCACGAATTTAGTGTCATGGATATTACATGATTTCCAAAATTTGATAAGATTTCGTTCTTAAGTTACCAGGATATTAATTTTTGAAGTTATAAAAGCTTCCACCTCTTAAGGTCATTTATGGGCGTGAATGGTACGATGATGGCTGGGAGTGGATTGAAAAACCTTATTTTGCGTGTTACACTGAAAAATTCTCTCTGGACAAACGGATGTCATAGCTGTTCGAGCACACCCCCTCACTCATGCTGCTTTGGCTAGTTCAATTCTTAAACGGTTGGATTTGATACAGGAAGAAGAATCTGCACTGGATACAGTTATTAATTCTCCTGAAAGTTCCTTAGCGGAGGCTAGTTCACTATTCGTCGAACTGATAAATTCTGGTCTGGAATATAGTCGGACATGACCATTAATCAAATTCTAATGAGAGCGATGAAGAGTTATGGCGTGTTGAATCGCGGACAGTGTGTTTGATCGAAGGATTGTTGGTACGCCGTGTCTCCAACATATCTAAGAACAGATAGATATGTTTATCACAGAAACAAATATATACTTATAATTTTATACCCGTCATAACATTTTTTAAACCCAACAATAAATATCTTCATCCGACAAGACGGATGACAGAGGTCATAAATGGATGAAATAACTATTATTTAGTTCAAACTTCATATAGTTATTTGAAGAGATTCAAAATTATTGAAGATAAGACATGTTTATGAAACGAAAATGAGAAGACAATAGACCATCTATTGTGGGAGTGTGACCTTTATGGGTCGGAAAGAGCGCGTTATGTTAAAATGATGAAAAGGAAGGACCTAACTCAACTACAAACGATCCATGCGTTAATAGAGACAATAGGAAAATACTAAGTATTTGCTTAGAAAATTAAAAACATAAAATTGAAAGGATATGGCTGATAAAAGGACTGAAGATGGTATGAATAGTGAAGAGAGACAGGAGTTTAGTGGAAGAGTGAAGGAAGACAGGAAGAGTAAAGGAACGGTTTAGAGTGAAGAACAACCAAGAAGAATCAAGCAGATAAAAATAGTTTTTAAGAATTATAAAAATAAATCATGTAATGCCTTTCGATGGACACGTGACATTAAATAATAAACTTAAAAAAAGATAAAGATGTTCACCGAAGTACGTTCAGAAACATCTAAACAACTTGTGGATATGCAACCTTTCCGTTTAACTAGGGGTAATGTTGATACTGAGAAGCTGAGTGGTTCGTTTACTCGAGATCCACCATTCCTTGAAATTGAGGATTTTGTATCACTCAGAACACAGGAGCGATTGAAGGGGTGAACTGTCACTTGGCTTGAGGTATCTGCATCATCTGCATGAAGAGAATGCTAGGAGAAAATTTTGAAGTGAAGTTGAAACGAAAGAATAAGGCGTTAACTCTAGCCTCGTTCCCAGTTCTCTGAAAATTAAAAACATAAAATTTACAGTCGCCCTCTTACTCTTAACGAGTTTGCATAACCAAACAGTCGGGTGATGACCTCAAAGACTTGCTCAGATTCGAGCTTGCACCCTTCCCCATATCCCTCTTCAATAACGAAGGAATGCGCAAGGGCAAAAAGTCAGCGTTATACGAAGCATTCTCTCCTGTACAGAAAGAAGACCACAGCAGCAGAAAATGTGCAGAAATTGACGATGGATGTGCAGAAATTGCTGCATAAGGCTGTATGGTGTAAGACTACATCACCCACGTTCGATTAAGAGCAAGACCTATGTAGACTATGTACAGACACTTTGGGTGTAATGCCATATTAGTATAATAATAAATTTATTGTCAAAAAAGCAGTTACAAACTGCGTATGACCACGTGGAGGACAATAAACTAATTTACTCTCCGGAAGCAAGCAAGGGACCATCCCATCAATTCCGATCAAGGGCCCTAAGGCAGAGGCGGATTCAAAANAAGACAAAACCTAGAGAACCTGTATGAGAAATCCGCCTCTACCCGAAGGAAAACCGGAGCAAAACACGGACCAGGATGGGACCGATAGTATTCGATGGATACTTCAGTGACGTCAATAATCAGAATACCAAAGCAGCTGGACGATATCACCGTGCAATCGTCCACAAAATTTGAATTTTTGTTATCAACTGTCGTTCACTGTATCAAGAAAAAATTCAATCCAACGACATCAATAAGAGAAACTTATGTTCAATGCTAATGACTGAAATGGCAGCAAAAGATATCGAGATTCAGCAAGCCATGTCGTGATAGCGAAAACTGCAATATCTAAGGTTGCTGACTTCGATAGTGTAACTATCCAAATTCCATTTTGCCAGATTGCCCCTACTCGACACGATGCCTGGAGCCATTCTTTTCGTACCTATCTGCAAGTGCAGACGTGACTGGGCTTCGAAAAGTTTCCGTCGGTTTGGGGCACGACTTAAACGAAACGAGGGTTGATCCCCATGGATGCAGCTCAAAAGTTGCTGCACAATACAATGCAAATGTACTACAGGGTGGGACTTTGAACTACAAAAAAACGGGACTTCGGTGCTCAACCATCTGTAAGAATTGCGAAAGAAGTGCTTGCGAGAATACATCTGAGACCGACCTCAACGAGGAAGACACAGACATTGAGTGTGCCGAGGAAGGCGTCATCGATGAGATCATTGCTCAGAAAGAAGAGGAATTACTGAGAGATAATGCCGACTTGCCATTGGGATCAAAAAGGTCAAGGCTTTTATGAATTAATATTAATGCCTAATTTGTAATAATTTATATACATTCTACTTAGTTATATCCACGAATCATTTCATGTAGTAAACATTTTTTTAAAATACATTTTTATACATCGGTATTTTTTTCGATGCAGGTCATTTTTTAATTCTGAAATGAACATCTCATTTAGGATAGGGTTTCTATTGTTTCGTATTGTACGTTATTCATAGAGAATTATTGAAAGATGAAAGTTACTAGAGAAAGACATGCATTTTTCGCAGTTTTTCGATATTTTGGAAATTTCTTCGAAACTTTGAAGCGCTACATATTTATATGTATTTGTCTTCAAAGTGTTTATAGAGTGTAAATTGTAGGAAATTTAATGCTCTTTAACTTCTGTGATGAAATATTTTCAGCTAAAACGCAATGTGTAAAAGTTATAGGCAAATAACTGAAAAAAGTCTGAAAATTTCAAGATTTTTCAACTGTCCTGAAGTTTGCACAGGGTTGAATTGGAAAACCTTTTCCAGGTAAAATGTACCTGGTAACTGGACTATTTATCCTGAAATGAGTAATATAGCGGTGAGTCTGTGTCTCTAATTTTGATGACGGTTAATCTAAAGGAACATAGAATGGGATATTGAGCAACTTGTTACGGGCGCAACAATTTGAAAAGCCATGACGGCAATTACGCAGTGTACCGATCACACTTCCTACACGTTTCTAGCGAAATGGATCATAAATCCAACCTTCCCTCTGACGACGGAGATAATCTTTCACCTGGGACTTCTGGTCACCTGACGAAGCAGAAGGCACTTTCTTACCCGTGACCGCCCGTGACTGACCTTCTCTAACACCAACCTACGGACATAAAAATATTAAGTAATAAACAAATTTTTATCCTCTCATTGCTTGGTAGAGATAAGAATTCACGAATCAACAACTTTCGCTGTTTCTTTAGATTGCCTTTAAGCGGGAGACATCTGTTAACGCGATTTCAGGCTAGAAAAGGTTTAGAAGACATTTATCTACGTTGGACAGCATGGAAATTTTCATTTGTTTGGAATATTTTCCGCAGTATTTTGGACGTAATGCTGGAGAAGTGTGTGTTCAATTCTTTGGTAAATCCAGATTTCTCATATTCTTTATTGAGTGTGGTGTGTGCTTAGCAATTTCATTGTCGTATGTGAAAACTCTATTTTACTGTTTAGCAATGATAAACTGCATTACAAGTTTTGAACGATTATTAAAAAAACCAGTTGAATAAGACTGAGTACTAGCTGATTATTTTGTTAGAGATGTGTTCACTTGTCAAATGCATTTTGTATACTAAAATTTTATCCTAATTGATTTCATTCAAAGCCATTAATTGCAATTTTTCTTCTATGTACAGAAGCAATGAATATAGTTTTACAAGAAGTCATGGGTACCATTGCTTGCAATGGCAGTAAGCTGAAATTGGATCAAGCATGTTTACATGTATTTTCATCTGCTGCATCCGAATATCAAATATGGAAACAAGTTGATGAATGTCATGATGTAAGAGACTATTGTTTTGTAATATTTTTAAAAATCTATGATTCATGAAATTTTTTATTGCTAATGTTATTCTTGATTTTTCTATTTACAGTGCAAATTTTTGCCTTGGATTAGTGTTCCAAGTAATAGATCTGTATTTAGTATTGTGGACACTAAATATCCTATATCCCTTTATTTAAGTGACAGTAACAATGATATTCGCTGTCAGTGAGTCATTTAAATTACTATTGAATACTAATATTATTTTTGAATAGTTTACAGAATAAATAATCATATGTGTAGTCATAATTAGCATTTTTTAATATTGCAGAACAACATATCGATTGGAAGAGTATGGTTCTTATTCCTGGAATTTTTCTGATAAAAGTTGTGGTTCCATGATACCGTTAGATGAACCTTCTGTTCCGTACATAGGTAAGTTTTTGTTCATCTACAGTGAAACCTCAGACATTCAAAACTCATGGGACTTTTCTAAAATTTCTTATTACCAAATTTTTGAAAAATTCCTAGATTAATTTATCTAATTTTCATCTCAGACTAAGGAAAGCAAAATCATTCCCTATTGATTAATGTAATATGAAGCATAATTTTAGAGCAATATATTAATGTTTATAGCACAATATTACAAGTGTGTATTTATAACAATGTGTCATTCTTTTTAACTCTTAACTTCCGATTACCTACTTGCGGAGGAGTGTTTGCTTCATCAACTGACTGGTGAAAATTGTGACAAACCCAAGACCTCAGAAGTTGTGAGGAAAAATGGCATCTGATACATCTGTATGTGGAAACAAGATTCAAGTGATTGAAGCATAGGGGGCCACTGATGGTCATTTATCCCCTGTAGGAAATATTATCTAGGTTCACCGGTACAGACTAGATGGATGTTGTGTATAAGCTTTGGGAGTTGTGGTCCTGTATGCAATGGCCATTGCAGGCGGTTCTGGGTTTGAGTCTCAGTCCGTAGAAATTTTCACCTGCTCGTTGCTGATGCAAATGTATAAACTGCTCGCTTATCTTCCATTAGTGAGAGGAAGTAAAAAACGGGATTGTAAACAGATTTTAGATTGTAAAGATCTTTTTCACCGCTTCTTCCAAATAATTATAAAAAATCTTATTGTTGCCAACAAGCTAACTGGAAGCTTCCAATAAAGAACGAATTCTAAGAAAACTATTGTTAGGGAAATGAGTCAACTACAGTAGCTCCTTTGTTTAGTTCAAAGGGTGAAGCTGTTGTAAATATGCTTCAGAGACTTGAATACAGCAGAACAGTAAATCTATATTTTGATCAATAAGACCATTTTTATACATTACAACAGTATATAATTGGTGTGTTTTAAAGAATAAAACAAATGTCTGGCAGTTTAAAATTTGAATTATCAAAATCCTATCCTAAAAATTTTGTTGGAAAGTTTTCTAGAACATGGTCTTGAATGGGAAAGTGTTGGGATCAAATAAAATCTTTGAATTGTTGAGAATTTTGAATTTAAGCCTTCAAATTCTTTTGGTTCCATTGTATAATTTATATAACACACGCGCATACACATACATATATACATACGCGCACACACACCCCATCATTAATTGTACGATTTACAATCATTATAAATAAATAAGTTTATTTTTTTTAAAAACTGTTACCAAGTGTGGGACCACGTGAAGGACTATAAACTAATTTACTCTCTGGAAGCAAGCAAGGCACCATCCCATCAATTTCCATCAAGGGTGCTAAGGCAAAGGTGGATTCAACATTTCAGCACACTCTTAAGATAAGAATAAAATAGTTCGGTGTGTGTTATAATATTAACATAATTCCAAAAATATTGAATTTAATAAAACAAAAATAAGTTATTTCAGAAGTACATATGAATGTCAAACTATTAGATTATTCGGAAAATATTGCTTAAGTATTAAAATAACACTAAATTCCAGATTAGTTATTCAATAGATGTAAGAGAGGTAGAATTCTAGGCAAGAGTCTAACTAGTCTGTATAAAAAATCTGCCTCTACCAAAGCAAACTGAAAAAAGACCAGACCAGGATGGGGCTACAGAATTAATGTACACCACCATGCCAAGATTGAGTGCATATAAATCTCAGCTTTTATGAATAATAAGATACAATACAAACATGCAGGTAAATAGTTTTGAAATTGTCATCAGTTATTTTGAAAGTACTACTGCAATGGCATGATGTACAAGATGAATATAACTTTTATTAAAATCAATTAATGTTTATACATTGTAGAAGCACTGGTGCAGTAGGTAGTTTTTAATTGCGGATTTGAAGAGATTCAACTTATTATATTTTTGGGGAGGGAATTATATAGAACAATACCCGAATGATATGACCCTGTTTGACAAAGAGTAGTTGACATTCCAAGATGATGAATATTATTCCTATTACAAGTCATTGAACAAGACATTTTCATTTAAAGCAAGAGTGATAACAAACATGACTGTTTCATAAATGTAAATGCTGGGAAGTGTTAAAATATTTAATTCCTTAAATAAAGGATAAAGGTTTACAAGAGTTTCAGGGATAAGATTTACAAATTAATCCTCTTTTGAAAATTTGAATGCTCTGACTGGAATTGCCCCAGAAGATAATGCATATTGTAAATGGGAGGAAACATTTCCAAAATATATGTAACAGGAAATATATGGACTAACTACATTAACTAAGATTCGAATTGTGTAACCATATTTGTGTAATTTGGAATTAAGATTGTCAATGTGACAATTCCATTTCAGGTTGTCTTGAATATAGATATAAGAATTATGTATTCTTAATGGTTTTTCATTGTGTCCCATTAAACAAAAACCCTGGGTTAAAGATTTTGTGATCCTGAGAGAATGTCTTAGACACTGTTTTGTCAGTGTTTACAAAGAGACAATATGCATGGAACCAAACTGAAAGGTTAGACAAAACATTTTGAGCATTGACATGTTTACATAGTAAATTAGGGTCATCAGCAAAAAGAACCATTTTGCAATCTGATGTGGAGAATGACATGTCTTTCACATACAACAAACATAGTAGAGGGCTGAGAATTAACCAATGGGGAACTCCACGAGTAAGTGTCTTTGTTTCTGAAAGATGATGTTGAAGTACTTTATTTTTAGTACACAATTTTTTGACCAGTTGATATATCTTTTAAATAGGAAGTTAGCCATTGACGTTCAAGACCACGAATGCCAAAAAAATGTAATTTTGATAGGAGAATTTTGTGATCGATGACATGGAAAGCTTTGAATCAATCAAGAGAGTTTTCCCCATTGTCAAGAGATGTGGTGACATAGTTTGAATGCTGAAATAAAATATGAATTTGGTAGTGGAAAAGGATTTCTGTAATACAGTTTTGATCGTCTGATAATGTTATTTTTTTTAATATACAAAATCTAGGAGATGCTTATGGAAAAATTTCTCAAAGATTTTTGGGAAAGACAGTAGTAGAGAAATTGGTCAATAATTTCCAACATTGAGCTTGTTTTCTTTCATATGTTAAAATTGCACTTTAGCTCTATTAAATTTCTTATGAAACACCCCTTCTGATAAAGGAGCTATTAAAAATATTTGTAAGTAGATTTAATATAATATAGGGCAAGAATCTAATGATAAATTCGGGCATATCATCTTTGCCTGTTGAAAATTTGTATTTTAATATACTGATGTTTTTCATGATTCCCATAGCATTAGTTCGGAAGTGAATATAGAATGGGGAACATTGATTTTGAGACATTGAATTCATCATTTTACCTACTTCTGAGAAATAAGAAGCAATTTGAACAAACAAATTTGTGATGTCTTTTGAACTTGATGCCATTTTGCTATTGTTTATTAGGAAATTCTTTTTCTGAAGGTGATGTTTTATTTTTAATCATATTCCACATGGTTTTGGTCTGGTTGTTCAATTTTAGTATCTGCCTGTCATTTTCCGTAACTTAACCAGCATAGACTACTTTTCAAAGAATAGTCTTACATTTACAGAAAAAAATCATGAAATCCTGGTGGTTGATTATATAGTTTTGAAAGATTTTATTATTAAATTATTATTATATAAACGGTGTTTGTTTTTGGAAGAAATTCTTATCCTTTGGGTTCTCCATCTAGTGTATTTCTTTGTGTTAATTAACTTGTCTGAAGTTGGAATGTAAAGTATTAATAAAACACAATAAATATATAATGTGATAAAGCTCATAAGTTGTATATTAAAATAATCAAAGCAATATTTAAATAGTTTTTCTTGTCTTATTTTAGCTCTCATTGGTGCATTTCTTACATTTCTTGGCATTGCTCTGATGTGGAATTTGGGGAAGATTTTTTCTAGATGGGTAATTCACCTTCGAGAACGCAACCAACCATTTTCAGAGCTGGAAAGTGTAAGTTTTATTTTATTCTTATAATTTTCTTTATTCCTTTATCTCATGTTCATTCTATGTCTATTAATATTATGAATGCAACATTTTTCTGTCAAGAGCTTACTTATAAATTCAATCTCACTTGTGTCATATTTGCAAAGAATTTATACAAAGGTAGAGTTTAACTCTAAGAAATTTCAAACATGGTTAAATTTTGCTAAGATTTTTTTTCTATTTACTTATTTAACCAGCTATTGGACCATAGTTGTAGTATATAACACTACAGTTCCACTGCAGAGATGCAGACTATCTGTATGGAGACTGAATTACAAAAATAAAAAATATATTTACTTTAACTAACTTAAGAGCTAAAACTTGCAGACTAGAGAAAATATGCTCAATAACTTTTTTTCAAAGATATATCGTTAAAATGTAAATTAAGACACACTTGTTAGAATAAAACATTTCAGAGAAACAGAGTACGATTGTCGCAGCAGATTCATTGTAAATGAACTGTTTGGTGGAACTGCGTCTCGGCTGCCATGGAACTGTTGCAACGGCTCCGTTACTTTAACACCTCTAATTGCTTCCTTTCATTCAGACATTTTAATAGTATAAGTTCAAGACCTCTTATCCCTATAGTATCTAACATTTTGAATAATATCTCATAACTACTTTATCAAATGCCTTAGCTAAGACAAGAAAAACTGCTGTGACAGGTTCACTCTTGTCCATGGAATTCCACAATAACTGTGTAAGATCAGCTATGTTACCTTTTCTAAAACCATATTGAAATTTAGAAATTATTTTAAGTTTCTTTAGAAAGCTTGTTGTTTTTTTGTTCTTGATAATCTAGAGTGCAGGAACTTTTCAAATACTTGTCAGTATAATTTTTCTCACAATATAATTGTTCCACTTGCATCATCTAAAAATGTTTGAATATCACACAATTTTTGGGTCTGTTATTAATTTATGAAGCATTTTTTCATTTTTATTTATTAACAGCACAATTCCATTAGTTATCAAAGTTTTTTGGACTTTTTTTTTTTTTTTTTTTTTTGCACCTTACAACTATAAGCTCTTTAATTTTATCTATAAACCAATCTTATTCATATTGTTCCTAAACAATATAATTAATTCCATTTCATATTATATCTTAAAGCCAAGAGTTTATTGTAATCAATTTTGACTTTTTGTTGCTAATGTGATTTAATGCAAGATTAATCAAAATTCAGCTTCAATTGTAATGTATAATGATCAGTAATTTCATAATTTAACCTACACAACTCAATATTTATATAAAAATACAAATGCTGATTGAGTTGTAAAGGTTAAATTGCAAAATGCAAAATGTTTTCTTCAAAGTATTTGTATTGATCATCAGATGAACAACTTTTCAAAATATTAATAGCATAAAATTTGTGAATTTTTTGCAGTGCAGAAATGCAGTGGTGGAATATCCATAAGGACTCTGAGTCCCAGCCCTCTCAATGAAACATAATATAATATTTGATTATTAATTTTAAAGTAATTTTTCATCAAATCAATAAAATGTTCATATTAGCATCAAAACACTGGTACAATCATAAAGCAAGAGTCAAAACTGTATGATGATGAACAAGTTTTTTGTACTACTAGGCAAATCAGCTAATTTTTATTAAATTAATTATTTAAGACTGCTGAACATGAAACAGACCCACAAATATTTGTCCAAGTATTTTTATCATTTTTTTTTCTTTTCACAATTTACCATTAGAACAGCAGTTCCTTGCTCTTTGAACATTAAAAAAAAAACAAATAGTAAAACTGTCACTCATTATAGTGTTAATCTAGAATTGTCAGCACATTATTGAAGTATAACAATAAGATAGAAGGATGCTTAAAAAAATATGATTTGAAGAGAGCAATGATGATAATTCAAGTGTAATTGAAGTTGGGTGTATAAGGAACCTCCTTTAAGACAATTTCATATTTGTTTCAAATATTAATACACTAATAACTTTTTGAATTTCTATTAATTTATAAAATAATACATATAATAGGAAATGGAGGCTATGGACATCAACATCTCAACAACACCTAGGCAGAATGAGTAGAACATATAATACATTTCTTAGGTACACACCCTAGCATGTTATACCTCCTATTCTCGTTTTGCACTCTGCAATTCTTGTCGGTATTTTCCTTCCCAAAAAAATCTTTGATAATCTTTGAAAAACATCTTGTTGAGAATTCACATGCTGGCTTTGGTGAGGATACGAAAGAAATAGTGGTTGGTTTTTCTTGGCATTGATGGCAATTAGAAATGATGATAGTATTTTCTATCCTCCAATATGCATAAAATTATTATGTTAATATGTGACTAATGCATGTAAATTACTTCTTTTTTTTTATATATATATACTCAGCTTTACAGATAAAGGGCACATTTTGATGCACTGTAATCTTATTTTAATTTCTGTGATCCTAGGATCTGGGAAGCCCGAATTCTGCTGATGGACCTTCTATTGCAAGGGGCGATATTATTCCTGCTGTTAGGAGGCAGAGACATAGAGTTATTTCTCTGGATGTCTTTCGAGGGTAAGTGTGTATTGCCATGCATTGAGGTAGAATGTTTGCTTCAGACGTTTGTCAAACAATCAACTGTTTATTTATTTATTTTTTATAAAATGTTAATGATAAGAATTGCAATGAATTATACTATGTGAAAAATTAATTTTTTATTATCTTACACTATTAAATTGAAGTTTCCATAGTATAAGTTAATGGTTTGTTCAAAATACTAATTTATTATCACTTTTTAATGTGATGAAATTGGCAACAGTGGATAATATCAGTTCAATTTCGACTTCTTGTTTTGAAAATAAATAATATAAATAGTCTCAAATTTCTGCAACGAATTTATGATCATTTGGTTACAAATTTTATTGGGATCCCTGCATAGAAATTTCAAAATATTTGAACCCACAAAAGATTTTCCTAAATATGACTTCTAACTTTAAACTACTATTTTTGAAATTTGGCACATATGGCCAAAACATTATGATACTTATTCAAAGACAGGAGTTTATTCTGTTATTATAAGAAAAGTAAATAGGACCCTTCACTGATATAATTAAATCTGCCCTTCCACAGTGTGACCTCTTGATCTGTATGCACAGCCTTGAATACTAGCATTTGGGTGAAAAGGGTAGCGAGGATACTTTTCTAAAAACATAGACTCACTATTGGATTTGAAATATCAGATACCCTAGTTTGCACTTGAGTAGGAAGAGATCCATGCGTATGCTAGGTGTGTGAAATTTAATTTATTTTTTCGTGTTGACCAATATGAGGCAAAAAAGACCAAATTGTTAATGGTTATGCTAGTTGTAACAGCCTGTACCTTAAGGTATCTTCAAGGTTTTCATCGGCTATAAACAATAAACACCTGACTCTACTTCTAATATCATGAATATGAATATTCCTTATGATGGAAAAATAGAAGTAGATAGATAGAAAGATAGAAAATGAATTAAATAAAATAATATTAGAAGTACAGACAGGTATTTATTGTTTATATTTTATATAGTCTATTGAAAGCTAACCAGGTACTTATTTGCTAATATTAAATGAAAATATCAAAATTATCTTATTTGAAACTGGACAATGTCAGAACACTTTGTCGTCCCAAAAATTTCCTCATAATCATTCATTGATTTACATTAAAATCATTAGGGCTGTTATCGAGAAAAGAAAGAAAAAACAGAAATGTTTATACATACATTCTTAATTGTTGTAATTTATTAAATTAGGAAGACTTCACTGAGAAAAATTCTTTAAATATATAATTTTAATTCTTTTTTCCATTGTCCATTTCTCATCCATTATTATCTAGCATCACTCTTCTTTGTATTCAATTTAAATATAGGTTTTTAATGTTATTTTGATTTGAACAATACTTAATTATAATTAATAATTATCTTTTACAGGATCTGTATTGCTATTATGATTTTTGTTAATTATGGAGGAGGACAGTATTGGTTCTTCAAGCATTCTGTGTGGAATGGTTTAACTGTTGCTGATTTAGTCTTCCCATGGTGAGTATAAGTACCACTTCACACTTACGACATTTTGTCAGTGCTCTGATTGATCAATGACCATCATGATTCTAAGTTTTATGAAACTGAGTTGTTAAGTATGCAGTTATGTACTGTTCCAACAATGAGATTATGAGAGTGGTTATAAAATTAAACTGGACCAAATGACTGGCATACTCCCTAAATTTTATTGAACATACATCAATTTAGAAAATGCCACTATTAGACAATAACTGAAACAATCTTCTTTTGAAAAACAGTTGTCTATTTATTAATTTATTTATGTAAAAATATTTATGAAGTATAAAAAATATTTTTTGTAGCTGAATTTATTTTTAGCTTTCAATCAGGTTCAAGTATCAAAATAGAAACCAGTCATGGGCTGCGTCATCCTGCTATTTTCTTTGTGTGATTCATCCTTGAAATTTATGCTAAGCTATATTGCAAAGTAAGATGTACCATTCATTTCTTTGTATGATAACATTCAGAAAAAAATTACAAGTGTCACAGTTTTATTGAAAACTTTGCCATGATATAATGGAGATGAAGATCAGGAGGCACAGTTTCATAATAAACACACAAGAGAAAAATACAAATCTAATGTAATGAATTAACAATACTAGTTTTAATGCATCTTTTGAATCATCAGGAGCACACACCCACATGACTTAAAGAAAGTGACAAAATATGTATTATAATTTGAAAATAAAATTCAAGTAAAATCTTTCATTAATTTGAATCTTGTTTCCTTCCATTGTTGGATGTTACACTTGGCCAGAAGGGCAACTTGGCAGTATTAGATTAAACTGTGTTTCTTTGTTAATTTTTCTGAAGGTTAAAATTGCTAAATTTTTTGTTTGTTATGGGATTTTGTACTCTGCCCAAGGTTTTCCCCCAATTTTTCTTCAAGAAGTGGCATTATTTAATTAATCCCTCAAGGCACAAGCATGTGACTGTAGTATTTGGGGTCTGCAGTGTCATTAGTATTTATTTTTTAAATTTTGAGTGGTAATAATAGTTACCAATATAAATATTTTTGAAATACATGCAATTCACAGAATTATCATTCTTATTCTATCATTATAATAAATAATAATACATTTTTTATTCTAAAAAAATACAGTTTCAAACTGTGTATGACCATATGGGGAAAATAAAATAATTTACTCTCAGGAAACAAGCAAGGGACCATCCCATCATTTCCAGTCAAAGGCCCTAAGATAGAGATGAATTTAATATTTCAGCACACTCTCTTACTGTATTTATACAAATATAGTCCCCCCCTCCCCATTTTTTCACCCTAAAAAAGAATTGCTCAAACATTCCATGAGGGGGACTAAATTAGGGCAGGAACCGCTAATTCAAAGTTTTGCAGGTGAAAACTAATGAACACAAACCGTATTCATTATGTAACACAAAGAACAAGGATAGAAGATCGATTATGACGAGATTACGTGCTCATTTGGAGTGGAAACCGAACTGGTCCTTGTCGTCTTGGAATAACCGATTGCCGTCACCATGCCAACCATGACGCATGTTTTTTGTTGTTGTTGTTGTTGTTGTTGTTTTTTAAGAGAGAGGGATCTTCTTTGACACAATGAAAGTTTGAGCTTTTGACACTAATTTCAAACTGGGAGTTCTAAATTATACTTGGGCAATTGGCAATGAAGAAGCGACTCGAGAATTCAAAGTAGGGTTGATCATGTGGATCTGGAGATGTCAAGGAGAGAGAATGAACTGCACCAATTAGTTTTTAATTTTAAAATTCTTATTATTATACTTACCATAGTCAACCATTTCACATGGAATTTTGAATGAATATCTCCCTTCAGAAACTTTCATTTTACTCAACTTAATTTTTTTCATACATTTTTTCTCCTGGGGGGGGGGTATATTTGGGTAAATACAGTAAGATAAGAATAAAAGTAGTTCTGTATGTGTTATGATATGAACACAATATCAACAAATTTGTATTTAATAAAAGTTTAAGAAGATTTTTCTCAGGTGCATATTATTGTAAATTATACATTATTAGGAAAATATTGTTTATAAATCATAATGTTTAAAATAACTCTAAATTGGATATTGATTATTTCCAGAAATCAGTGATTTATTATTTCCCAGAAATAAAATTCAGAAAAAATGTGTCAATCTGAATGATATAAATACCAAAACAATAATTCCTATGTCAGTCAAATTAACTGCAGTAATTGTACACACTATAAACACAGAAGTTCTTGTAGTCCAGCAGTCAAGAAGATAAAATATCATTACAAACGTAGATACTTGTACCTCCTTAGGGATATTTTCCTTTAAAGTTTTGTTCATAGAAGAAATAGCTTAATAATATAAATAAAAGTGTCATTGATGTTAGTTGAAAGACTTGTTAAAGTTGTTGAAAGTATTGTTATTTATTGTAATTAATATTTCTCAATTTGTTGTACATAATTAGTTGTGAACTGTGCCAAACTGTTTTTTTTTCTCTCCTTGCCTTGAAAGTTGTTTGCATCTTGTCTGGTTTGGAAAATAATGATGTAATTTAATATATGTAAATGAATTTGCTTTTAGGTTCTTATGGATTATGGGTGTGAGTCTGGTTATATCTCTGCGCTCTCAATTGCGTTCTGCACTACGACGCTATGATGTATTACATAAAGTATTGCGCCGCTCACTTATTCTTATCTGCTTGGGTTTACTGCTGAACACTGTGTCAAGTTGCAAGCGAACTGACATCAGTCGGATTCGACTTCCAGGGGTTCTGCAACGCATTGGGCTTGCATATTTGATTGTTGGTTCTATGGAAGCTCTCATGTTGAAGCCCCAGGGAACATATCAGTATGGTCGGTTAATGGTTTTCCAGGTATGATCAAATAATTAATCAATTATTGTTGTCATAAAATATGATTCTCGAATAACTAAATGTATTAATTGTTATAAATTTTGTCGACTTTCTTTTAATATTTTTAATTTTTTCCATCAAATTTTAGTAATATTAATGAAAAGGAAGTGAGATTTAAGACAGTTTAAAAATAGTATTACCATTTAAGTTGAATGCTATTTTGAAAACTTTTAGCTGCATTATTACATGTTTTGTTCTGAAGTGTTTTCTTTGGCATTCTATTCTCAGGTCTGAGAACATGTTGATGTACTTATTGTTCTGTAAAAGAAAATACAAGAGCATTCTCATTATTTGTTTGTCATAAATTAGAGTAAAACATGTTATATAAACTTGTTGTTGTTTGGAATGAGTTTGCCAGCTTTTATTAAAAAGTAGTTGTGTATTCATTCATTCATTCATTCAACACTTATCTTTTACTAACACATAGTAAAGCGAAAGAAACCATCTGAGAAAAACTTCTAATCATATAAGACTAACAGAAACAGCATATGGGGCAAATGGTTATGTTAATAAAGTGACAGATTCTCTAAAAGCTGTACTATTTCCACCTAGAACAACTTTCACATTATTATTAATTCCTGAAATATATTATTGTTAATACATTTTCTCCAAAACATTATCCCTGCCATAGCCTTTTGACTTGACAGAATGACTTAAATAATATTTGTGTACATAAGTTGTTTTGTACACAAATATTATTACATATATTTCACTCTCAAATATCTAACAAACACATCCAACATAAGGAATATTGTTTTTGCTCTCATTGCTGAAATTGCATCTTTGAGAGTTTGACACCTTCTTAAAGTTAGTAGAACTTACTAAGAGAAAAAATGTAGCAATGAAACAAGCATACCTTCTTGAACAGTGTTAATAGATAAAATACATTATAAGATTCTTAAATAAGGAAATACATAAACAAATAAATGAACTTTATCATCAAAAATATATAAATACAACCCTTTATTTCCTATATAATTTCTAGGACATTCTGGATAACTTTCTGCCATTGTTTCAGTTTGATTGAACTTGTATTGTGCAAATAATCATGTTTTCCTTTTTTGTGATTTCATCATTGAACGTAATTAAATTTTTGAAAGTAAATCCTTTTCAAATGTGTTTAATAACTTATAACGTCAAAATTTTACTGTACTTTATTGACCATTATGAAAGCAAGAATTGTTCATTCATGACCAGAAATCACAGCCTCTGTGATGAAAAATTGATGAAAACGTTCAAAATAGAAAGAATTTTTCTTTCTTTGTAAACTGAAAGTTGATGTATTATTGGCCATTTGAAAAGGACTCTAGTCATACTTTCGTACATCAGTTGGTGTAGAAATAAGATCATAAGTTTTTATTACTGAGGCATTTGGATGTAAAATTACATCAGGAACTCAAATGGAGTTATTTGAATAAATATGAAATATTGTTATAGTTTCATGAGATATTCTAACCACTTACCTATTTTGAGTAAGAGATCTATTTTGTGACAGTGTCAAATCAGTATTAAGGAGATGTGACCACATCTCCTCTTTGAGGTTATAAAATAATGGGAGTTCTGATTTCTTTGAACCCTGATCAGGTCTATTAGTGACAAAAGTTTGTAGAGATCAATAGTACTTGTACCTGTGATAGATTTCTCACCCTACTCGATTTCTCCAGGTATGGTAAACCTGCAGATGTTATATTTAAAATGGAATTAAGAATTTTTTTTCTTTAGGGCTTGTCAAGGTCATTAGGGTCCTTGGAATTAAGGATAGTCGGATGAAACAATAACATTATTTTACTTTGAAGTTCCATTGCATTGACTCCTAATTATATTCTGTTTTGTGTACTTTCAATCTTATCAAATTTTTATACTACAAGAAATACTTTTAATTAAGGAATTTTTATGCAGGATATGTTTGATGCTTGGAAACAGTGGTTGATCGTCGCAAGTGTTGCAAGCATTCATGTTGTACTTTCACTTCTTTTACCTGTGCCTGGCTGCCCCAGGGGCTACTTGGGGCCAGGGGGACTCGATATGACTCTGACTCATGGAGATATTTATTCAAACTGTACGGGGGGTGCTGCAGGTTATATTGATCGACTCATTTTTGGGTCAAAACACATCTACCAAATTCCTACTTTCAGGTTTATATACGAAACAATGCTTCCATTTGATCCAGAAGGCAAGTAATTTAATTTTCTTTGTTGTATTTCTTCATGTATTTTTCATTTTTTTGTATTGTGTGATAATTTATTTTTGCTTAACTTACATTACTTTAGAACTGAACTGTGTATTTGTAATAAGGACATCATACCTCATTCAAAGAAAAAGATTTCATATTTTAGTAAAAAGTAAAAAATATTTTGTATTTGTTTGAATGAGAAATTTAAAACTCATTTTATCCATGTAATTAACTGAGTTTGTTAAATTTTAAATTAATAAACCAATGTTAATTTTACTTTTAAAATAATTATTATAATTTAACCAATAAAATTTGGGTAAATGTCAAAATACGTTTATTTGATTACATTAATAAAAATAATGTTCATAAGAAAATAAACCAGATAAGTTGTTAGATGTTGCTGGAAACATCTGTAAATGTTTTGAAGCCACAAAAACATGTTCAAATTATAGTTATTAGGTACCATGCATCAATGTGGGAAAGAAAAAATTTATGTAGAGTATTTATAACTTTGTAACTATTTAGATAAAAAAAAATTTTTGGTTCAACATTAATTTGTGATTAACTTTTAATTAATCAGTTAATTTTCTATCTATTAACTTTTAATTATTTAGCTTTTAAATAATTAATTCATTTTTGCATTCTCATTCTCATGTAAGGTAAGCAATATGAACATCCTCACTTTCAGGTCTTCTGGGAACATTAACAGCCATTCTTAACGTGTACCTTGGTGTACAAGCTGGACGTATTCTGCTTTCTTATCATTACACAGTATCTAGAGTTTTACGTTGGACTCTATGGGGGATTTTCTGTGTAAGTAATGTATTTCTTGTACTCTATTTTTTATTGTCATGAATATTCATTTCATATTTTAAGTATATTTTTAGAATAATGCATGTCATACTTCTATATGTATTAATTTTTTTAGATGAATTGTTGTTACTGTCTTTATTATACTTTTGTGTCTCAAAGCAGCATATAAAAGAGAGAGAAATTGTGTTATTGGATTAGTATTTAGATTGTGACAATTGGTTGGATGATGGTTGGTTATGATCCGGGAATTGGAACTCAGATCACCATATCAGTGCTTGATAGAAAGATTTACTTTCATTTGATTAAATGTTGAAAGTTCTTGAGTTTGGAAGGAAAAAGTTTGTTCATACTTGCCTTAACTTTTGATTCTCTTTTATTAGATTTGTATTTCATCTGCTTCATTTTTCTTAAATTCTCAAGATTAAATATCTGTTATATACTATATATGAGTTTCTTAGCTTATGTATTGATTGCAAGTTGAGTGGGAGAGGTCAAGTACATAAGTTTTGATCTCATAACCCAAGATTTCATAAGTCCAGATCAAGTGAACTAAATCTTTTTGTTGAAATATGTCTTCAGACTATTCTAACAAAGATATTTTCATAATTTTACAGCAACCAATTACTAATTCATGACATAAAAACAAATTATACTAGAGTTATCAATACCTTTGTAGTTTCTACGTAGATAGAATAATAATTATAATAATCAGGGTAGAATGTAACTATTTTATTTTTCAGAATTATAATATTTGAACATTTGTTTGCAGGGAATAGGAGGAGGAATGCTGTGCTGTTTCAGTAAGGATGATGGATGGATTCCCGTAAATAAGAATTTGTGGTCTTTGTCATTTGTTTTGGTGACATCTTCTTTTGCTTTTTTCTTTCTGAGCATTCTTTACTTGATTATTGATGCTCGAAAATGGTGGAGTGGCAGTCCATTCCTGTATGCTGGTATGTTATTCATTAGAAAATTTGAAGAAATAAAATTCACACTATTTTGCTTCAGTTAGTGAAGGGAAATCATGAGGTGCAATCAATGTGGCTACAATTGTATTAAAATTAATTAGTATAGCAAACAGTAATCTTGTGGACAGCTTTGTATTATTTCAGTGTTAGTCTCCTGAAAGTTCAAGACAGAAATCAGTTAATAAAATATCTTACTTTACTTGCTAACAAACTAATCAAATCTCTTTTTCATTGAATTCTGTCTACCTTCAATTTCTAAACTGATATAAGGTTATGTTCTATGACATTTAATTGGACTGAAACTGGTGATGTACCAGGATATTCCCAGGATTTATTTTAAGGAGGACTACTTGTTCTTTGGGGGTGATTGAGGGTTGCATATTACTCTGTTAACTTCCCCTTGGCAAGCAGGAGTGCAGGGACACTTTGCCCGATTTTTTTTTTTTTTTTACACTAGTAAAGTGTTTTTTTAGTGCAGGATATTTATACTTCTACTCCTACATACACCATTTTTGTATTCAAACATATGCAGTTACCCTGCAATAACCTTTTGTTCTCAGAATGGATCATTATTAGTTGCTTTAATTTTGTACTTCATGCTTTTGACTTAAAAGTTCAGTTCACTCTTTTACTGCGTGTACTTCAAGTATAGCTGTGGTGTCAAATAAAACAAGATTAAAATATTACATTGAAATGATTCACAAAATTCCCTACTTACAGTATCAAGTGAGTAGAATATCTTGGAACCCAAAGAACTAAAATGTCCTAATATTTCTATACTTCATTTTTGGCATGTGTGTAAAGGGTTATTGGAGTTGGGAGGAAAAGAAACTACTGCTGCATTTGTGTCAGCTCTCTTCACTTGATTCAGTTGCGTCTAGGAATGACCAATCACCATCACCGTGTCAACTGTGACACATGATTTTGTCGAGAGACAGGAATCTTCTTCAACTTAATGAAAGTTGGGGGATCGAAGATGCTTCAACGCTAATGTCAAGCTGCGAGTTCTAAATTATGCTCAGGCCCATGGAAGTGAAGCAGCAGCATTATAATTCAAAAAGAGCATATGGATGTGGCGCAATATGAACTGCTCCAGTTAGCTTTCCATTTTAAAATTCTTATGATAATAGTTATCTGAGCCAACCATTTCACTTGGAATTTTGAATGAGCATTTCTCTTCAGAAAGACTTCAAGTTTACTGAACTTTCTTTTTCTTTCCCCTCCTAAAATAAGGGAGTAACTATATTCAGGTAAATACAGTACTCCATAATTGTTTGTATTGCATTTCATTTTGATGGAGTTACTTGGGTTGGGTTGTGAACACCTTATTTCGTGTATGTAACAGGGTGACAAGTGACCTGAATGATCAGGAAAAGTCAGGGAAAGGTCAGGAAATTTGCTCACTGCTCGGGGATAATTTAAAAAAAAAGGAATAACAATGATTATTGAAATAAAAAACTACACCACTAATTCTTTTTTAAAAACTTCTTTTTCTTCAATTAGATTTAAGGTGATTTGCTCTACCCAATAATCCTCCCGTGAGTTTTTTCATTGAAAGGTGCTGTGTCACTGAAAATCAGTTGTTTCTATCAATGGTCTTGGTGGGACAAGATCAGTGGTGTGCCAAACACTTCCAGTCGCTGTGAAGCAGTTCCAACGAACAATTCCTTTGCAATGAATCTGTTGCGACAGTCAGACTTGGTTCTGCTGAAATCTTTTGTCATAACTTATATTTTAACAACATAACAAATTGCAATACATGTGTTGGTTTTCTCCTTGAACCGTTATAAATCAAAGTTTGACTTAGTAAATTATTTTGATCGTAGTCTAAGATGACATAGTTTGGCCTAACTTTGATTTTATTTTCATACCAAATTAAACCTACTTCACCATACACTCATTTCATCATTGTTTCAGAAGTTTTCAAGAACAATTTACAAAAATTGAGATCATGGAAGTGTTATAACAGTTGCAGCGTGACAGCGAGATGGTTCCAAGTGGAACTGTTAGCGTTGTTGCAACAAAGCGAGACAGTCCCAAGTTCTGTCCGAGGTTGGAGCGGCAACTGTTTACCGCTCCAACCTCAGATGAAACAGCTTAGCTCCTGAGGCAGTTCCAGTTGCAATGACTCACCTCTAGACATGATAGAATGCACCATTGTCATAGCTACTACTTTAGAGGGCTATTGGATCAGAGGCCGTATCTTCACTCCCTTATTTCCTCCCTTTAGCAGACATTAAGTTTTTCTGACCACAAATGTCATGATTGCATCATAACTCGTCGTGGAAGAATGTTAAACATGTATTGTTATGTACAGCGTACCTCATCAGTCTTTAGTCAGTCTAAAACAAAAACAAAAATTATTTTTACTCTTGTTTTATGAGAAACCATTTATTAAATGTCAAAAATATATACAAAAGTAATATTTCGGAAATTAAAAAAGGGTTAGGTCTATGAGAATTCACCTCACAAGTTAAAGGGTTTGTTTGTTTTTTTCAGACACATTATTGGTTGTTTTATGATGTGACTCATGTTCAAAATAATATTTTTGAATTGATACTTCATTTATAACTTATAACTTTTTCTGTTTGTAGGTATGAACTCCATTCTACTTTATGTTGGTCATGAACTTGCTAAGGGTAAATTTCCTTGGAGCTGGCAACCTTATTATCATACACATGCTGAATTACTGGCCATGAACCTATGGGGTACATGTTTATGGTTATTGATTGCATTTATATTGTATAAGAAAGACATATTTTTGTCTGTGTGAACTTTTAAAGCTATGTTTTATGGAAGAAAATGTTCCTTGGAACGATGATCGAGTGTTTCTAAGCTCATAGACTGAAGTAATATATTTTAAGTAATTTTAACATTAATATTTTATTGTGATAGTTTATTTTTATGAATTTTTAACCTGTACCCTAATGTCAGTGTGTAAGCTTCATCTAAATAGTGTACACATTATTTTATAATATGTATATACTGTGAGGCAAAATTAGCAGCACACTTCCTTCATCTCACTATTCCTTCTATGTCTTGAAATGTATCATAATTTAGTGTGGGGTGAGGGTGTTTTCATGTGTTCTGTAGAAACTTGTATTTACTGATGTCAGGAAGAGCTAGTCTCACCTGTACTGACTCATTATTGTCCACATTGGAATAGGAGTTTAAAAATCTCCCCATTTGAAGACCACTCTGTACCCTATTTCCATTCCTTAGAGTGGTCTCTGTTTCAGGTGTTCCAAACTTACTCAGGACCTTGTGCACTTATCCATGACACTTGGTTTAGGTGTGTCCTCACTGATAGGATATATGAAAGACAATCCTTTTGTGAAGTACAGTTTTCCCATGTTTTTAATGGATAGGTTCATTAAAAAAACATTTTATTTGGTATCATGATCTGTAAGCAGTGCATTTGAAAAAATAATTTAGGTCATACCATCTAACCACTTCTTCTGAGGGGTGTCATCCTCATTACTTCTATGAGTAATAGTAACAAAATGTTTTAAATGAATAAGTGAGGGATTGGCTTCTTTACAAGACCTTTTTTGAGATCACTCGTGGAAGTAATAAGGAGGATGGGGTTGGATACATTCTCAATAGGAGTGGTTAGGTGGTACAAGTTAAATTTTTTATACAAATTCACTGTTTACTTCTAATGATACCAAATTAAATGATTTTTGTCATGAATCCATCTATTTAAAAGTGGGAAAAACTCAATTTTCGAAAAGGATTATCTTTCCTGGGAAACACCTACACCAAGTAATTTGGACAAGTGCACACCATCCTGAGTAGGTTTGAAACATCCAAAACTCTTGCCACTCACAGGGGTGGATGGTCTTTGAAGGGGGGTGATTTTAATCTCTACTTCTAGTGTGGATGTTATTGAGTCTTTACTGGTGAAATTATCTCTTCCTGACAACTGAAAATGTGATGGTTTTTGCTTCATTTTCATGGAATTTTCAACTCTCAACATTAAGGGTGCCTTTTTTGGTGCAAAAGGGGTGTCACAGAGACCTCCTGATTATGGAGTGTCTTGAGAACACATGAGCATCCTCACCCCAAAACTCACTATGATACATTACGAAACATTTATGTTATAGTGAGATGAAGGAAGTGCACTGCTAATTTTGCCTTGCTGTGTATGTACTGTACACAGTATTCTATTTGTGCAGTAAACAGTTGTCTAATTGTTCTAAATGTTTTTAATCTGTTCTCCAAGTTTGTAATATTATCAAAGGAGAGAGTGCTTGTAGAAATCTTAATCAGTGAATGTATTTACTTGGAGTAAGTTTATCTTCTTCAGCATTGTTCTGTTATTAATAAGTTCTTTAAATGTATATTTAATCTCTGCTCGAATAATTAAAAAAGGAGGTCCTTGTGTGGAAAGAGACAGAAGATGTACATATTAATTCTAATATTTTACTTTTTTATTTATTTTTACAATTGAAAAATTACTCTTATGACATTGTATTAATTTTTATGATAATTTAATTTATATTGATGATAGTATTGAATGTAAATTTTGTGTTATCATTTTTTTACTATTATTATCTACATGGTCAATTCATAAATACTGAAAAAACTATATTTGTATGCATAAAATTGAATGTATTTTTAAAAATTTGTACGAGCCAATTCGACTAACATTTCAATTTCTGTTACCTGTTTTTTTTCTTTTATGAACTCTATCGTTTAGTGAACATTTTTATTTCATTCTCCTATTTCTATTCAGCAATTGTTTCTTATGGACTTGTAAGAAGCTTTACTTCCAAAATGGAGACCAGAATTCCAAGAAGAGATTGATTGTGTTATAAATTATGCTTTAAATAATTCTCTGGATATACTTTACTTAATATTTAAGTCTGTATTTAATTAAGTATATCTTGTGAGAAAATTAGTGAGGAGGAAGTTTATTAAGACTATGTTGTTGTTTGTGCATAGATGAATGTGTTATTTATGAAACTATTTTGAGTTATCTAGACAGTGACAATGCTAAATTGTCTTTATTGCATATTTGTGAAAGAGAAGTGTACCATGTCAAGAATAGCATTCATTAAACTAATTGTTTGCATTTGAGATTAAGATATTTTAATATGAAGGACTTTTCTGATGGATTTCTCGATTATCAGACTGAACAGTTATTATGATTATAAGGAATGAATATAAGGAAATTACAGAATGATTTAAGGAAAAAAACTTAGTTTTCAAAAGAGTAAAAAACTATTTCCATAAAAAGCTGCCAATTGTATTCTGAGTACTTTTTCTTCTTGTTATGTGGCAAAGTGTTTGTTCAAGGAACAACTCAAGTTGGCTGAGTTCTGAGAAAAAAGCAGTCTGACTGTGTAGAGCAAATTCAATTCTTAACTCCTCATCATGAATTCATGCTTGAAACTCTTCCTCAAAGTTGTATTCACAGTTGTTCCTCAAAGTTGTAAACTGCATATAACTCATCTGTTGATTGAAGGAACCGTGGGTCTAAAAAGTCTGTGAATCCTGCACATGCACCTAAAAACAATTATAAAATAAAATTTAAAGAAAAAGGTCTGTTTTATTTTGGTAGTGTTCCATCAGAAATAATATTTTTGGTGCCCATCATGGAAATAAAATGTGACTTTATTAAAAAATGCTGTAGAAATTGAATTTTCTGCCACAAATCCTTTAATTTTGGTCAGTTGCAGGTATTGATGGTCTTTCAAATGCTTCCTGAAGATGCTAGTTCCAAATGACAATATATTGATAAAATTTAAAAAAATATTTTATTTGCCAGTGGTGTGTGTGGGATAAACTAATGATGTTTATCACACTATTCACCTTAAAAGGATTGGCTAGGTCACACATTTTGGGAGATTTAGATTACTCTCTCTAATAAAATGTACTCTGGTTGTGGAAATAAATTAATTTTTTGCCAGTACTACGGACTTTACATTTACATTTATTAATTGGGTCCTTACTCAATAGATCAAATTCATCTGATAGTAATCATTTTAACATTCTTCTTTCATAAACTTCAAATAATAAATGATACCTTCATATGTATTTGTGTTAAATAAATAAATGCCAAAAAAGCAGTCACAAACTCCGTATGACCATATGGAAGACAAACAAATTACTCTCTGGAAACAAGGAAGGGACCATCCCATCAATTTTGGAGAAGGGCTGAAAAGCAGAGGCGGATTTAACATTTCAGCCCCCTCCTAAGAAAAGGATAAAAATAATTCCGTACATGTTATTATAATAGAACACCAACAAATCTGTATTTTATAAAACAAAAAACGTATTCAGAAATACACATTATCATCTAACTATAGATTATCCAGAAAATATTGTTAATATAACACTAAATTTGAGGTTTATTGTGTCAATAGACATCACCCGTAAACAACATTTTTGTTCTTGCTTTCAGGCCGTAGTTATTACAATTTTGGAAAATATGTATATTTTTTACCCAGTTATGAACAATGTTTCCTATAAAATATTAATTGATGTTGACCATACACTTCACTTATTAATTCATCATAACTAGTTTCAGAAGCTGTTGAATCAACTCCTGCCAAATGATCTTTTGCTTCTATTGTGACGAGTAGATGAACAAATTAAAAAAAAAACTTTTATTGAAAAATAAGTCTGAAATGAAGACTAAAAACGTTGAAACCATATTTTTGAACCTTAAATGCTATTTTACCGAAAATCGGCTAGACTTACCGAAAATACTTCGTGTAAATTACAGAGCATTTAGAAACAAAGAAAATAAAACAAAATTTAGGACTGTAGCATAATTTATAAAGGAGATGCAACTGTTGGAACCTGAACCTCAAATTTCAGACTACGTGTTTCAAATATATTCATATTGTAAAACTCGGATCGATGGGGAACTTTGAGGATTTATTACTCATAGTATGTACAAAAAATTGCAAAAGAGAAACTTGTTCCGACTTTTTTTTCCGTGTTTGCCCTGATTTGACTGAGCTAACCTGCCATGACCAGTTCGAACTCTGTTTAGACGGACCCATATTCTGCGAGGGAGATTCTGGGGTAGTTCTTGAGGATTACGCAGAAGCTGCCAAATTTGGTCGACTTTCGCTTGCCATTGTGTGATCCATTAGATTAAAGTTCTGATCTATCTTAACTGCAGGATGCCTTGCGCTGTCTTAACTGCAGGATGCCTTGATTTGAGTCTTTTAACAAGTATTATATCCTGGTGGATAAGAAGGTCTGGGTTCTTGAAACTTCTTGTTTTCACCTTTTTCTACGAAATTCAGGAGGTTTTATATAGGCCAACATCGGCAGCCATTAGGTGGGTATGGGTTTTATGCAACCTGAAATCACTCTCATGCTCTGATTCAGAACACTATCGACTTTGCGGACATGGTAACTGTTGAAACATGATGATGAGCAGTATTTCGCAGTTGAGAAAACCAAGCTGAGATGCGTAAAGTAGTGGGGTCGGATTCCCAGGTTAAGCCCGCCAATTTGTGGGATATTCTATTGCGTGCCCTTAAAATTTTCTTGAAAAATTTGCTGACAACTTAGATGTATGTTTATTATAGGAGAGTGTGCGGTCCAAAATCACGCCTAGATACTTTGGATGGGGATTATGAGGTAGTGGTAAGCCATCACACATTACACTTAGAGTCATTTGAGCTATTCTATTTTTTAGGTTGAAGAGTCATGATTAGGTTTTAGTAGTACTGAGGCCACTGTCTAAAGTATTCCGTGAGAGTGTTACGGTCAGTGGATAGTTCATCTTCAATGTAGGTTGTGTCATTATGTTGGACTGCGAGGGCCAGGTCATGCGCGTACCCAAACTTGCGAGCACATGCGGACTTGGGGGTCGAGGCGAGTGGTGCAGAGGATAGCACACATGCGGCCAGAGCAGGAGATCCCGGGTTCGAATCCCGGTCCGTCGCAATTTTCACCTGACTGTTGACGTTCCGACCCGTCAAGACGTTCATGGCTCTATTACTTATTCTCTGAGTTGATGAATGAGCAAGTCAATCGGTCAGTCACAACTACGTAGTATGTACAGAAATTGCAAAAATCTAAATTCAAAAGAAACCTCAAATTCTTGTCTTCTTAATTATTTTCACAAATAAAACGAATTAGGTCCTTCCAGAATAAAAATTTCTTAATCTAACACATGATTATATTTGATTCATTTAATCCTACATTCAGTCAAAACTTACTTTACTCTACGCCCATTTCCAACTCTAATTTATATATTTTTGGGGGGGTCAACTAACCCCTTTTAAATTTGTATTTTCAAAATTAAATTCATAATAATAATAATAAATTTATTGTCAAAAAACAGTACAAACTGCGTATGACCACGTGGAGGGGAAAAAAAACTAATTTACTCTCCGGAAGCAAGCAAGGGACCATCCCATCAATTCCGATCAAGGGCCCTAAGGCAGAGGCGGATTCAAAAAATTCAGCAAAAATTCCTAGATAAGATAAAAAGTTAGCTGCGAGTTATAATACTAATAGAATGTCAATATGTTTGTAATTTTAAGCAAAAAATTACATGTAAGTTATTATCGAACTATAGATTATTCTGAGTATAGTGCTTAAAAATTGAAATAACACTAAATTCACGATTTATTGTTACAATAGACCCGCCCCTAGACAAAGCCTAGAGAACCTGTATGATAAATCCGCCTCTACCCGAAGGAAAACCGGAGAAAAACCCGGGCCAGGATGGGGCTACAGAATTTATGTACACAAACGTGCCAATGTTGAGTACACATAAAACTAAATTAATATGAGCCATAAGACAACACAATCATGCAAGAAAATAGTTTTTGAAATTGTTATAAGTTGTTTAAAAAGTACTACAGCAATGGCGTGATAAAGCACAAGACGAATTTAACTTTTGTTAAAATCAATAAATTCTTTTACAGTGTAGAAGCACTGGTGCAGGAGGTAGTTTTTAACCGCGGATTTGAAGATATTCAATTTCATAATATCTTTTATATTCTTGGGCAGGGAATTATATAGAACGATTCCCGAATGGTATGGTCCCTTTTGGCAAAGAGTGGTTGACACTCTAGGGCGATGAATATTACTACTATTGCGTGTATAGTGTTCGTGAACGAGACTGTTTCGTATAAAGCAAGGGTGGCACTTCAGTAATTCGGTCTTAACAAACACGACCGTTTCATAAATATAAATGCAGGGAAGTGTTAAGATATTTAATTCCTTGAATAAAGGTTTACAAGAGTTTCGGGGGTGAGATTTACAAATTATCCGAACTATCCTCTTCTGAATTCTGAAAGTTTGAATACTCTGACCGGAATTACCCCAGAAGGTAATGCCGTAACGTAAATGGGAGTAAACGTTTGCAAAATATACGCAACGGGAAATACGTGGACTAACTGCGTTAACTAAGATTCGGAATGCGTAACACAATTTGCTTAATTGGGAATTAAGATTGTCAATGTGACAATTCCATTTGAGGTTGTCTTGAATATGGAGACCTAAGAATTTTGTATTTGTAACAGTTTTTAATTGTGTTCCGTTTAAAGAAAGAGAAACCTGGGGTAAAGATTTTGTGATACTATTGTGAAATGACATAGACACTGTTTTGTCAGTGTTTACAATGAGACGATTTGCATGGAACCAAGTCGAAAGGTTAGACAAAACTTTTTGAGCATTGGCGTGTTTACATAGTAAATTAGTGTCATCAGCAAAAAGAACCATTTTGCAATCTGATGTGGATGATGACATGTCGTTCACATACAATAAAAAGAGTATAGGGCCGAGAATTGATCCTTGGGGTACTCCGCAAGTAAGTGGCTTTGTTTCTGAAAGACAACGCTCAAGTATTTTATTTTTAGTATAGGATATTTCTACTTGTTGATATCTATCTTTTAAATAAGAAGTTAGCCATTGATGTGGAAGTCCACGAATGCCTAAAGAATGCAATTTGGTAAGGAGAATTCCGTGATCGATGACATCGAATGCTTTGGATAAGTCAAGAAAAACACCCTGAGGATTTTCTCCACTGTCTAGAGATGTGGTAACATCGTTTAAGAAGGAAAATATGGCGCTTGTAGTGGAAAAGGATTTCCTAAAACCGTGTTGATCGTCAGAGAGAATGTTATATTTTGATAAAAAATCTAGAAGACGCTTATAGAACAATTTTTCTAGGATTTTTGAGAAAGTGGGTAGTAGAGATATTGGTCGGTAATTTCCAATATTAAGTTTGTTTCCTTTCTTGTGTAAAGGTTTCACTTTAGCTCTCTTAAATATATTGGGAAACACCCCTTCCGATAAAGAACTATTAAAAATATTTACGAGTGGATTTAATATAGCGTGGGACGAAGATTTAACAATAAACTCAGGTATATCATCTATGCCTCGTGAAAATTTGTTTTTTAAGGAGCTGATGATTCCCATGACTTCACTGGCGTTAGTTTCGGAAGTGAACATAGAATTGGGTATGTGGGTGGTAATAATTGGAGGACATTGATTTGGATATATTGAGTTCGTTATTTTACCAACTTCTGAGAAGTGAGAATTAAACAAACTTGCGATGTCCTGAGGATTTGACACGATCTTGCCATCGTTTAGTAAAGAAACATTTTCTTCGCGATTTTCAGAAGTTGACGTGTAATTGTTAACAATATTCCACATGGCTTTCATCCGGTTGTTCGATTTTAGTATATGCCTGTCGTTTTCCATAACTTTAGCTGCATAGACTACTTTTCGGAGAATAGTCTTATATTTACGAAAATAATTATGGAATTCGGGTGGCTGGTTATAGCGTTTTGAAAGATAATATAAACGGCGTTTGTTTTTTGAAGAAATTCTTATCCCTAGGGTGATCCATCTATTGTATTTTTTTGTGTTAATTAACTTGCGTTTTATGGGAAAACTAGAGTTGTAATGTTTTAGGAATGTTGAGATAAATACATTGAATTTGTCGTCGGTGTTTTGGCAATTGTAAACATCTTTCCATGTTTCTTCACGCAAATAATTTACGAATATGGATTTATTTATGTCATTAAACTCTCTTGTAAATTTGTAAAGGATTTTAAGCGGTTTTAGTGTATTATTAATAGTCAATACTTGAGCAAGGTGATCACTGTATCCGGCGATAAACACTTCAGAGAGATACGAGATTCCATTGTTGACTATAATTTGATCTAGCAATGTTTGATCTAGCAATGTTTGAGATATAAAAATTATGATCCCTAAACCTAATAACTATAATTGCATTAAATATTTAATTCCATTAATCAGGCCCGCACCACCCCTAAATTACATGACCACCTCCATATTTCGCAGTCTCTGGCTCAATTACACCATAATTAATCAATAAAAATTATAATTCCTAACCCTCTTAACTATAAATGCATGGGAAATTTTTATCGTCCCATCAATCAAGCCCCTGCCTCGCTTGCTCGCATGACAATCGCCGGTCTTAATCATTGTCTCTGGCTTAATTAAACAAATTAATTAAATTAGCAAAATTTTGTTCTCTGGCGCCTTCTTCGTTCCGACGCGCTTAGCCCGGTGACCTAGTAACGACCACCGCCGTTGCCCACTGCCAGTACCTTGTACTTCCTTGTAGCAGCTGGTCCCTCTGCTCCACCTTCGCTGCCCGCGCGCCCTCAGTCTCACGCCCTTCCTTGAAACATTCCTTTCACCCGGCTTCCTAGGCCCGGCGCGTGCCTTCTTCCTCGAAGACATTCGTTTCCGCGCCGCCTCCGTCGCCACTCGTCGCCCATCATCTGTACCTCGGCGAGTAACTGCCCCCTTCCTAGTCATTCTCGCTGCCTGCTGTCGGCGACCTTGAGACGTCCCCCGCTCTTTCGCAGCGACACGCGCGCCCCAAACTACAACGTTCCGAGTCGCGCGGGGGCGCGTCCTAATCATCTCACTCTCTGACGTAGGGTTCCTATCTAAATACCCCTGCAGCGATTCCACATGCTGACGCGGATGTAATTCGCCCGCTTCATCGAATTTACTGTCGCTTTCTAACGACGTACCCGCGGATTGAATTGTTTCGGGGCCACTGTCCGAACAATTATTCTTACAAAATTCCTTTAATGGCTCCAGTGGTTCATGGCAGGTTGCGTTCCTAATAACTTCGATCTTTTCGTGACTCTTTGTCTCCGCTTGGAGTACCCGGGTTTGAGTTAAGTCGAGTTGACATTCGGTTTTTTTGATCCGTTCTTTCTCAAACACTAGGGCGTCCTCACGAACTGATTCAACCTTCGCTACTAAGTTACCAGTCTGGATGGCTACTTGCGTCTGGATATTTACTTCTGAACTACGAGTGACGGCCTCTGAAACTTCTGTTTTACTCTCGCTAATTAGGCTCTTATCTGATTCTTCCACAAAATCCCCCACTTCTAAAGTCTCTATCCTAACCGGTTCATGTCCTTCCTCTAGTGACTCATCTACTTTCTCAGATTTTGAATCAATTTTAATTTCCATTTCATTTACTCTTAGCGAATATTGAGTGATTTTTGTTTCAACAACGGCCTCTCTTTCTTTCCTTTCTTTTTCGGGCTCTTCGGATTTACTCGCCATCTTGTCAAATATATTGTTTATCTTTGACTCATATTTTTCAAATATCTGGTTGAAATTTAGTTCGTATTTTTCCAATCTACTGTTAAGATCACTCCTCAGATTGAATTCAACTTTTTCCAATTTCTGATTTAAATCATTTCTCAGAGCCTCTGCTTTAACTTCTGATTTATCAAATCTCTGGTTTAAATTTAGTTCTGATTTTTCAAACATTTGCTGAAAAAATGCCATCATTCCCTCGAATCCTGTCTGTTCCTCCTTCTTTCCTTGAGCGTCCCGTTCGCTTTCACTTTCTAATTCTTTCGTCGGTTTTTCCTCGTTACTGTCTACGCTCGGCGCCCCCTCGCTAGACTCGTCTACAAGTGCGACACTCCTCTCTCCCTCGCTTCCCGAATAACTTGGAAATGCATCTTTCGTGCTGTCAATGAACCCACTCTCCTCCTGCGGTATCTCGTCAACCGCTTCTAACTCCCACACTAAATTGCGTTGGTCAGTAATCTCGTGAGTTTTGACTCACTTACTAACACAAATTATTAATTAATGGATTTATTTGCCCACGCGTTATGGCCTTTTCCTTCTCGCTTTTTAATAGAGTTACTCAAGACTCGATTCTAATTAATATTTACTCTAATTAACGATGGTAATTAAGCGATGATAGCCCCACGTTGGGCAAGCCAAATTGTGGCAGAACGGGGTTGAAAACTTATTAATAATGATGAATATTTAATTTAAAATGTAAATGCCTCGGCTAGCTCCTCTCAGGGTTCCACAATATTTAAAGGGTTCGATTTCTATCAGAAGGAAAAGGACCATGCAATGGTTCCACTTAAGGAAAACGCAAGACAAATAAATCCATTAATAAAAGCTATTTTAATTGCTAAAAACATCCCTTAATTAAATAAATCTCCCCCAAAAGACACAAATACAAATCGTCGTCATTTAACCATCACCTTAATGCCGAAGTGACATTATCACTACTAAAACACAAACAGAAATTCCCCCAAAAGACACAAATACAAATTGATATCATTTAACCATCCCCTTAATGCCGAAGTGACATTATCACTACCAAAACACAAACAGAAATTCCCCCAAAAGACACAAATACAAATCGATATCATATAACAATCACTGAATTTAATTACTATTTTAATTTAATTGACAATAAATTTCTTTTTCTCTTAACAAAAACAAACACTGACTTTACTCATGGAAGGATTCATTTAAGACTAGTCTGTCTGGGCACTAAGTTATTCTACAGTTTGTGCCATTCTTACGTAATCCATGCCATGACGCGCAAGCGCAAATACGGTGTTGGTTTATACAATCACCAACAGACGTACCATACCTCTCAAGATGACAATTACCGCCGCTAAGTAGGGTCCTCCCGGAGATCAGCCCCTCAACAGTCTGTGAGCCGTCAGCTTCTCGCTAAAAGCCTCCAATGGACACGTCAGCAACGTCAACTTCTATGCGAAAACTTCGATGTTAGGAAGCTACCACCTGATCTCCTCCGAAAAACTCGTACGATCTGCGAGATGTGAATTGTGAGCTGTGAGCGGCACGAACTACGATGTGAGGAAGCTACCACCTGAGCTCATCCGATAAACTCGTACGATCTGCGAGATGTGAATTGTAAGTTGTGAGCTGCACGAACCACGATGTGAGGAAGCTACCACCTGAGCTCCTCCGAAAAACTTGTGCGATCTGCGAGACGTGAGCTACGTCAGCTGCGTCTAAAAACGATGTGGGAGAGCTACCACCTGAGCTCCTCCGAAAAACTCGTGCGATCTGCGAGATGTGACTTGTGAGCTACGAGACGCATGAGCATCTGAGCAGCCGCGAAAAAAAACGATGTGCGAGAACGAAAAATCTATACGTCTCTGAGCCTCTACATCAAAGCGCCGCCGAAAAATCTCTGTGAGGACGAAAAATCTATGTCAGGACGAAATTTGGATTGTTCTGCCTTAAATGGGCTCCATCCCTTCTTTCTCCCGAAAATCTTCAAAATTTTGAATGTCACGTGGCCGAAAACTCCCAATACCGAAATGATTTCCCCTTCTTACGCCTTGATTCTCATTGGAACGTTTAAAGGGCTTTCTAGAATATTCTCAACGACGTTTTAATTTTCAACGCTTTTTCCAGCAAGTTCGTACATGTTTTTACCCTGCGCCCATCTGGTGGTTTCTGAGGTTGGGTGGGACCTCCTCCCTCATCCTCTTGCTAGCTTCCGATTTCTAAACCCTCATAAATTTTTTCTCGACGCTAAAGGAGCCGCCGATAACCCTGGTGCCGCGCTCCGGGTGTGGCCGCCAACCCTCCAACCGTCATCCGTTTAAATTTCTACTCTTTAAACGTCAAAATTCCGCAACATGGATGATTAAATTTGTAATTAATTAGTAAATTATTCAAATCTCACAGTATATTCTATTCAGAGTAAGTAAAATACCATAAGTGAAAGTGTGTTAGCTTTATATTGTGTTTCTCGCCGCTTTAACAAAATAAATTCTTCAAATTCATTTCCTTTTTAATTGCCTTCAGGTTTTGTTGAACCAAAACACAGGGTTGAAGGGTTGAAATAATATAATATTCAGGTAATTGGCACTCATAACTATGTATTTTTCGCTTTTTACAATACTGTTAAGATGTGCGACCAAAAGATGAAATATTTACAACGTGAAACATGTATAATATATAGGGAAAACACCTGTGTCTTGTCTAATTGTCTTGTAGTTCAGCGAACAGTCGTTCATTAATAGCCACGAGTTGTACTGTCTTCGACCCATTGCCCTATAATGACCGATGGTTGCTTCAGTCAAGTGACGCGATGTTCTGGGATTTTGGAAATCCACAATACCAATAAGATGGAAGGATTTGTTAGATATCTCCGGCAGTTTTAGGTGCACGTCAATTTTTTCTAATTGTATTTTTTTATTTGCATATGACGATATTTACACTAATGAAGGTACCTAAAACAAAAGACCTTTATAAAATTATATTTGGACGTGAACACTTAATACTTCGCCGATTCTTTGTAAATCACGTTACCTGTCACAATGTTTTTTGCGGAAATAGTTTTCCCTCATTTTTCACAGTCTTGTTTTCAGTGATGCTCCTATGATCTGGACAAGATTGAAACCCAATTCCTTTTTTTTCACATAAAAGTGAATAAGGAATTTCAATATGCACCATGGTACTTTTAACTAAATAGCATCCAGTTGGGCATTCAGAAACTGTTTTCATGCATGGCATATCTTGAAAAATTTCATCATCAACGTCACCAACATTGCTGGTTCATACAACGTCCATGCAGTTGACTGGTTGCTCAGTACACACGATGGGTCATAGGCGATTCAGCAATTTCTCAAGGATACAGTACGCATGAGGCGTGACACATTTCTTTGCAACACTATCAGAGACAAACATTCGGTGCTAGTATTCAGCAGTAGAAAAGGTGGTTTCCATTTCAGCTAATAATAACATCTGAAATATGCCATCAAAGACGCAGGTATTTAGAACCATGCAACGTTTTCCATCTATATCAATTACTTTTAGTCTCAAAATGATTCCATTTAAAAGTAATGGACAGTTTTTAGCTTTTTATGCATATTGAAATTTTCTGAGTTGAAACTTGAATTTATGTATTTTACAGAGATCGCCTTTTTTTACCCAGTCCTTTCCACGATATTATTATTTTGCGCACACACTGAGCACATGAACAGTACAAACTTATAGCGTACGAGTTTTAACCATAAGTCTTATTTCTTAATAGGTGGGGATGCTAAGTGAACGTTCCGTTAGCACACCCACTTTTGTAATCGATTTTTTGTGTTTTCAAAACGAGCTCGAAATTATTATTTAGCGCACATAATTAGCACAAAATTATAGTGTAGTTATTATCGTCATATGTTTGATTTTACTGTAGGTAGGGGTGCTAATTGAACGTTCCGCTAGCACCTCCAGTCTTGTCATCCATTTTTTCCCCTGAAAGGGTACAGAATTGTTTTCTAGCGCACACAAAGAGCACATAATTAGTACAAAATTATGGCGTAGGAGTTTTTAGCGTTGTAAGGTAGCACCCCCACTTCTGTTTTCAATTTTGTTCTTGTTTCCGAATGAACACAAAATTATTAATTAGCGGACGAAATTAGCATAAAATTATAGAATATTTTACTTCATTTTACATCAAAGGGCGGGTGCCAACTACACAGATCTATCACATGTCGCAGTGAGATCTATAAATACTACCCCTGTTTTCGTCCTCTCTTCGTATCCTCTTTCAATGTGCGTGGTTAATGCCAATACTTGATTCTCGCAGCTGCGATTTGGCCGGAAACCAGCTTGCTTTATTGGTAGTGTATTCAGGACCAATGGACAGATTCTGTTGCAAATTAGGCGTTCGAATTGTTTATAAGTAACAGTAATGCAATTGGTCTGTAACTCTCCGGGTTGTCAGTAGGCTTCCCTGGTTTGAGAATGGAGATGATTTTTGTTCTTTTAAACTCCTTAGGTAGTCTTTGGAAATTAAGGATATTGGAGAAAACTACAGTCAGTCAGTGCATTGTACGCTTATCACAATGTGTTAGGAACTCTGGGTGAATGTTGTCAAAACCGGGTACCTTCTCGGTTTCATAGATTTGATATCAGCTTCTATTTAAGTACCGGTGAATTTATCTGATAAAATTTCTACTGATGTGAGACTGCGTTTCAAATTTGTAAATTCTCTTTTAACCCTAGTAGAGTATTCTTCACAATTTTGTCCTTCACAGCTCTAGACATGTCAACAATACGGTGATTTGGTCACCATTGATGTTACGAGGTCTCCTGCTGGTATGTGAATCGGCTCCAAGCTTTCGTGCTAGAGTGTTTAAAATTTAAGTTCCTGGTGGTTTCATTCCATTTCTCTTTTCGAACCCCATCGAGATTTTGCAGTAAATCACCTGCAACATTGCTTCGGCATTCTTAATGTAATCTGCGTATTCATAGCCTCAGACCACTGCACCAGCTTTCGCCCATTATCATCACTTTTTCTGTATTTCCATTGGGTATGATGGCTATTGAAGTCCCCTGCATACAAGATTGGATGAGATTGGATGGTAGTGGTGGGTATGGCCAAGGAATGGAGGGTGATTTATACACATTTACTATTTTTGACCAAGCTACTATTATGATCGAAGTGAAAATATCATTAGACTGTGGGGATGCGATAACTCTTACATTTTCTAAATTATTCCGAACGTACGTACGTGCGTAGTAGTGCCATGTTGGGAATGATACATGGCACCCATCGATTTTCCCTCTTTTCTAGAGCTATGATTCATCACTAGCGTGTGTTTCTTGTAGTAGGACTACATCTATATATTACGTTTTATAAAACAATTTGTAGAGAGACATTCGATTTTTGACTTGCTTATGCCTTCGATATTCAATTGGCAGATTCTTAGTGAGAGACCAAGAGTCTTTGTCTGGTGGTTCTTAAAAGAACCATTTTAAATTTAGTATTCATAGTGTATTTATCCAGGAAGTCGAAAAGACGGTCTGGATTGTCTATAGTGGTAAACCTTCAGAGTTACCCAGGGGACACCATGTGGAGACGGATTACCACGATGTCCTAGTCGCGGTATGCTTCTCTTCATGCAATTACCCCTCGTCCATTCAACGGACCCCTAAACTTAATGATAAATGACTTTTTCTTGTTGCATGTTAATGTACAAAATTAAAACCAATTTCTTTAATTTAATTGTCAGTATGAGAATCCTTTCGATTACTTCAAATTCAAATTTTCTGCTACTGTTAAAAATTTGAGTCTAAGAAATGTAAATAACCATAAGATTGAATTTCCAAAGTGAATGTTGGAATGTTCTAGAATGTTGAGCATTTTAGAGCATGTTCAAGTTTCTTTTTTACAATACATAAAATGTCATCCATTATATTTATTTTAGTGACCCCAATGTATTTTACTTCGAAATTTTTCGTATCTTTTTGAATTTAATTAAGAACATTTAACCCAATTCTGCCCACTGTCGACTTTACTTCAACACTTCTTGGAAAGAAATTTTATAATTGTGGGACTCCTACAATATTATTTTATGTTATTTTGATACCTTCTGCGAACTCAGGTAATTCGGCACATTTCAACTTCTCATATATTCACAGTGATTGAGGTTATGTCCACTGTTTTATTGCATCATGTCGTGGCAAAAAAGGTAAATATTTTACAACATTTACTAAGTATTTTAAGATATGACACTATATGAACTGTAAAGTATGAAAGATGTCTATAATAGTGACATTTAGTTTGTAGATTTTAGTTTATTTTTAAGTGTTAGATGTGCTTCATTCTGGATATGAACATGAATGGTACACAGATTGCAGAAGGTACCTTCTATAATCTGTGAAATAGTAGGGGGTCGTGAAGATTCTCATGATATACTAGCTGATTACCCTGCGTTGCTCGGAATTTTTCTTAGACTAATGTTCTTTTACTCAGGAAAAAATAAAATCTATCTATATTGCAAGATCAAAATACTTTTACTTACTGATTTTTAAAAACATGTACAGCATCTAATTTGTCAAATTCATAATAATACAAATTTAATCCAAATCTTGACTGTATATGTTACGCACAAAACCCGAATTCGGCCTTTGGACGAAAGAAAACGACCAAAACTAGTTTTGGCAAATGCATTTTTACTAGAACTAGTTTTGAGCGTTTTCAAAGTGCTCAATACTAGTTCTGGCAAAATATAATAGTCCGGAACTAATTTTGTTCTCTTTTCTCTAGTCGAAGTCAATACCTTCTTTTATTAGTATTTAGTACGGGTGAAATGTTATTTTCGTTTAAGACGGATAAGGAAAAATGGCAATAACGCGTATTTGAGTGTTTTTGTGTTTGGATATGTAGAAAAGTTTTCATCTCGAGAATATTACAAACTTTTATATAGCTAGCTCCGTTCGTAATATGTCACTAATATCGGACCTTTTCGACAGTTTTTACGTGTCACGCAATTCATCTCAGCAACCCCAAATCCTGACACAACATCAATCATTTTTGATAATGTTCACGTGTTACGCCATTCCCCACTCTCACCTTTGAGTTTAATAATGCATCTCAGCGATCCTGAAAACCAAGTATTTGAGTCATTTTACATTATTTTTACATCTCGCCCATATCATCAACTGGAAGGGTACCATACCCCCTCGCCTCANACGTCATGACATTGGCAGATTATTAACCTCAGAAACCCTATACACTATTCATTCGATGCAGGTCCTTTTTAATTATTTTTTCGTTTTATCTCGTTTACATTCCCTTAAGGAGGAAAAAGAGTGAGTTATTTCCCATGGGGACTGAATTAATACTTAAACGGTATCAGGGGTACACCTCTCTTCTCAGCGACGCCAAAAATCGTCAATTTGTCATAATATTAATTTTTGCTAATTTGTTATGACATATCCTTCCCTAGCGGTGGTAGGGTGTACGGGGGCTGAACATGGACTTAGGTGCAATTGGGGATGTCACTATTCATTTCAGTGACCACGAAAGTAATGTATTCAACACCAATATCGGTCGTTTTGGCTTATTTTTACATTTCATCCCCTTCGCAATCCCTCCCCTGGGAAAGCTAGAAGCGTCTTACTACTCATGGAAGATGAATGTTTGTCTTACATTATATCAGTACGTCACTATTAAACTCAGCGATGCCGAAAATTGAGAATTGGTCACTGATGTCATTTTCGATACTTTTCAAAAAGTATTCCTTTCCGTAGGGGTGTATAAAGGATGATAGTGGGCTTGAGCGTCGGGAATATTACTACTAGTTTCATTGACCCCTGAAAATTAAAGTCTAATTACTAATAGCGGTTATTTTCAATTATTTTTATATTTTCTCACTCTCACTCTCTACACGAAGGGCGTATATTCGCTCATAGGGGGTGATCGTAGACTCAGCGGCATGGGGAGTGTTACTCTACACTGCAGTATCCTCAAAAATGTATTCATCACCAATATCTGTCGTTTCTGATTACTTTTATATTCCACCCCTTATCTTATCTCCCTAGGGTTACAAGTAATGTTGACGTTGACGAGCCCTAAAACCCAACAAAAAATACAAGTAATGTCTTACCCCCCACAATGCTTTTTGCCAGATAGACAGCTTTAGCTGTACAAAATTTTGTTGAAATTACTTCAGTCATTCGAGAGTTATGGTGCGCCATCCATCCATTGTTATATGTAACTAGATACAAAAATGGTGGAAGAAATTAATTTATAGACTTCGAAATATTCGAGTGCTTGTTCGGAGATTTTAAGACATTTTATATTTGTGGGGAATCATTTGGACTTGGGAATGATGGCTCAAGTAGTGCAAATTACGAACAATACTTGGTGAACTTGGGTTCGAGAACAAGCATTGGAGATGTTGATTGGACGTTTTGCTGAATCGGCTCTATCGAAGTGATTGGGCGGTAGCGGTAGGGGATATATGTGAAGACGAGTCCGCTAGTCATCAGGGGCAGTGAACTCGCTCCATTCTGAAGCCGTGATCACCCATCTTTGTAACAAAGCTGATTGCATCCAGTAACCAAATATTGCAGCGAAGAAGATTAGTGTGTGTGTCAGCATGAAATCATTACGGCCCAGCTCAGATCTCTAAAAACATTAGCTTGAATTATAAGGGTCTATTGCAGAAGATGAGCTATTAAATGTGTAATCATTTTTCATAAATTCAATTAACATTTGCCTTCAGCATTTTTTATTTGATGACAAGATCTAGTATGTTAGAATTCATTGTCAATATTTTCTGTTTTTGTGTCTTCTTGGGGGAATGTTAATGGGGAAGAAGGAAGAAGTAAGAAGAAAGCATGGTAGTTTTAGATATCGTGTATTACAAGTAAATAAACAATTTAGTCATTTTATTTTCAAATTGCGATTTCCTTACGGAACTCCGAGAGTGCTTTTTTCACCTTTTAAATAATACGAATCCCAAACTCATTTCAATGAGAACCCTGAAGTCTCACGTGTATANTGGAAGCACTCGTGAATCACTTTTATAAATACCTTATGCATAAAAATAACATTTTTACCATAGTTAACACTCTAGAAATTATATCCACTTAAACTAAACACAACTTCACTATTTGTGAAAATGCTCAATACTAGTTCTGTCCTTGAAAATGCTCAAATCTAGTTCTGGCAATAGCTAAACGTCCAAAACTAGTATTGGTCGTTTTGAAAACGCTCAAAACTAGTTCTGGCAAAAACGCATCTGCCAAAACCAGTTCTGGTCGTTTTATTCGTCCAATGGCCGAATTCGGTTTTTGTCTCCGTCTCGCGGGATCCGCGCAGGTCGAATTGTCGCTTCCAAAGCATGACGCGGCTGCACCATTTCAATAAATTCTTGTAAAATCTAAACTATTCGTCGAAATTTTACGATGTAAAGACGTTTTAAATTTTTGCTAATGCACAAAACAAATAATTCATTAATTTTGATGATGATTGATTTTTTTCCTTCTTAAATTGAGTCATTTTAACATTTCTATTTTTAATAACGCTTTATCGATAATTTAGGTTAATTTTTGTAGATATGCATATGCTATCGCGGACGTTTTTGTAGAACTCTTTGAGGCAAACAATATTGTCAATTACAGTTGTCAATTATCTCTAACCGTTTAGACAGCGTAAGCAAATATAACTCTCTTTTCCCGATTTTATTGACATTTATTGTCATAAACGATTTGTATCTTTGTTATAACACATTTATAAAATAAAGTTAGCCTAAGTTCATCCTGGATATCTAAACTATCTCCTTGACAATTTCTTCACGATCGGTTTCGTAGTTTAGTCGTGATGAAGTAGCAAACAGACAGACACACATTCGCGTTACGCATTTATATATTAGTATGGATGACGGCGGTGAGCATGAAAGGGAGGGGGTAAACAAGCTTCTTTATTCCTTTTACTAGGTTAACAGTGGCAGACATTGCAAATATTCTTGAAGAGGATGATGATACAATTGATTCTACGTTAGTAATAGACCCTCCGGAGAATGCTACCGTGAGTGATGGTGATTCTTGCGATGATTGATTCTAAATTTATTCGGTAATCAGCTGAGACTAGTTGGGAAACTAGTTGCTTGGAGAATAACAAAACATGGTTTGACAGGAAAACGAATAAACAGTAATACTGAACGCGAAGACGATCTTTGGTTTTCTGAAGATGAGGATTTCGATGGGAACGAGAATCATTACGAAATCATGAGAATCATCAAAATCAATCAGCAAGAGGTTCTTGTAGACGAAGTAAGGTGTGAATTTTTTCGAAAAGAAGGAGAAAAGTGTTGTGACAGAAAATCAAACTTACATTGACCATGGGAGAAAGCTAAAGAAACTTAGAAAATCTGAAAGCGAGAAGAATACTAGTTTGGCGGGGAGACAGTGAGGTTCCAAATTCAGTGACCTTCTAAAGATGGAAAAAAGACATTCAAAATACATTATCAATGGGATTCCCCAACCAACAGTGTAGTTTATCTTGAAACACGACCTTGCGATGCGACCATACCACATTCAAATCGTCCAATCTCTAATGGAGCAAAAACGTGTTAGAGTTTAATGCTGTCACATTTTAGCCGAACTAGCGAATATTCAGAACGACATTTGGAAGGTATTGATTGGCATTCAGTTATGATGCCACCTTTTACTCAAGTTTATTTGTTCACTGACATAACATCATGGAATATCATCTTCATGAAATTCTGGAACATTAACGTGACTCCCCTAAAGTAAATGGTCGGTGAACTGTAGCCACTACTGGGGTAATAGAGCTCTACAGTGAATACATATTTTATGATACATTTCAAGGTAAATTTCATTTAAATACACATTTCATGACCATGAACATATCTACCATTTGAGCGGTAATAATTTTGAATGACCCTGTAAATTTTTCCGAGCCTTTGTCCCAAGTCCTACACTAAGCGTCTTTCCCCCACTTGATGAAAAAAATTATTTTCACGTCACAAAGTAGTGGAGCACAAATTAAGAAATGGTCCTGTGGTATCGAGTTCGGCATTGTTATAGTCTCTTTCTGTAGGTCAAAAACATGTTAAGAATGTTTTTTTTAAGTTACCTTTCAAACATCTTTGAAATCTATGCTTAAAATTTTTTTTCTTAGTTTTTTTTTTCTACTTCTACAAACTTGTAGAGTAGAATACTGTTTCAATGAAATGAAGTATTAATCCAGAATTTATTCCAAAGGTCTCTAAAGCTATTTTGATTAGTAATATCAATTTTAATGTAAAGGCATGGTGTATTTTCAGGAAGAAGTTGCTTTTCCTAGCATCTAGACCCACAAAAATATGCTAAATAAAGAATTTAGCATGTTAAGAAGTGTTTAATTTTCCAACAAAAATCATCTCATTATCTTGTTCCGTTCAAGCGTCAATCAATTTTAAGCAAACTAATGCATATACTCATACTAGAATGTCATTCAAAAACACTTATGTACCCAGAAGGACGTGGTGGATTGCGACCAATTTTGAAAGGCAGGTAAGGAATCGCACCTACGAAATGATTAAACTTCCACATTTATAGGAACAATATTTTTCTGTTAACTTGTTATGATGTCAGTTTTTGCACTTGCAATTTAAAAAACACGAAATATTTACATGGATCACTTTTTTAATTTAATAATTGACATATCAAAAGTAATAAGGAATTAATCCAGTTAAAAATTGAAAAATCGGGAATAATAATTTATCCATAATAATAAGTTTATAATCCATTCCTTAATAAGATTATAAGATAATATTTATCCATATAAGTAATTATCTATAACTGATTTGAAACAATAGAAAAAACTGAAAGAGAAAAAGACTGCGAAGAGGAGGAACGGATTGTTTGTGGGACAAAAATCCACGCCCCATTTTCCCCATTTCCCGACAGTCGAATAAACAAGTCATACCCAATTAATTCATCATGCAAAAAGAGAAAGAACATCATTTTAGAGCTAAACCAGTTCTCAAGAACGGTGTGGTTATAATTTGTTTAAATAGGGGGAGAGTGCTGAGACGCATTGAAAACAATAGTTGTTACATCAAATCAGTAGATAATAGACATCTCATTTTCTCACGTGAATACCTAAGTTAATACCTAAGAGATAACATGACATGTGAGGCCTCATAGTGAAAATGGAGATAAACATCACAACGATGGATCTTCGCCCAGCGCGCACCTTTGCTCCAAGCTTCCCTGTGGTATAGATCTGTAAATTTGACATTTGAGTTTCATGCAGACTAAGGGTTAAGGACATTAATAGAAGCATGCGTAGCATTTACATAAATGAAAGTTTGTCATCACTATCGTTTTAAAAAAGACTAGAACCAAGCAGTACATCTACTACCAAGAGTTCTCGAGTGGTAATCTATACATGGAAAAATGAAACCTATACCTATAAATTTGGACCTTCGGCTCCCTTAGTTTACATTCCTAATTTATACATATTTCAAAATAATATGTTAAAATAATTAGCTTCTTTCGAAAATTTGACTGTTTGATAACCCATTTTTTCTTCATCTTAGTACTCAACATATTTTTCAATATGCTTCTGCGTACACTCGTTTCCATCTCGCGCCATTTGTCATCATCTCTCATGAAACGTAATACCAACGAGAGGCAAATTACTTTCGACTGCGATCTCTTGACATTTCAATTTGCAAGTTGATGTTCTCAAAAGCGTGGATAGAATTTCATGTTTTGCATTTCTTGGATAGTTTTAGAGTGTTTACGATCATTGTCCTTAAAGGGCATTTTACGAAATTCTAATTAATATTAAAATGGCACAATGCCGAAATAAAAAACAGATTTCATCAACTTACCGGAGTATATAAACGGCAAGTTTGTGTCGTACGCACACGACTTAATTACGTAAAAACACCATGTGGCTTTACTCTAAAAATACCATGTGATTTTACTCTAAAAATGGCATATTTCAATGGCAAACAGAGTCCATTAGAATTATTTTCCGAGGAGAAAACATGATAGTGATGTCAGATAAAAATTAACACAGGTTGCGGATTGAAACCCAACTTCCACCTTCGATGTATTAGCTGGGAAATATTCTGGTAATTATTTCGCCCTTGAGTCATATCGAGTAGTCTATTGAACTTCGTTACGTCCTCTACATTTATTATTCTCTGTAATGAACATATTGGAAAATTTGTAACGATCTCTGTATGAGAGCAAGATTCAACGAGCTTCAGTATATGTAATGAGTGAATTATTAATGTTTTTTCAGATCTGCATGATTTCTTTAATTATTTAGAACCTGGAAATAAATTTAATTGACCTATAAAATATACAATCATACATTAATTGTCTGTGCGAGCTGGAATCCGCCCGTTCAAGAATAGTTTTTAAAACCTCTCGGATGAGAAATATTTCCTAAACCCTCTTTGATAAGTCCTTTTTAGACACATGCATATCTATGCTGAATCATTCGACGCACTACAGACGTGGAACCATACACTTCCATCAAGCTTACTTCAACTTTTCTTTCCTCCAGTGTTAATCAGTCAGCCAAAATCTACCATCACCTATAAAAAACAGTACTTCTAAACCTCGTAGCACTGTCTCATAGAGCTAAAGTTGAATTTCGTACGTGTTTGGTGCATGGTTAATAGATACATATTCATCTCTTGAGTGGTAATATAATTTTGATTCACCCTGTATTTTCAAAAATGTGAAAACATGAAGTGCTAGGTATTTTTTTCTATTTTGTGTAAGCATGGATAATTAATAATCCATCAATTTTTTTGTCTTATTTAGTCTTTAATATATAGTCTTATTTCACTTCTCCAACCATTTTCAATTCTCATACGAGTGTAAAACTGGAAAGTGCGACTCTTTGTCCCCACGTTTCGGTAAAGAGTATTCTCTGATTTGGTTATCAGTGGCGATGCGAGCATCAAAATTATTCCTAAAAACATACTTGAAAATGAACTTCACAAAAACATTAATGCATCCAATTATCAGATAAAATGAACCTTCTGAAAGTACTGTTTCCGGAAGAAGTCAACAAAACATTACACTAAGGAGAGTCTGTTGGGATAGCCAAGAGGGATTGTTGGTCTTATTCTTACCAAGGCCAGGTCAAATGGTTTCACGAGCCACTTTGATGACGCGTAATGTTACAGTGGGCCGCACTTATGGTTAACATGCTTTTAAAAAATGTTATAAAATACAAAATGAGTACTTTATTGTTATACTATAATTCCACACACTTAACTCTCGAGTCTTAATTAATGATATATGTATTTATCCTTTCTTTCACTTCTTTATATTACATATATTTAAATTAGTTACACTATATATTTAAATTAGTCTGTATCCTTGAAGCGTCACACACAAATGACAGGCCCGATGAGAAATAAGAGACGGATTGCATGTAAATTTCAAACGATCGCGACATAGCCTTCGTCTCACAAGTTATTAAAAATACAAATGGTATAGCAAACCCTAAACCCGGACATCCTTTAAGCGACAAATATTATTTACACATGTTATTTAAACTGTTAATTGGCTGAACAGAATAAGTATTAACTTTATACATGAAAAAATAACATTACTTTTTTTATTTTTTGCAACTTTGTCAATAGAAGCACGTGTAAATTTTCATTTATTTAATATTTTTTGTATACATACGAGAAAAATTTCAGTGTTTGTAATATAAAATTATCCGGTGAATCACACAATTTAACGTGGCGGGCAACATGCGGCCCGCGGGCTGCGAATCGGTCAAGTTTGTTTTAACAAATATTTAACAACTGGCATATTTCTCATATGTGCTAAAAGAAAATAACTAACAAAACCGAAATTATCAACGTTTTTAATGTAACATATCACGACAACTGTTCCAAAATTAAATCAAAACACTCCAAAAATAAACTGAAAAATTTACTGTACTTCTTTACATATAATTTGCTGCATTATGGTTTTTCATATTAATCATTTAGAACATACGCTTGAAAAAGTGATGAATACATTTTACAGAAGGTTCCATTATAAACCTTTATAAACGTCGTCCACTAATCACTTTGTAACATCTCAATGAAATCAAACATGATTTGTCGCAGAAAGTATGTTCACTCTAGTTTAACGGTCGATATAGTATTACCTTAAGACCTCCAAAAGATGACATTGAACCAACATAATAATTTCATTTACCTCGTATTATTAACGGAAATTATTATTCTATGATGTTTTTATAATTAGTATTGACTCAAATCCCTCTGAAGTTCGGGATTCTACTGAAAACGTTGTTTATTAATGTTGGTTATTTTATTAATGTTGGTGTTCATTGTCTGTTACCAAATCCTTTCATTTTACTTATTTTCTAGAAGGGAAAGTGTTAGTTTTTCGTAACCGATAACTTTATATAAAATTTATCAACAAGGGAGAAGATACACTAAGCTCATTTTTCACATTGAGAAGGTTGTTATATATGTTTTATTCACATGAAAGAATTTGAATTTATACTGTCAGTACTTGCTGTCTTTTTTTCAAGTCAAAATACGTGGAATTGACTGGGGGAAGATAAATTTGGTTTAATTTTTATAATTTTCATAGTAAACTGTCATTTAATTTCTCCATTCCGTAATTATACTGGTAGTTTTACTGTGGCGATTAGTCAGCAAACTGTTGGTAGAGCTTAGCTTAGTGCATGCAATGGAAAACTGTTGAAAATGAAAGTATTGGTGAATGCGTTGTCAATACATACGTACATATGGTCCACCTACCTGACTCATGACGCCTGGGAAATGAATTCTTAGCTGGTCGTACCTTTTCTTATGATAATTTCTTTTAATTTTAATTAATGAGTTGAATAATTATTCATATTTTCGACTTATATAAAATTAAAAGAGAAAAGGAATCCTAACGCGGTCTAATTTGATAGATTTTTATGGACGAGGGTCAATATATTAAAATGTATTCCTTTTCGTAAAGTAAGCGTTTTATTATTTAACTGATTTTCTCTCTCTTTTATTTCTTACACTAAATGTAGAACAGCAGAATTGAACATGGTTTATGACAGAAGAGAGTTTCCTGGATCAACTCCAAAACACTTTCGGGAAATCACGCAAGAAGATAGACAATAAAAACGTTCAAATTATGAATCCGTTTATAAATCGAATAGATGAAGCAATTTCTTGATGAAATATGCTTGAACACTACGTTCCAACAGACTTAGAATGTGTATATGGAGGAAACATAGCTTCTCCTTATTTTGACAAGAGCACAATATATAACATAAACCGAAAGGACCAAGGAGATAAAATTAGTTAATTTACGATATATCTGGTAGGATAAGTGAAAGACGAGGAGGAAAGGAAAAGATGCCGCCCTGGATCTCTTTGAGGTTTAGATTATCTCTGTTGTTTACTCAAAGAATCTGAGTGTAATTTTTTACCAAACAAATATTTCTTGTAAAATATAAAAATACTATCCGATAAATCGCTTTTCCAGATTACGTGGTTCAACTGTTGACGTAATACGATATTCAAACTGCATTGGTGTTCTAAGTTTAAGCATTGCCTAAATTTGGCTACATATTAGGCCTAGGTACGGTGTTCAATGCCCTGGCAAAGGTCGAAATATGAGTTCTAATTAATAGTGACTAAGCTAAGATGATATTACCTAAAACAAACAGACGTGAGCAAGCGTTGTTTTGCAAGTCTGTTTCGCTATATCCACCTTTGAGTATCGTGCTTTTCCTAAGCCCGACAAAAAAAATTCTGAAGTAACGCATTGTTCAAACGAAATAAATTTTTATAATCTTCAGTAATTCAAAAACGGGATTGCTCAATTTTGTTTCACTCATAATGCAAACCCTAAAGAAGTAGGTCAAACTATTTTCAGGATGCAGTATTGCTGCTGAGTATTCAGCGTTCCTCAATTGAGTTTCAGCCCTCCAAATACTGTAGTTAATGTTACTATTAATTCTGTGAAATAACTAACTTAAGTCAGATACAAAAACATAAATTTATGCTAATTTTTTTGTTTACATATCTTAAAAATGTCATAGAACTAAAAATGAAATTAAGCAATCGTGAAGTTAAGGATCGAGTTTATTTTCGTGAGTTCATTTACGAGACAGCTCGTGATTCTATAAAATACTTTTGTAATTTTTTGATGCCCACATTATATTCCAGGGCATCATTGAGTTGGGTCCATACTGAAGGAAACTAGAACATTCATTAAAACTCAACTAAGAATAGGAATTAAATTAAAGATCTTTTGTAAGTTCGTTTTAAAGAATGGCACAGCTAAAAGGAAAAAGGGTGGCATTCGTAGTTTCTATTATATATATATATATATATATATATATATATATATATATATATATATATATATATGATCCAAAGAGGAAAGACCTTGAGATGCGATGCTTGTCTTCTCGTTCTTCTGGCTCCGCTTCGTTTACTTCCTTGTCCTATTCGCTGGCGAATGAAATGAAATGCGAAGCTCCCTCAGTCTTCATTACCTCTTGCTACGAGAAGGAAGCATCATTCCGACGACTTGAGTTCAATCCGGGTGTTATTAAATGAAACTATTTATTTATAACTCATCTTAATTCATTTCACGTCGTTCAACTCCTAATGTAGTTATAGTGGTGATCACTTCGTTAGTCACTTGATATATCAGAAAGTGGGATAGCGAAGGAAAATACTGTTTAATAAGATGTCGCCTTCAAAGTGACTTGCATTTAGATGGTGTAAGCTTTGACACTGCTCTATTGTACACGAGGAATGTGTGAAGAAACGACGACGAGAAGTTAACTAGTAACCATGGAAATCCTACATCATGGTGTTATTATTCCGGTGTTACTGCTCGGAATGTTGTTTTTCACAGGTATGAAAACTTTTTCTCCTTTTTCTCAAGTATGTGTGACGTATTAGTGTTCGTGTTACATATTTGCTTTTACTGACTCTCGGTATATTAAAATGATTTTATCTGGTCGAGGGAAAGCTATGCGCAATATATGTGGAAAAGAGGGATGTAAGGAAGAAACAGTGTTCAGAAATAGGTGGTAAAAATAAGACATTGTTAATACTTCATACATAAGATAATCTTGAAATGTATGGAATTCATGCAAGAAAGTAAATCGATATTTATAGAATGCGTGTTGCAATGTTAATTGTGAAAATTGAATATAGACGAATATATATGCGATATAGCGCCTTTGAATATTTTATTTTTATAAGATATAGGTTGTTGAGTATGTCATTTTATTTTTATTTCGACATGTGCGCTCAATACAAGGCTTGTACTGCATGCCAGAATACAGGGGAACCTATGGAAATAATTTTCTTTTTAGACTGTTAAAAATAAATAGTAATATTTCCATCCTTACTCTGCACTACTCTTTCATTAAAATTTTTCGTTCAAATCAAGAATGTCAGATTTGTTCTGCGCGTTTGGGGTAGCACTTGGGGTATACGACAAACTGCTTAGAATTGTACAACTGAAAATTACAGGGAAGCACAACAACTCATCTCTTTGTGACTGTCCCATTTCCACAATTCTTTTATGAAATCTTAAAAAGTTTTTTATTGTTTCTTTGGAATAATAACAATTATATTTAAAATGGTATTCAATGCAAACATATGTTGTTTACTTTATCATATATTTAAAGACATATTCGCAAATTAGCATAAAAGACCCTTAGAATAAACTTCCATTTTAAAATAAAAAAGAATATATCAAGGTAATATAATTTTTGTTTTGAAGAACATTTAGATTTTTTAATTGGGGCTTTAGGGCTCGTCAACATCCATATCATTAGAGATTTGTTGACTGAAAAACCTAAAAACATATTAATTCTGTATTTTCGTTGAATGTCGTGCTTTATTTGCAAATGACGTAATGCTAATTAACATTGTTAACTAAACGTCTTACCTGGAATCGCAGAAGAATTACGTATATTGACATGACTTGTCAGCGTTCGTGTAAGTTGCCTCAGCTATCTCAATGGTAGGTCTGGTTTTACCACGACATCCATGTCCTTGTCCATTGATTCGAAACTAGAGCAACTATCGCAACCTATCGTTGCTCGGTTCTCATCAATCTCATAAAGGAATCAATAAGCGAAAAGTAGAAATACCATACAACAAAATACAAGGGAGAAATATAAATTAAAAAATTACTCAGTGGCAATTATTGATCATGACAAGTATGACTGCACTAGACGTTTTTTTCTGTTAATATTAATATTTTAAATTTGAGAAATGTGTGATATTTTCAAAATAAAGTAAATTTCTTGTAGAAGTGCTCTTAGCTTTTCTTAAATTTAAAAGGAGGAATTCCACGAAAAATGTGCTAAAGAGAAGGAATTTATGAATGCAGACCATTACCGTATTGGTGAGGCATAAAAGATACTAGTAGTTTGGTGCACTATTTTGCAAGTTATTGTAGCTCTACAAATATAATTCTCAAGTTAGTACTCAAAAACACTTCGGGAACCTCCAGTACGTAAATAGAAAAACATAGATGACGCTGGTGGGGACATTAAATATTGCTAGATTTTGTATAAACTTAATATGAGTATTATTCGCGCCAATTGTCAATTTTTGTACCCCAAACGATTTCAGTTTCAAAACTTTATAACTTCACCCAACAAGTAACTGTGGTCACTTACGTTATGATTTCCGCCCCAAGACACAATACATTCGATCTGTTCTGGTATTGAGACCTCGTCAAGCGAAAACCCTGGAAATAATGTCACTAATATTTGTAGGTAGTGATAAGATTGGACAAAATACTCGTACAGCTACATTTTTCTTTTTTTCGAACATTTTACAGAAGATATTTTTGAAGTCCAAATTATTGAATGAACCTTTTGGGGAAATATGGTATAAGTAAGAAAATACAGTACTGTTTGTGAAAACATCACAAAGTCCTATCTAAAGAAGAAAAAAATACGATTTGTAGTTTTTTTTTCCCTCCACGTGGTCATACGCAGTTTGTACTGTTTTTTGACAATAAAATTTATTTATTTATTTATAGAATAAATTTTCAACAAAAAAATTTAAGAACAAGGTAAGATTGGGGTGTGTTATGTGTGCTGAATAGGACGATCGGAAATTACCCATGAGCTTGATGCATTAAACCAATACAGGTATCTTAATCTCTTGTATATCATCACTAAGCATAAAGTGATTTTAATTACTCATAAAACATTTAATATGGCGTTAATATTTCTTAATTTCATTTAAGTCGGGGTTTCGGGACATAATAATTGAAATATCCACCACACCAACATAAATTTCGCCGCAGTTAAATATCTACATTGGATCATAGTCCTCAAAGCTATAGTAGATTGTCATATCACACCTTGAAAGGTTAACCAGCACACTCTAAATAAATAAATAAATAAATTTATTGTCAAAAAACAGTACAAACTGCGTATGACCACGTGGAGGGAAAAAAACTAATTTACTCTCCGGAAGCAAGCAAGGGACCATCCCATCAATTCCGATCAAGGGCCCTAAGGCAGAGGCGGATTCAAAAAATTCAGCAAAAATTCCTAGATAAGATAAAAAGTTAGCTGCGAGTTATAATACTAATAGAATGTCAATATGTTTGTAATTTTAAGCAAAAAATTACATGTAAGTTATTATCGAACTATAGATTATTCTGAGTATAGTGCTTAAAAATTGAAATAACACTAAATTCACGATTTATTGTTACAATAGACCCGCCCCTAGACAAAGCCTAGAGAACCTGTATGATAAATCCGCCTCTACCCGAAGGAAAACCGGAGAAAAACCCGGGCCAGGATGGGGCTACAGAATTTATGTACACAAACGTGCCAATGTTGAGTACACATAAAACTAAATTAATATGAGCCATAAGACAACACAATCATGCAAGAAAATAGTTTTTGAAATTGTTATAAGTTGTTTAAAAAGTACTACAGCAATGGCGTGATAAAGCACAAGACGAATTTAACTTTTGTTAAAATCAATAAATTCTTTTACAGTGTAGAAGCACTGGTGCAGGAGGTAGTTTTTAACCGCGGATTTGAAGATATTCAATTTCATAATATCTTTTATATTCTTGGGCAGGGAATTATATAGAACGATTCCCGAATGGTATGGTCCCTTTTGGCAAAGAGTGGTTGACACTCTAGGGCGATGAATATTACTACTATTGCGTGTATAGTGTTCGTGAACGAGACTGTTTCGTATAAAGCAAGGGTGGTGCTTCAGTAATTCGGTCTTAACAAACACGACCGTTTCATAAATATAAATGCAGGGAAGTGTTAAGATATTTAATTCCTTGAATAAAGGTTTACAAGAGTTTCGGGGGTGAGATTTACAAATTATCCGAACTATCCTCTTCTGAATTCTGAAAGTTTGAATACTCTGACCGGAATTACCCCAGAAGGTAATGCCGTAACGTAAATGGGAGTAAACGTTTGCAAAATATACGCAACGGGAAATACGTGGACTAACTGCGTTAACTAAGATTCGGAATGCGTAACACAATTTGCTTAATTGGGAATTAAGATTGTCAATGTGACAATTCCATTTGAGGTTGTCTTGAATATGGAGACCTAAGAATTTTGTATTTGTAACAGTTTTTAATTGTGTTCCGTTTAAAGAAAGAGAAACCTGGGGTAAAGATTTTGTGATACTATTGTGAAATGACATAGACACTGTTTTGTCAGTGTTTACAATGAGACGATTTGCATGGAACCAAGTCGAAAGGTTAGACAAAACTTTTTGAGCATTGGCGTGTTTACATAGTAAATTAGTGTCATCAGCAAAAAGAACCATTTTGCAATCTGATGTGGATGATGACATGTCGTTCACATACAATAAAAAGAGTATAGGGCCGAGAATTGATCCTTGGGGTACTCCGCAAGTAAGTGGCTTTGTTTCTGAAAGACAACGCTCAAGTATTTTATTTTTAGTATAGGATATTTCTACTTGTAGAATATTTCGCATTTCATGAAAATCGGTCAAGTCTGAATCAATGGTGTCTCCTGGCAAGTAGGTATGATGATTCGATCATGACGTTGCGAATTAACCAAATAATTCAAGATATCTAAAGAACATTTCCAATTATTACCAGATATTCTATTTCGACAAGTATCTACAACGTCTTCCTTGAGAATTGTTTATTTTCCATTGCATGCACCGAGCCACAAACATAAACAATAGAACAAAAACTACATAAACAAATAAACCAAACCTAATTTTTGAACTAGAGGTTGATTCTCCGATTTGATGTCAATTGGTTATTGATCATTAATTTGTTTAAAACCTGTTAAAAATATTAACAAAACAGTTTGTGAAGCCGTCCAACAGAACAAAGGTTTCGCCACTACTATGCCCGTTTGTCAGACGTGAATGTGGCAGAACGTATGTGAAGTTGTCACCCCAACTTTGTTATAAAAGGAAACAAATTGTTCTAAAATTTGTGTTCATTGTGCTAATTTCTTCCGCTAATGAATAATTTTGTGATCTTTCGGAAACCACAAAAATTAGATAAAACGGGTGGGATGCTAGCAGAACGTTCACCTAGCACCCCCACCTATAATAAAATAAGATTTTGGACAACATCTGTCGATAACTTTGTGCTAATTATGAGCTCATTGTGGATGCAAAAAATTAATTATGTGCTACTTTGGAATGCACAAAAAAATTGATGACAAAAGTGTAATAAAATCAGTGTAATATAATCATAATAAAGTCAGATTTTGGAAAAAAAACTTTTACACTATGATTTTATGCTATAATTATGTACATACAATTTCAAAACAATTAAAAAATTTGGAGTGTGCTCCACTCATCTTTCCAATTTTAATTATTACAAAAAGATCATAGTACGTTGCAATAAAAATACAAGAAAACAGAAAAACACTTACAGAAAGAAATCATAATACATAATAATTATTCCACGCCATGACATATTTATGAGATCAATCAGTTGAAATATATTTATCCTCACAACCATACATAGTACACTCCTAAACATTATATCGGCGCGTTCAAGAACAGAATTATCGTCCACCTTAAACTCTATGCAATTGTCTTACATGCTGATCTGAAAAAATGCGCCCTTAACTCGTAGTTGCGTTAAAAGTTTTTCTGGTTTAGTGGACGAAATTAGTACAAAATTATAGAACAATTTATTTCCTTTTATAACAAAGTGCGGTTGCCAACTTCACAGACGTAGGTAATAGGTCGAATTAACAACTGTAATTGAAACACAGCCTTCACGTAGCTCTTGGCAGCTAATTCAGTGACCTCGGTAAGGAAGAAGCGGTCGAAGGAATGTTTCTCGCGCAATTACTTCTTGCGAGGTGACAAACGTCTATTTGAAAGCGCACGGAAATAATGAGACGTATGATGATGAAAAAGAGAGGTTCGAAGGTAGAAAAAGATACTATATTAAAAATTAAAAGACCTGAAACAGAGCTGCGACACATCAATTACATTCATGCCTACGCCATTGCTGTAAATACATATTCTCAACAATGAATGAATTTACTCTCGCGTCCAGGTTCTCCAAAGGTACGATAGTATATATTGCTCACTTTATACCATAATTTCCCAATTACTACTCGATTAACAACCGGGATATAAAAAGTCTGTAAGAGCTGTCTTAAGTAAAAATCATCATATACATTAACCAGAGGAGCAAATCATACAAATGAAAAATAATACTTTAGAGTATTAAAAGATGTTTCTGGGATTTCTTATTATTACATTTTCCCCCTTTACCTTTCTGAGATAACATCATTTAAGAATTAGATAAAAAAAAGGCGCCACTTGATTAATTCATTAAAAAAGGGTGGTTCTTTTCTACTTGAATTCCAAAAATGGACAGAGCTGATGTGCCTGATCAAGCTGGTATAAACAATATGCGTTGGGAATTCTACATGATGTTCAATTGAAACATTGCATGTTTTCTGTTATGGTAATGTCTCACGCAATATACAATTTGGAAAAAAAATTGATAATAGTGTTTGATGTTTTGATATTGCGGTTTTGGGAATCGTCCTTTCAACTACTATTTTTCAATTAACGTTTCCTCCGACTTTCTTCCATTCTCAGTCCGCCCTTCAACGAATCACAAGCTTGCGTCGAAGTATTTTGGGCGACAGAATCTGTGGTTTTGTAAACAAGTCGTGTCACCGCTCCCCACGTTCTCATTTTGTGAGCGTAATAGTTAATTCTCGCAAATATGGCAACAGCGAACTGTTTCCTAGTGGAAGTCGCCCAATCCTATAGTGAAATAAGAAAGGTGTCATTGCGCGTCGAGGTGGAGGGGACGTTGGTCAGCCTATGGTTAGTTAAATGTAAGACACTTTTTAAGAGGGAAGTTAAATGTCTTGTACAGATGTATGTAATATGTTTGACTATGCTGCAGGCGTGAAACGATCTCCTAATACGCCCGCACCGAAAAATGTCTTGTATATGATTGGCTTGCACAGAGCATGCTCGGGGCGGGCACACACTATCTTATTCCACTATGACCTACCCAATGGATAAAAGTTGTTTAAGGCGCAAGATGTTTATCGGTTAGTGAAATCTCAGTTAGTTACCCTCTCAACAAGTACATTGCAGGTATTTAATGAAAGAGAGGTGAAAGACAAACTAAATCAAATTGAACGTTCACATGACGTACAGAATGTTATTTTCTTTCCCGTGCGATAAAATCGCAACATATAATGTTTATAAAATTGTTATACAATGTACGTCGGTATTTTCATGAATAATCATGTTGCTTTTTATTTATTTGAAATAAACATTGTAATTTTCTGTTGAACAAATATTTTTTAAACAAATTTTATTATTGCAGCTTATCATAATGTAAATTAGTGTAATATAATGTATTTTTATAGAATTAAATGGTGACATCTAAACCACAGTACCGATTTAAACTAAACATGAAACATTGTTATTTAATAATAGAATGCTATGGACGTTATACTTCTCTACCGCTATCGCTGCACGTGGGTGATGTTAGAAATTTTTTATAAATTATTAAAGACATGAGACACTGCTAATAGCATTTGCACTGTCACCTGTAATGTAACCAGGAAAGCAACACTGAATGTTATTATGAATATTCCTTGCGGTGACTGCGACAAGGAGGAGCCACTCTCCACATTTTTGGGAAAAAATAAATTATATTAATTCATTTATCTTACTTTATTAAAAATACAGTTAACTCAAATCCTTGTTATCGTATCTCCTAAGAAAATTCCCTTTAATTAATTATTATAAAAAATATATAGCAAATAAACATTAGAAATGTTATTCGTCGCGGCTAACCAAAGTGGGCCGAAAAAATTCAAATTTTTTTCAAGTCGTAATATCGCGGAAAAGTTGCGAATTAGGGAGACTAAGAAGGGGTAAACAAAAAGAAATGAAATCGCTTCATATCTTCCGGTCACGCATGTGCTCTAAAGTTTGTTGATATTGGAAAAAATTCACATTTTTTACGATAAGTTTTAACCTTTTTTCATTAGCTCGAATGTAAGTTCAAATTCCGAAGTATTAAAACCACAGGAAATAATGTTTCAATTTTATTGAAATCCATCAACATCTTCCAGTTGCGCATTACTTTCAAAGTTAATTAAATTTTGAAAAAAAAATACAAATTAAGATAAATTAAGTACAAAAAATACCAACAACTTACACGCTTTTTGTTTTCTTTATTAAATAAAAATGTTTTTAAAAAAATATTTTAGTCATTTTATAAACAGATTTTTTAATTGAAAAAGCTAAGTTTTGTGTGAAGGGTCATAAGCCCAATAAACTCATGTTGAACAATTGAACATCTCCGTTTTCAATCATTATTAGCTGAAGGTACTTTGAAATCTGATTTATGAGTGGTTAGGCACGGTTGACCTTGACAGCAGAGTTGTTCTGATAAAACCATCTTTAGACTCAGTACAGTCACGCAACGAGATGTAAGAAACCTGCAGCAGCGAGTAGCTTATGCTGTAAGGAAGAATAGCTACAGTAGCCATCATTTGTTCATTGCATTTTTATTGAAATCGTAAGTTTTTTTAGATTGGTTCTTTACATTATTTGAAGAAATTATTGTAAATATTACGAATATTTTTACATGTTTGCAGTAATAACATATAACATTACAATTTTCTACAAGATTGCTTCGGATCATAACTATGCGTTACATGTATGCAATATTATTGGATATTACAATTTATCAAAGTATTCTGCCCTTCATATCTCAAATTTATAATCGTTTTAAAACCATTTTCAAACGCAATCTTTCATCGTGAAAAATACCAATTTGACCCAACAATAAAATGTATAAAACATATGTGATTAAAGTTCGATATTTCAGTTGAGATATGAATAGCAGAATCAAATATTTCGACGGCCATTCGGGTTAGAGGTTCTATTTGAAGAAGAGTTTGGAAGGGTAGCGTTGGGCACATGTATGTGCGAGGCAAATATTCGATTCGTTGTTGTCGAGTTTGTGGTAATAGTAATATTCATTGAGTCTACATTGAGTCTTTTGTTTAGTCATGGTAAAAGGAAATACCCTCTATCACTTAACGGTCTTACTTGAACTCTGCCATTATCAAACCTCATATGTGAATAACTGGAAAGTGCGGTTCCTTGTCCCATCGCACCCTCCATGAAGGTTTTAATTCAGTTCTCGTTAGCGACGTTTGTTCTAATTACTTTCACCCGTGACGAAACCAAAAATTACAGATTTCTGTTGAAGGAAGAGATTAAGTGCAAAAGATGTTTATAACGCAATTATACAAATTAAACTTCATACACCAAAAACGGAACCTTCTTGAGTATAAACAAGTAAGTTCGTTACTAAATTATGAATTCATAGAAATAGATTCAAAATATTTTAATAACTTATGATATAAAGTGTATCACGTTTTAAATTAATTTTTAACGACTTGTTTTTGTTTCAGGTGTACCTGGTAGTTCTCTTTCCGAAACTTCATCACAAAAACATAACGCAATGTTACCCATCGGTGAAATAGTATCGGAACTCAATTTCTCTGTCACGGTAAGCTACCTTTTACTTAAAAAGTTTTATTAAGTACAACTAATGCAACCTATCGTAATGTAAATTAATGTCTATTGATACCATTGGAACAAATTTCCATTGATACCACTGGAAATTACATGTACCCATTAATCGAACACAAATATACAAACTTGAATATTGAAAATATGTTTTAAAAAGGTAATAAAAGAAGACAAAAATGTTAGAAAATAACTGTTTATTTACGTGAACAAAGATATAATACAAAATATTTACAAGTGAACTACATGTATGTCTTTAATACTACATCCTAGCACTTGGAACCAGGAGAGAAGAAGCAGTGGAATCACGGCTCAATTTCATCAATCACTCCTGAACATGTCTTCCTCTTATCTTTACGTAATTCAGAAAGCGAACGAAAGATTGTCTCTCGTAATTGCAACAGTTGACTCTATATTTTATGTTCACTTTCAATTGCGGCACTTATGGATAAATGCTTGTTTCCTTCTCTCGGTTCCAGGCATGGTAGCAGGATTTAAACACTGTCTTCTGCTCATTGCAGAGACCAGAGTCGCCACCATTTTTCTCAATTTCCATCCTCGTTAACACCACCAGTATCCTGCTCCATAGATATTTTTAGAATCGAGATATAGTGTAAAATTTTCGACCCAATTGCTCGGATACTTTGGTTTATGCTATTGGACATTTTCTGTGTCTTGTTATTTTATTTTATTTTTTCTGCGATGAAAGTTTTCATTGTTTTGAAATTTTTTAACGACGGACTGTTCTGCCATAAATTATGTTTTCCTGCTCTTTTAATTATATATTTTATTTGCATAATCCATTTTTCTACTAAATTATTATAATGTTTCCATTGACTAATTTATGCTTGGTACCTCTAATAAAAGTTAGTATTTAATTAATACTGCTCTCAACAATACCAATATTCAATTTCTTTTAGTTTGATTTAGTTAGTTCAAGAGAGTTAGTTAGTTAGTCCAAATTACCGTAAAATACCAGTTCTGTATTACCCCCAGCAATACACGTTATAGTTTTTAAATATTTTGCTTGGAGTTAAAAATTGTATTTCCATGCAATTCCACGATTCCACGGAAGTAGAAATTGAAAACTTGGTTTGGGTTCCGAGATAATTATCAGATAATTGGAAATAGAAAGTACTGTTATTGGAATGGTTTACTATACTGTAAGCTTCTATTTTTACGGCAGCTAGTCCTCTCCAAGATCAATCTTTGAACATTAAGAACTGGGGAAAGCACACAACCTTGCTTTGCTATTTTACCAAAATAGAATGATTTCGTACCTGACTCTACTCGTGTGGAAAAGATGCGGGTCCAGCGCAGCGTTATCGCTGCGTGAGTCAAGCGAACGGATGTGACTCCCTGCGCGCTATTGTAAGGGGGTGACGCGCGCTTACCTTTGCACCTCTCGGGGTGCTTATAAGCGCGTCGCATCCTTGATAAGGGAGACTCACCGTCGGAGGAGCGAGGAGTGCGGAAGGTGAGACGCTCGAGCAATTATTGTTATATTCGTGGGACTGACTGCTCGTTCAGATCTGCGGATGCCTTTTCGTTCTGAGTTATTCGTAGTACTCGTATGACTGAGTCTCGTTGCGCTTAAGGAGCGGCACCGTGTCTACAGGGTAAACAGTGGAAAAGGTATATTTATATATTTTTATAAAATCTCGGCCTTTTATTTAACACATGCCATGACCTTCACGACATTTTGGTGTCAGGTGTGGGATAAATAGCTTCCCGAAAGGGAGCACGTGAAATGGACAACGAACTATTTGTTAGTGGGGACATGGAGATAAAATTAGTATAATCGAAATAACATAAATTGTTTTATTGAAAACTAAAATTGTTAGATGAATAATGAATAATAATTTTGAGGTAGTAAATTTTTGGCTTATTAGAAAAATAGTTCATAAAATTATTTTCCTTTGCACTAAAATGTCAAAATCAGTTTTTTTGGAAATTCTGTTAATATAATAAATAACATATATTATTAATAGCAATATTTAACCGAGATTACTATCGCATAGATTGTATTGACATGTCTTTCTCAAGTAGCAACATGGTAGGGCAGTCTGTCGCTCTCATGAGCACGAAAATATACCGAAGGGTAAGGGAAGCGAGTATTTAGATATAATCTTACCAGAAAAAACTGAAGTCACTGATCGTTGGAGCAAATTCGAGAAAAATCGTCATGACGTCCAACGGAAATATGAAAGGACTACTTACGGATTTAGCTACGACGAATTGAAAAGATTTCGAAAAGAAATAAGTAGATCGTCAAAATAAAGTGTTAATATACTTTTCATTTATTGTATATTTTTATTTGGCTTAAAGGGAACTAATATAACGGTTAAAATACCATTAATTAAAAAAAAAATTCTTTAGAATAAAAAAATCAGTATTAAAAACAATTTCTATTTCGTTCAATTAGTTAATAGATTTATATAGTAGTTCTAATAGTTATTTTTAAGTCTCTTCACGAGTATTCTATGGACAATATAGATTTTTTCGATGTCATCAAGGCTCCGAGAGATGTACCTAATTTCATGAACTTCACACCTTTCGCATGTCCGCTAGAAGAAAATTCGGGAGAGATCCGAAATGCTTCTGTTTTCCAGACTAATGTGATGGGAAGTCTGGTTTGTTTAGTTCCAAATTTTAGAATTTTAGAAACACTCAGAATTGTCACTTCAGTAATTGGAGTGATTCACAAGTATTAGGTGTGGCGCGTCTGCAGCTGAGTGGAAGTGCGGCGGAATTTGTGGAAAATAGTCCGCTCGTTGTCGAGTCGTTCGAGAATTTTTCGAAATTTATGAAAGAACGGTTTTCTCCCAAGATTTCTCTATACTCTTTGGAAAAAATGTTTAGTAGTTGCAATCAAGAGACCTTAGTCTACTCGCCTTAGAGGCCTAGGTAGAAAGTTAAAAGCATGCTATAGTAATATGGATTCCGGTGCAATTAGTTAAATAATGGACAGGAGGATGTTAGCTCAATTTTTAGCTGGTCTGAGAGAAGATATAGGGCGCTTTGTTTCGTTGCGCAATTCGAAAACGGAAGAGTATGCCAGAGAAGAGGAGGCATTAACTAGTAGTCACGTAACCAACCGAAGTATTAATATGATGCAGACAAAAGCGTACGACCTCCCCACTTCGGGCAGTTCCATCAAGCGCTACCGAGTCTCCTCTCCGCACCGAATTGGGTTAATTGGGGAAACCTGCCACATCCCGCGTTTTCGTAGTCGCGAACTCCGGAGTAGAGTGCGTTCCATCCGAACCAAGCGTTCGCCACTCAACATGAGACTCAGTTCAACACTTCGGGAAATCGTCGCGACCTCTGTCCGACAAACGACATGGGCAACACAGGAGATGAACGGATATGTTATAATTGTAATAACGTTGGTCATATTTCTCGATATTGTAGAATGCGTAAATCCTTCAACTGTGGCCATAATGATCACCTATTGAAGGTCTGTCCCTTGATTCCTGATGACTGCACTAAACAAACGCCAGTCCAGAACCCAGGAAACTAGTAAAACACGACCAGTTGGTCGGGAACACCTTAATATTTTTAGTGGCTTCAGACACTAATAAAAATTCCCTTAAGACTTCGATTAAACTTTCTAACGATCTCATTTCCTTTTATGTAAAGCAGAACGAATCGTCAGGAGATATACGAATTGAACATGATGCATCAGTAGACTCAAACATAAGCAGTGGGGACGACACAGTCGTAGATTTATTGGGGGCACTTGAAGAAGAATTAGAAGGAACTATTTTAGAACCATCAGTTGTAACATTAGGAGGGAAGCAATCACCTCTCGAGGGAGACTTAATCAGTAGATTCTATGGATGGCCCGGTAGGACAGCTGCTGAGGTTTCCTGTACACCGGATGATCAAGCGTGGAATCAACCAAATTTGGAAAGTGTGCCTGCTGCGAAGCAGGGTGAATTAGGTGATAATATTCGCTTCTCTACTGATGTACCCTCAAAAAATACCATTTTCTTTCAGAGTTAATTCAAGTTCCTTCTTCATCTGGCGACATTTAATTTATTGCTGGTTCAGAGGTATTAGGAAAAGAAATTTTCATCAAAGACTTCAAAACCATCATAATGAAGCTTTCGGATATTCTTGCTTGTGAGAACCTAGGGGCAAGAGTATTCTAATGTGAACTGGAATATAAATGAATCAAACACTCGAAAGCCAATGTTTTGCGGACCAGGATGATAGGACAAACCCGTATGGTGTCCGGGGTCACGTGAGAATAGCACCATGGGGTCTACTCCTGTCGTAAATGGCGACTATCCGGAGCAGCTGACCGCTGACTTTACATAATGATCTCCTCTACTCACCGAACCACATTCCCTCACCCAGAGGATCGAGGAGTGATTAATGTAACCCTGAAACACGCATTACTCATTATTCCTACCTCGTTCCTTCTTACCCTAAAAGTAAAACACGAACTCTAAACCTCTATGCGTTAAAGGTATATTTTTATTTATTGTATCGCTAAAGAGCACTGTCGAGACACTTGTGTCTGATTTGGGAACTTGACAGGATGAAACTGTGTGTGCAATCAGAACCATAAATGTAGCAGGAAAGGACTGAGTTCAGTGGTAATAGAGTGACAGTGACCCTGCGTAAACGTCAGTGCTACTCACGAACTTAAACTGCGATGATTTACGCTCTGCATGGACACTACTCTGAGCAAATTTGGACCTTCATATGCTGATAATTGGCGAAGCTATCAGAAAGGTGAAAAATTAAATTAATTGTTTGAGTAGATGAATCTCAGAATCAACTCCCGTCGAGAGATCTGTGTTAAGGATCTATCGATCGAATAGAGAAGGACGTAGAATAAAGATCACTAACTACTCGCGTTGAGTCTGATCGAGGAAAGAGAGAATTATTTAATGTTAATCCCATGGGACGCATTATTTCTCTCGTGTCAAAAACCGAGATGTTCTTGCCATTTCTAAACACTTGTCTTGTGAGGTATTTTAATACGTGGCATTTCTATATGCCGCCGTATTGAAGAACCGGAGAGCACCGTTAAGTATACATTAAAGATGGTCATGACAGTACAGTAGAGTAAGTTCACTCCCCTCTTTTTCTCCCTCTGACGTTTGCTGACACTCAACTTTGCTATACGCTTCTTGTCAACTACCCGGGTAAAGGTACGACACCTCTTTACGGAGTAACTCGCACCAAGGTCCTGAGACATCGAGGAAGCTTATGACTCCTACGTCTACAGCTGCAAAGAACAGGGTATGAGTTTGAATACATTTCAAACATAACCCTTCCAGATGGGAATAGGTGAGGACAAAAGAGGAGTAATCCTAAAGGCAGGCTCACCTTATCTGGCTCTCTCGGCGAAGCGTGATAAATTCACGCGCTGCTCCCACTCGAGCGTTCACAGTCGCGTGTAAGAGATGACATTACCATACGACACACCATTTTTTCCATACCGTCTCCAACCTATTCATTATGCAATATTACTGTCTTCCAAAACATCAGCGAAGAAAAAATATCGAAATTGTGATACCTTTTTCGTGAACTCACAATATTCTGTGTACGTCATCAGTGCTCTACCAGGAGAATCACACTTCAGTGCAAGCACGAGTACATTTGTCCATACACTAAACGGGACTTGGCTCTTTATCCTTTATTTTTATAGAATATTTTATATTAATTATAGTTCACTGTCTTAAAAGACAGGCAAGGAAGAATAACCCTTCTCCACCAGATAGCATCATTCCTCCTCAGACTTAGGTCGCGGCAGCGGTACATATTGTAAATCTACCGCAAACCAATCACAAAAGAACAGTCGTTGTACCTGTGCACGTTTCTTCCACTCCTAAATTATAAGTTAACTTTTCATTGTGACAATACATATGCTAGGCTCCTAGATATGTTAAAATACAATTTATAACGTTTGTATGCCAAACCAGGGACTACTGGGCACACATTTTTGCATATCATAAGTTTCATGTAATATAATTGGTTGTATTTTACTCTCGTAAGTTGTCTTTTCTATTATAAAGATGCCCTTAACACTATTATCTTGATACAGTCACAATACCGCATTTTTAACTAATTTATTTTAAGTTAACTAGACTTTGGGCGAATACAGATTCATATTTGTTAGTATATAATTACTTAATTCATTGTGGATGTTAGTGTAAAAATATAATATATCCTAAAGGTCTTGTGTATATAGTTACAACTGTTTTCCGCATCGCTCATAAATTTTTATTTGTATAAAATTAATTGACTGAATCTATTTTCTTATGACATTTTCTAATGTTAAAATAATAATTTAATGATTTGTTTTAAGTTAGAACTAAAACTATACACAGTCAATTGTAAGACTTTTGGTGATTTAAAACTACCATTGTATATTTTAATGTCTGTTACTGATAGTTTTTAATACAATTGTTTCCAAAGTATACTATAATGTATTTTATAGTTATAGGGGATTCAATTTTGTCTACGGACGGGATGATGTAGAACAGATGCGGGTCCAGCGGAGCGTTATCGCAGCGTGAGTCAAGCGAACGGATGTGACTCCCTGCGCGCTATTGTAAGGGGGTGACGCGCGCTTACCTTTGCACCTCTCGGGGTGCTTATAAGCGCGTCGCATCCTTGATAAGGGAGACTCACCGTCGGAGGAGCGAGGAGTGCGGAAGCTGAGACGCTCGAGCAATTATTGTTATATTCGTGGAACTGGCTGCTCGTTCAGATCTGCGGATGCCTTTTCGTTCTGAGTTATTCGTAGTACTCGTATGACTGAGGCTCGCTGCGCTTAACCCTTCCGCGTGGGTTCGAGGCAGATGGTGGCCACTTTCTTTGCGAGGGTATTTAAAACCTTTATCTGCTTGTCGGCAGATGGGTTGAGGAGGAAAATCGGTCATGTTCGCGGAATGCCTTCTGGAGACGTTCGATATATTTCTTTTCAACCTACTCATGTTGTGTATATACGGCATGCAGATTTTTATTTTATTGGGGGAAGTCGTCTAGAGACGTCCTCAGCAATTTCCTTTCATTCGTAGTGTGCCGTCTATTTACATAGTGCACTCTTTTGGATATAAGTGGGATTTCAGGAGATAGTTTTTATTATACCAATTAATATGTTTGGTCATCAAGAACAAAATCATAAATTATATAAAATGTTATATTTGGGCA
>NNCF01129305.1:75805-105031 GCA_002313205.1 Laupala kohalensis
TATATATATATATATATATATATATATATATATATATATATATATATATATATATATATATATATAAAGATGAAGAATTCATTATAATATTTTATTTTCTTAATGTAAGGATACTTTGCATGTAGGCAATTTTCTAAATTGAGAACATTGTATCTCATCTCGAGAAAGTGTATAAATCATTTTCCAGAAGAAAGAATGAAATGATTAAATTGATCATTGATTTCCCTTGAACTTTGTTAGATAAAAAATTTATTTATAAGCATTTAGGCCGGCGAAATCATTGCACATGATTTAAGTATAGCGGAAGGATTCCCGCCTCAATGTTCTCTACCTGCCACGGTCACTCCTTCCGAACGGGCACTGAACCTCTTTTCCTGCTCCCGCAAAACAATGCCAAAGGGCACACCTTCTCGGTGCGCGGAGTAAAGAGAAAGGGAATAACGTCTCAGTACGGATTCCCGCTTACTGAAACAAAACTCCATTCCGTATCTAGACAGACTGCCGGAGGAAAATGGTATGACGTCTAAAGACGGCATACCACGCGGAAGGGTTAAGGAGCGGCACCATGTCTGCAGGGTAAACAGTGGAAAAGGTAATTATATGTATATTTCTATGAATTCTCAGTATTTTATTTAACCCGTGCCATGTCCTTCACGACCATCGCGTGGTCTGATTTGTACATTGCTTATAGCATTTCTAAGAACTTTGCCTCAATGTTTCCGTATCTTCGTTATCGAATGCTTTTTCTAAATCTGTAAAAGTAAAAAAAATGCTAATCCCCTTTCACAGAAGTTACTTTCTGCTCTATTGTGGTCTTGATGTATGTTATACTTTCTTCTAAGATTACGTCTACATCCCTCTTGTTGTCGTGCGGAAGGGGTGGGGGGGAAGGATTTGGTTGTGTTTTACCCCACTCCTACATCATTGTCGTGAGGAAACGGGGGGGATTTGGTTGGGGCACATTTGGCCCTCCTCAGACTTTGTCGATCCCTGTCCATGGAGCTGATCCCTATTTTTGTTGGCTTGGTAGGATGAGAGGGAGCAATAGGGATAGTCCAGTGGCGACACAGCAGTTTATTATAACATTCACACAACTTCAATAGGTTCTCCTGAGTGGCGTCCACAAGCTCCTGCTCGGTCTGCGCTTCGCGCTGGCGACTCGGCACGGGACCATGGATTCTGCGACAACGGAAGGGCGCGTCGGCGTCCAGTGGAGAGAAGAGTTAGTCAGGCCGAACTAACCGGGGGTACAGTTCAGGGCAAGACGCGAGGTCTCAGTGGGACGGAATGGGTTGTTCTTGGGACCGCGAGGTCAAAGCCAAGTACAAGGATTGGAGTTGCACTCAGGACCTTTAGGTCTAGCCAAGTACGGAAGGTTGGAGGAACGGACACAATCATCAGTCGCGCGAGTGGCAGCCGTTCCACCTCGAACGCTACGAGCAGCGGCTTATAAAGTAATATAACGCCGAGTCGTCAGTTTGAATGTGGCGCGTCACCACTTTGCAACGCGGATGGTTTTACCCGCATCCACGCGACATTGCAATGCTGACACTTTTTCTTCATTTTCTATTTAACCTAAGATGGAGAACTTCGTGGAAAATCTTAGTTTACACACTTTAATGGGATACAGCTGTAGTTAATCGGATCGTTAGAAATCGGGAAGATATTGAAAAGAGAATGCGTTTTCAATTTCGGTAAATGAGCGTGCGTTGTATAATTAATAAAACAAATCCACTAAAATTGGTGCAATAAATGAACTTAGTCTTTCCTCTGCAATGTTGCCGGAGCCAGTTGCTTTACCTCAACACCACTTTTACATCATATCTTGGGCTCTAATGACCTCGATGTTGACGAGCCCTAAAGCCCCCCCCCCAAAAAAAAACAACAACATATCATTAGACATTTTTTACATATTATTGGCATCTGGTTTATTGATAAGTAAAAAGCTTTATCGACCGCATTGCAGCCATCGCGTGACATATTTAATTATTTATTCCATTTATTTATATAAGTACAAGAAATTAATAATAAACTTTATTGTCAAAAAAGTAATTTAATCTCCTGAAGCAAGCAAGGGATCATCCCATCAATTCGGATCAAGGGATCTAAGAAAGAGGCGGATTTAACATTTTAACATACTCCTAACGATAAAAATAGTTCGGCATGTTTAATGAAATAAACAGATGTATTTATTAACAAAAACATTACAAATGACTAAATTCGATAAAATTAAAAGAATATTTTCTTTGTGTTTATTGTTAAGAATTTAAAGAAAGAAAGCGATGTTTTGTATTTAATTGTTATAATTCATTTAGGTTATGTGAAGATGGTTCTAAATTGATTAACTGATGTAAGAAATAGGAAAGAATAACAATGTTTAATATAGTTGTTACGGAAAATGTTTTGTTAATTTTGCTGAATGATCAAATGAATTACATTGGACTTAAACCTTTCTCTTGGTTTAAATAATTATTTTTATTTTGAAAAGGTGTTTATTTATTTGTAAAGACTTTCCCTATACAATATTTCTCAAAACATTTTGTTCTTTTGAAACTATATCTCGGATAAAATTGAGTTATTTCTGCATTTGTTAATACACAAATGCATTTATAACATTACCAAGTGTACTATGATAATATACCATGAAAATACACTTTCATAAAACATATGGGATTATACATTTCGGATTTGAGAAATGAAATATTTCTAAATCACAAATATTTACCTCTCGTTCACTTTACTTTATTTGAATACCAATTTGCTCAAATGCTAGGAGACGCAAGCATCTCTCTCCGGACAAACATTCATGTGAGATGGTTAATGTAAACCTCGTACTTAACGGTCCTGTCTTAAAATAGTTTAAATGAGAAATTTTATATGTCGTATTAAGAACGTGGGTGGATAAATAAATTATACAAATCCTCCCACTTGTTGTGAACTTGAAGTACTTTCAGTCAAAATTGAGCTTTCAGAAAGGTTTCTTTTTCATTTTTCATCAATAAATTCTTCAGAGGAGTAAATTTTCTTCTCTGCATATTGAGCTTTATCGCTCTTTAGTACTTTCATTACATTTGAAATTAAGATATGTTCTTCATTAAGATATGATCTCTGGATTTGCTTCGCAAGCCTCAGCATGTAGGCTTGCTTCGCAGTAAGATTTCCTCCTCTCCAAAATAAAATGTTTTAAAAGGTGTTCAATTGGAACAAGTTTTATTTCTACCGTCGTAACGTAAAACAAAGAACGACACCAGACGGCGGGACCAGGCGTAGAAAGTTCAGTTCGGAATTGTTCGTTTAACTCACTACTGATTTCTGGCGAGTCGGTGGTCGGAGATGTCGTGTTGATTCTTGGGACGGTAGAATAGGCTTCTGGTCGTCTGTAATCCTGGTTCTTGTACATAGGATTTCGACGTGACCTCGAGGAAAATCGTCAGCGTAGAGTTATTTCGTTGAGCTGTGCTTGGTGTTGAGGTAATCGGGCTGCGATGTGACCTTGACCAAGTTCAGTGCGTAGACTCTAGTAATCTGGATTCTGGCTTGAAGTAATAGGGCTGCGATATGACGAGCGGTCTGTTCGCGGCCGATCCGTAGGCTGAAGTATGAAGTAATCGAAGTTCGTTGCCACGGGTAGGGGCGTAACTCTATGTTGAGATTCGTTTATTTAGAGATAAACGAAGGTTTCTGTTTGCACGAGGCACGCGTGGGCATCAAAGAGTTTCTCGTTATCCATAATGTTAGGATTCTTTGACGTTTTCCAGTTAACAACATGGCGCATCGTCGTAGTCGTCGGCTCCATGTATGTAATGTGTTACATGGGGGAGATTCATCAATACGTATCAAGTATGTATAAAGTATATGTACGAAATGTGTTCCTACATACATACATACGTACAAGAGTACCATCGGTATCCATTCATATTGATGAAGTTCATATTACAACAAAAAGATATAATTCTAGTTTAAGAACTTAATTCACATTTTCTAAGAGCTTCATCATGCTCGCAATGCAACAAATTACAGTTTTGTATAAAATGAAAAATCCGTCTGCAATGACTTCATTCAATTCTGTCATTTCCCGTTAAATTCAGCAATTTAACAATATTTTAAGAGGGGAATGCCATAATCTAGCGTTTACCTGCACGGTACGTGCCTTCAATCATTTCGTCTGGGAATGTTCATTTCTCCGGAATGAAATATCAAAACAGGTTTGTGCCAATTTCCCCCAGTTGTCTCTTGTATTGAATTGGTTGTACTCTGAGCAACTTTGAAAGTTAGTTTCAAAGTTAGAATTCCTGTAAGAAGGTATATTTGAATATAACTTTTCAGAATTGTTTGCACTTGCAGGTGGTGGCTGGTCGTTCTGCATTGCTGTCTCGTAGTCTTATAAGTTTCCGAGCCGCCCCCAACGTTCCTTCCCCATCTCCGCAAGATGTGTGGTATGAGGTAACGCGTGCACCGCCTGCTGCATTCGGCCGGCTTTCAAAGGTCGAAAGCCCTTCGCATCAGGTATGGTCTCTCGTGTTCACTTATTATAAGAGAGTCTTTGGAAAAGAAAGAGTCTATCTTTGAAAAGGTGTTGGAAAATCGTGTGATTAACGATGTTACCAAATATTCTAATTATGATATAGCCGACTATGTAACTATAGAATATAGGTTAAATTGTACCGTTTCGAATCAACTTTTTAGTCCTCTCTTGTTACTAATAAAGTTGATAAGTTTTACAATTATTTATGTAGTCTCATAAGGCTACATGTACCTGACAGAAAAACCTGTTCTAGTACAATTCAAGGATTTGTTTGGTTTTATTTTTTATAAAAAGAAACTTCACAAGATGTGGACACTATGAAATTCTTTGGATGACTTTATTCAATTTAAAAAGGCTAGAGTCAATGGTATTCGACTCTCAAGAAATTTTTATCAAAATTACATGTCAAATGTTGAAAATCGTTCTAGTAAAAATATTAAATATTTCTCCAACTATTTCTGTCATGTTTCTTAAATATTTGAAAGCGAAAAACACTAAAGAAGCCTGTCAGATATTTTCTAATCATTTTAAATCAGTTTATTTAAAATGTAATAATAGTTTTAATGGTACCGCTACTGCGGAAGTTTGATCTTAGGCCATTTCATTAAAAGACATTAGTTCTTTAGATATTAATTCTGCATTGGGCAATGTGATTGTTAAATCATCTGCTAGACCTGACTTAGTTCCGTCAACTTTTCTAAAAAAATGTAATAAATCATTTCTTCACCTATTGCATGTACTATTTTGTCTGTTCCTTAATCAAGGCTACATGCCAGAAATATGGAACAACTTACAAATTATATTGTAGTTGACATTTCCAAGTCTCAACATGACTTTGTTAAATCACAATTGGCCATTTTTCACTATCATTTCTAAAGTCATTACAGGTAGATTCCATTTACCTTGATTTTGCCTAAGATTTTGACATAGTAGATCACGAAATACTTTTGTATAAATTGGCAAAGTTGGCATCTATGGTAATCTTTTGAGTTGACTTAAATCTTATTTATGAAATACATTACAGGACACTTATATTGAGAATTAGGGGAATGAATCTAATCCTATTTTGGTCACCTCTGGAGTTCCTCACGTATCACATTTGGGACCTCTTCTTTTTATACTTTTTATAAACAATATAGCTTATAAAATTTGCCATAATTATTATTTATAGTGATGAAATGAAACTTTTTTGTTATAAATTCTCTTCTTGAAGCGTTTAATCTTCAGAAATATATATATTGTATCATGATTTATAATTATAATCTCAATCTTAATGTCAAGCAGTCAGTTTGGGTAGGGCAAGGAGGATGATTGTTCTTGACTGTATTGTTATTGATAATGTTTTAGAAAAAGCTATTTTCTATCAATGATCTTGAGGTTATTTTTGAGAGTTCGTTTGAATTTAAAAAGTAACTTGACTTAAAGCTCTAAAGGCTTTTTATTCCCTTGAATTTGTTATGAGATTTATACGTGAATTCTCAAAGATTGACTCAATAGTTTCTCTCTATAAAACTCTTGTTTTATCAAGGTTGAATTACTCTTCTCTAATATGGTCTCCACATTATCAGGTTGATTTAAGTTATGTAGAAACATGCATAATTATGAGCATGATTATTTAGGTATTTATTTACCTCTTTAATTACAGTCTGTCAAATCAATTCACAATTATAATGTGTAATACAAGTTTTCTTTATAAATATTGCCTAGACATTTTAAATCTATTTCAATGTAGATTTCTATCTAACAATATAAGGAATAGGAAATCATGAACGTTAATTGAAAATTCTTCCACAAGAAATGTAATTTTTGATTGAACAATTACTAGACTTTGGAAGAATATTGCTGTAAATTAAAAAAAACTATACTAACCTTACTACTCTTAAAATTTTGTTAAAGTTATCTACTGCTACTAATTATTAATATTTTGTTTACTATGCGCAACCTACCTCAAACTGCAATAGAAAATATACAATTTGTTCATATTTGTAAAAAGGCAATTTCGCCCGTTGATCCTCAATAAATAAATAAAACATCCATAGAATAATAATATTCAGTAGTCGTATACACCAGAGTTCGCACTGTTTCAGCAGTTCACCCATACTCAGGTGGTCGTTTATTTATCCTCGCCTTTTGTCAAAGATCTTCTTTGCAAATAAAGCTATAAATACAAGTCTCAGCACTATCAAGCATTGTCTCTGGATTAATTTTAGTCACCTCTACTTCATTCAATAATTTTGAAGTATTTTTCTCGCTAAAAAGATAAGTGCACTCTCACATTAATTATATTACCAACAATTGTATTCTTCGGAAATCACATTTTGGAAACATTTAATTGCTATGGATTAGACCACCTTCCATTTCTACAGCAAACAAACTCTGAATATTCTCCGCAATATTTTTTGAAAATGGCGAAAATGAAACTCCATCAAAGTATTTCCTTATTAAGAAATATTTTGCGAGTTTTAGGAGTGACGTAACATTTTACCCTCCCTAAAAATCCTTCCTCTATTTTTCACTCTATTCGCTCAAGAAAAAATTGTGGTCCTTGAAAGTCTCAAAATTAGAAAATGTCCCCTAGAATGTGTGCACCCTACTTTGGGGATGCTTTCTGATTATGTTCAATTTAGCTCCAGTGGGGGAGGTGCAATCATTCAGAAACAAAAAGGGTTCCATAATACTATAATAGTTGAAAAATAATTATTTAAAAATTACAAAGTCTTTTAGACATCAATTTTAAAAAAATATCTTGGGGTCCCTAATCAGTGCAGTAATAGTAGCCTCTTCTTGATAGCATGACAAAATGAAACATTCCTTAAATGTACATAACTCGTTTCCACTTTGTTTTCTCTACTCTTGTTCTTCCCTGAAATTATCCAAAAATATTTTTGCTATGATCCCTTATTTGAATTTTGTAATGAAATAACGGGGTTGGAGCGTTGGGGAGATTATAATATTATTATTGCGAAAATTATTTTAAAATATTATGACGAATATTGTATAATTGAAAGTACGGTAATTTTTTAATGATTGTAATTCTGACAGGTATGGCGCTTCTCGCAGAGCGATGTGGACGAGCTCCGTGTCTTGTTCATTCCACCGGAGTCCACCTCCACAATGATAACACCTGCTATCTTCGAAATGCGCTCTATCCATGCATCTAGTGGCATGGAGTTGGCGCCAAGTGTCACGCTTCAAATTCGCGTGCGCGCGGCAGACATTTCTCCGCCTGCATTTCGTTGGTTTTCCCCCGTCTTACATGTCAAACAGGTAAATTAAAATATTTCAACACTCGAAAACACAATATTTTGATTTTTTGTCAAGCTTTAAACAGTGCCATGTTGTAAAGTTCCTATCGAACCCTACGATGTCAAGTGATGATAGATGGACAAACCATCACCCCTGGCACTGCCATCTTAAATACAGGTTTCTATGGTACCGTGCCTCGGGCAACTCCGTCTCGCGCATTGTCCCAGGTGCCCGTAAAACAAGTGTGTAATGTGGGTGGTCACCGCAAAATTGCACTCCTAACAACGCCATTTTCTCTGTCACCACATACTATCACGCACTCCTAACGAGTGTCTTAACCTCGCAGTTTTTCTTCAATTTAGTAAGTTGTGTGTATTGAGATTGCTTGAAATTCATCCAAATATTTCGGATTTATGGTGGAACATTTCTGAATTACCACAAAAACTATAAAAAATAATCATTTTTAGTGTTTCAAAGAACCTATGCAACTTATAACTGCTTAAAGATTATCTCCGGAAAATTTGTTAAAAATTCGGTGGGATTATTTTTGAGAAATGAATATTTTTTTCAGACTTTTAGGTTGCATTTAAAACGCACCAAAACAGTTCTTGTAGGGCCCACAGCGATGCCGGGTACATCCACTTCATTTATTCTCACGGGGGAAAGACAGACAAGCAAACAAATTTACACAAATTTATTATATCAGAGTTGTGGATTCCGTGCACTTTTAAATAAATGGTCCAATTATAGTTATCGATATAATCTGTAAATTGCTTTCTATAGTTATTTCTTTTTTACAGGGTGCAAAACTAGATATAGATCGGCGTTATTTTGAAATTGCTGACACTGATAATTCAGATCCAAATTTGATGTTTGTAATAACCGAGATCCCAAGGAGTGGATCTCTGGTTTTTATAAATGAAAAAAATATACCATCCAACATAATCAAAGGTATACCTCCACATTTACAGTTGGGTTAGAATATATTATTTGAGATCACAATAAAGAAAAGCATTGAATTTTTCAGGATTCGAATTTTATCTCCAGGATTTGCGAAATGGCTTTATTCAATACGAACTGGATAATAATAAAATTTTTACGAAGGACACATTTGAAGTTCTTGCTACAGATGGAAATTTTGAGCTAACTAATGTATATACCTTGGAAGAAATAGCAGGAGAAAATGCAGAAATACCAGAAAATATATCGGTGGTACAATTTGAATATGCACATCTTGTAGTTCCCTATAACTCTTCTTACGTGGTTAAATTCATCTCATTAAATGTAAGTAAACACTTTTTAGATTAGTAATATTATTTATATAAGTACCACAATCCTGAGAAAAAATCTATCTTTGCCTCTTCCAACAGCCTGAAAACCGGATTTCGATCACGAGCCTCGAACTAAGTAAACTAGTGGTGCAATACCATTGCACATATTTTCTCTATCTGAACCATTAAGTGACAAAAAATATATAATGAGAGGTTTGTTTTTGGCATGGTCCTCTATATTTTGGTCGTCTTGATGTACTGGATTGGAATCGTTTATAATAGACATTCGTTAATTACCTTTGACATATAAACCGTCTCCAATTTGCAAATTCAGTCGATTAGTTTTTGGAGGTTAGCTAGGTAAGATTAATTATCTATTTAAAATGATAAAAATGATTGATGATATTATCCAGGCGAGCTCGTAGCAAACACACCATCTACGTATATTCTTATTTAATTTCCTAATTAAGCCAAAAACTCTTTGCAATTTAAAAATGTTAATTTCTGTCGAGAACAAAATAAATCCGACATACATGTTAAAGAGTTAACACTGTCTGCTTTTCATTATTTCCCTTTATCACGTACCGCTTATTATTCCTCTGTCTTCTGTTTCTTCTATGAGTTTACAATATTTTATTTATTTAAAATTTGTCTAATAACATTGGAACTGTATTAACAATGCAGTGTAGAAAATACTGCTTTAGACATAAAAGAATTCTTTTCGTTGAAAATATTATCCAAGACATAAAAATCTTATTGATTCTATTTATTTCTTTAAACACAATTTTGTGTGATAATATAAAACACACGACATAACTAATAAACTATATTCTTTAGACACATGCGATTAGACACATTCCAACCACGTGCCACACACACACACACGAATGTATGTATGTATGTATAGCAAGCCCCATAAATATATATTTTTCATATGTAAATATGTAAATATGTATATATGTTGGATGTAGGAACCGTTTTTGAGAAATATTTAAAAGAATTCTTTGAACTTCATGTGACGTACCTTTTGTATTAAAGTTGAAAAACAATTTAGAGCTCGTGCATCGAAAACAAGTAAATTCTACCGTAAATACGATATGTTAATTAAATTTATTCATGAATTTTCTAAGAATCGCTGCGCACAGACGGACGTTATGCCTAAAACCACTTTTTTAGAATCAGGGATCATTAAAACGGATATTTCCCTCAAAATCTCACTTTCGCCATTTATTTATGATTAAATATTTTCTAATTTACTCGATTACTCTACGTATATGAGAAAGTAAAATTACTCTTATTTACTATGTCTGCTATGTCCTACATTTACACTCAGTTTGCAATCTCCGCTAAATTCTTTCCTATCTTATTTGCCAACTTACCAAAGTTTATCAGTTCAAAAAGAGAGAATGTATGTTCGAATTCACTCATATTATCGTTAAAATTTCCTTTAACTTCCATGTTCACAATACGTGCATCGAATAACATTGTTCATGGCTGCGAATGTTGGATCTAAGTCTTTGAAACGAAATCATTGTATCCATGTGTTGATACATTTTAAGTTCTCAAATGTACATGAACGAAATAAAACTCACTTACTGGCTTCCTATTCCTAAAATTTTTCGTTATTTTCGATTAACGTTTTTCTTTCTGCTGCGTATATGTTTTTATTTAATTTTAAAATAAATTCATTTCAAAAGAATTTCATTCAACTTGTTCCATTTTACATTATTTTTTCTCAAGAATATGAAATATTTTGTTTTGTTGTAAATGTAAAATCGTAAGATAACTATTGATGGAAATCTAGGTTAGAATATAAGATGGTCAAGTTATCTAATATCTTTTTCTTCGTAGGTCATCAGAACAGGAAACATTTTGAATGACTGCATAGTCCATGTCAACACGAAAGATGGTAATGCGACAAGAGGGATTCATTATGAAACATTATTCTCGAAAGCAATACGATTTGGGCCTGGAGTCACTCAAATTCCTGTACACGTGAATTTAATCTTTGAGGAGAACAGAAATGAGATGGACTATCCTCGTTTCTTTTACTTAATATTAGACCCTAAATCTGTTGTGGGGGCTCAGTTAGGTGCTGTAGCTTCTGTAGCAATTGTTTTGGAACCGTATTCTCAACAAAAACAGCAATCTAAAGTGTTTCCATTGAAACCTTTAGTTGTATCGTTGCAACATTATCCAAATATAACTAATAATTCACATGTGAATATGTCTCCCGGATACCCATTAGTGTGTGTTAGCTCGTGTGATAAAAATCATCCACATTTCAAAGTAACCAGAGAACTGTGTGCCTCACTTAATATTTCCTCAGATGGCAATGATACTTCCTATTCTTGGGAAGTTATTCCAGGACGAAGAGGACTACCTGAATTTTCGAGTATAAATATATTTTATCTGTTTGGAAGAGACAATATTTATGATGGGTATCATTCAAAAATATTGGATCCCTCTCTCTTCAGCCAAAATTATAAAGTTCGTTGTAGTACAACTCCTATTTCGGAAGCAAATAATGAAGGAGGGTTTACAGTAACTAGTAAATATGTTGTTATTGGAGGTAATAATATATCTACTTACGTGTGTCCGAAGTTACTTTCAAAATCTTCGAATAAACTTTTACACAGAGACAAAACATACACTGCAAAAATTAACTTCATTAATGAATCAGAAGAGGATCACCACAGAAATAGGATTCATATTAATGTGGAAATTCCTCATTATGATGGCGTCTTGCCTATCATTTCAACATCCCCGCTGTCAAATATTGAATCTCATTTTAATTATAGACTTTTCAAACATCTTCATGAATGTTCGAATTTGCCCCCTCAAGGAATATTTTTATATTCTCTTCCTACAAGGTAAGTGATGCTTAAATGAACATAACTTTTACATTGAGTAATGAAGTGTAAATTATTTAATTACTTTTAGTTGTGAAAATAATACCGTTTGGAAAAGACAAGAAAATAACTCAACAAGATATTTATACAAACACTTAAATCTTTCATCATGTAAATGGGTCTTTGAGGCTTGGTTTGACATGAACACAATCATTGATTCATGCCATGGAAAAATTCATGATTCTTTCCAGGTAACTGACAAAGAAATGAGGATCAATAAATAAATACATCCTACAAAAATTTGTTGATAATTTAATCATTTATATCCACTTTTAGAACTTATGATAACTATTCTACGCTAGGACGCAAGAAATAATAATAAATGGATGAATATCGGAGTACCTTTGTTTATTGCTCTCCATCACGCTGATGAACCGACGGAGTACCATCAAACGTTGCTACAAATTTCATTCATCTATTCTTCATTGCTGGGGAAAGGTGTTAAATTCTATAACTCTGAAGCTCACAAGCAAGTAAGTCAACAGTCACCGTTGAGATAAAATACATATTCTTGTTTTGTCCTAATTTTCAAAAAGCTGTTGGGACAATATTCATATTTGAAATATCTGAACATAATATTTTGAGATCAAAATTCGGACATTTTCAGATCTTTATTTGCAACCAGTTAAATTCGAGAAATATAGAAACATGCAAATTGAAAGTTTAAAAATAGAATTTGTAAAACTTAGTTCTGAAAGAAACATACATTATTCATTGTCATGTCAACAAATTCAAACATGTTTGATGCAGATTTGAATGGCACTAATGGGAAACAGAAAAGTTATGGTTCTTGAAACATTGAACATTCTACTCACATCCACATTTCGTCCAAAATTTATGAAGTCTTCAGGTTGTTACAAATCTTAAAGAATAATTGTCAACATGCTTAATAACTTTCGTTTTTACTAAATTTTACATTACGTGAACAAATAACAAAAATATCCAGTCGGGGTTCGTATCCCGACTCGTCGCCATTTTCAACTGACCAAAAGTTATCACATATCTTCTCCACATGTAGGTACACGGAAGAAATATATGCAAAATCATCCAACTTTGTATTACGTTCTTAAATTTATACAGCAAACCCGAGAGAAAAATAAATCTCCCTCACCCCTCTAGAAGGGGTGCAGGTTCTTTCAGTGCGGCAAGCGTTCGACATGGTAGCACTATTATCTCATCCCCGCTAGATGAACGCTAGATGAACGTTGTCGCCTTAATTTAATACGAGATATATGTACTTCTCCTTGACCATGCTTAGTTTTCAACTATTAACACTTTTTGGCAATTTCCTTATATAATCGCTATTCGTGATAAGTTGTTGCGCATTCGTTCTCATGTCTTGCAGAATCCTTCGGGTCATGCACGTGTGTTGCGCCTGCGCTCTGATGCTGAGGGCCGCCTTCGCATGGAACTGGAGACAAATGCGCTCTTCCCCGGTCACTTCGTTCTGCGTCACCCCGAAATGCCAAAAACATTCTCATTACTACAACCACCACCTCACGTACCGTCTCCCTTCGCGCTCTCTCCCGTTGGAGGCCATCGAACGTCCGAAAAGGGCATTGTCCAGAAATGGAAGGCTACGAGTGCATTTAGTTTACAAGTACGTTCTTGATATTGGATTTATTTATTAATAAAAGAAATATCAATACAAATGTCAATTAAAGCAAACGAATTTTTTTAAAAAGCTATTAACAGTCCAGTATCTCAAAAACACTGTTATTACAGACACAAAAGCTTTCAGTGGTCAGAAAAAATCAGTTACCTCTAGTAACTAGTCATTTTAATGGGATAATGATCTCCATACAATAAAAATATTAATCATTCCTATTCACAGGACTATAGTGGTGAATATTGGTTGATCCTTATTCCTTGCTGGAACAATGTATCGGAACTACTTGACGCAGAGCTCGACGTACATTGCTTCCCATTCACTCCCTTGCGTATACAGCTGCTCGTGCGTTTTCGTCGTCAATCAGCACCCGCACCGCTGCGTCTTCGTCTCGCCACGCGGCTTGTGTTAACGAAGGCACCGCTGACATCATCTTTCCCTTCGCCTGCAGAGGAACAGGTATATTCAGCTACAGGTATTGTACACCGGATAGAACACCAGCAAACGAACAATAGGGAACGTGCAATTCATCCCAGTTTGACCAATTCAAAGAACAGTCTCGAACGAGATTCAGTTACGTTCGTTTCACGCTCTTTCGCGTTCGATAGTATTCCTATCACCCTCGGTATTCACCGAATCATCTATCAGTATTCGTTTTTTGCTGTAGATCGCTGTTCGTGTCGAAATGATGTTAGTTCATTTTTATAATGTCGAATTTCATAATGTTAGTTCATTTTGGTGTAATATTATTATTAAGTCAAACTCTGTGAATAGTGAAACGTCGTACTTTTCTTCTTAACTTACCTTCATCTACTCCACGTACCTTAACTACGCATTTTTTCAACTTCCCTCGTTTGTTTCACCTGTTCTCTGTTCTAAATCATAATATTTTAAATAACACCATATTTTTCAGAATGCCAAATAAACCTGTGCAAAAAAATGATAAAAGGCATGGGTTCATCAAGAATGCACTAATGGTGAATTTCTACAAATTTGTAAAACCTGTTTGTCTGATTAAGATTTTTAAGATAAACACTAACATTTTATTCCTTAAAAATTATTATTTCTTGTACACATACGTAAATATTATATTTACCTACTAAAGGTATTATGAACTACTAAATGTATATTTCAGTGTGATATTAACATATGATAAATTAAATAATCATTTTGTGAACCAAGCACAGTGTATTGATAGCTCGTTAAAAGAAACAGTTCTAAATAATCCGCATAATCAAGATCGTACCATAAGGGATTCTTTTTATTTGTCCTCTGTTAATTAATATGATACTCTGAAATTAATAATGAGTATTAAATCTAACGTCGCGGGATCTAATAACCTAAATGCAAAAACAATAAAAATAAGTTGCGAGTTTGCTCGTCCGGCAGTAACAGAAATCATTAAGTGGTGCTTTCCCCACAGCATGGAAAATTGCTTTTGTACATTCAATTCCTAAAACAACACAACCTAAGCGAATGAAAATCCGAATGAAAATCGTCCTATTAGCATTTTACCCGCTCCCTCAAAAGTACATGAAAAAAAAATTGCCCGCAAGCAAATAGAAGACTTTCTTTTATCTAATAATATAATTAATAAATGAATGAATGAATGTCATTCGAGTTTTCGAAGAGGTAAAAGCACTGGGACAGCCCTATTAAGTGTTATCGAAGATGCTCGTAATGCAACTGATTCAGGAAAAATTACTTTTTTAGTTGTTCTCGGCTTTAGCAAAGCCATCGATTCGGTCGATCATGATATTCTTCTCACTGGATTTGCAATGCCGACTGTAAATTGCTTCCCGGAATATTTAACAAATCGTAAACAAATAGTCGTAACTAATAATAAAAAATCGGTAACCCTTCAGACAAAAAGAGGTGTAGCTCAAGGGAGCGTTCCCGGCCTTTTCTGTTGCATGCGAATGATGTCGACAAGTCTCTTAGGTACAGTAGATTTCAAATGTATGCTGATGATTTACATGTAAGCGACACTCCAACTAACATAAGATCAGTCACTGAACGCATAAATACAGATCTGGAATCGCTACATACTTGGACTACATCGTTGGGTCTTCTCTTAAATTCCTCTAAATCACAATGTATTCTCCTTGGTTCAAGGCAATCTATCAAAAAATTTACAAACTCTCATATACCTGACATCATAGTGAACCAAACATGGAGTAATAGTGTAAAAAATTTAGGCATCGATATTGACAGCTCACTTAGCTGGCAAAACCAAATTCATAAAATATGTCGGAACGTGTACTCTTCGATTCCTTCAATGAAACGTTTACGTGATATTTTACCAACTCCTATACGAGAAACCCTTATCAAATCCCTAGTGTTGCCTCATTTTGACTACTGTGACTTCTTGCTCACATGTAACGGGAAAATTAGAAATAGCACAAAATACATGCATTGGTTTTATTTTCGACTTAAGAAAGTATGATCATGTTACAGAATTATTTGACAAATCCGGTATCAACGCTCGTTCCATATATTACTCCTTCTGTATAAGATCCTCAATAGCGACCATTAAAAAAACTTAGCTGAACGTTTCCAGTTTTTGAAATTAAAACGCGCGCGAGACTCATGCCTTCTCACGATCCCAAAACATAAAACAACCTTTTTCAGTAAATCATTTACAGTAACAGTCAGAGCATGGAACAAGTTACCAACTCAAATTACATCTCTTCCTTCATTCCCGTCATATAAGCGACATCTTTTCCATGTGGTTGCAACTAAAGTCACTTTAGTCACTTTACAATACACTTCCCTCCTCTTTACACTTCTTACCCCCTCTTCCTCCTCACTCATTTCCTGTCTCTAATGCTTCTTTCACTTCTCCATCTTCCACATTCTTCTCTTACCAATTTCCATAATCCATCTAGCCTGTTTAATGCTTATGTTTTATGTAAAATGTATTTATGTACTATGTAAAAATAGTGAAAATTTCAAATTGGCTCAGCGTAAAATTGTATTTTCTTTCACACAGTGTTCAATTTGTAAATAGATATTTTTTATGAATTAACAATAAGTTATACATATTATTATGTTGGATTTATCATTAGAATAAATCATTTTTATCTCTTTTAGTACACAAATTTTACATTTTAAAATATATTTATTTTTCAGTCTAGTTGTACAGTATTTTCTTCTCATTTTTGTGTTTAATTAATTTGCACTATGATATTTCTTTTATTTCTTGAACTCTAAAATTCATTCGTTCATAGAAATTAAAATTATCTTTATATTTATGTTTTTAATAGCGTTATGTTAAAATATTTTTATGAAGTTTAAATTGTAAATTTTCCTATATATGTATCATATTATTATGGTAATTGTTATATTGTAACAAACTGTTCGGCCCTTAGCCGCCATCCTGATTGAGAGTTTTCCTGGGTTTTTCCTCAATCGCTTAAGGTTTTCCGGGATGGTCCCTTGCTCTTCTTTCCCAGATTTAAATGTAAACGTTTCACCTTCCTAATTTTTCTACTTCTGTATAAATTGTATTTTTTCTTACTTTGTCAGACGGTAGAGATGACCCTATGGTCTGAGTCTCGCCACTAAATAAATGTCGAGAAAATATTTTTTTTTCTTTTGAGGGGGAAACCCTTTATGGGTACCGGTGAAACCGGTGATGTTGGACTCCCAGGCATGGTCTACCAACTGAAACCGTAACCACTACATCTTAGGCCACATCATCCTCCAAGCAAAAACTGTCGTTCACGCGGAGGATTGACTGGTAGAGAGTGCTCACTCACTTTCTATTTGGTTACTTCCTTTCTTCTTTAGGACTTGCACAATCAAATTTCCCCACTTTTCTGGTAAATGTAGCATTGTTACCGTAGTATTTTCCGGGGACAATACTAGCTGCAGTTTGTTATTGCATCTTGTTCTTTCTTCCTCCCATTCTTTACACTGGTATGGGGTGTGTATGTCATCGGCAGCCTCTCTGTGGCATTAGTCACAAGTTGGGCGTCAGCAATCTTGTGTTTGTGTAGATAACTCTTAAAACAACCATTGCCAGTGAAGGCTCGCGTTAGTTAGTAGTTCATATTCCCATGCCTCCTGCTACTTCATTTTTGGATGTTAGAGAACAGCCTGTATGTCCATTTTCCCTTAATGTCTTCGTCCCATCTTGCCTACCATTCCGCAATCAGCAGGCTCCTAGAATGTGCTTTGATATCCTTTATTTGTTTGGAAGTCGGCTGGAGAGTCCCCTTCAGGGCAAAATATATCCTTTTCCATTCCTGCGCTAGTAAATCAATTGGGGAAATGCTAGCCAGTACCAAGACCGCACTGTCAGACACAGTTCAATACGCAGAGGCCACTCTCATGGTCATTCTTCGCACCTGGGCGAACTTTGCACCTGAGCTCCTTCTCGCATCTTGCTTTGCTAGTTTTAATCTCTCTTTGGAACCTTTTACGAGATATTTTATATTGCTCCCTAAGATAGGTATGTGTTCCGGTTACTCTTCTTGCCTTTGTGCAATTCTCACGCTATTTCCGGCGTCCACCAGTAGACCTAAGGTTTACTCCCGGGCCTCTACGACTAGGCATCGAGGCATCGCACGCTGCATCCACTATTCCTTTGGTTTCGTTGGCTATTTTATCAATTGGTTCTAATATTTTCGTCTAACCTAAATTCTTCACCAGCCTATGTTCCTCCCGGGTCTCTTTAGCCTTTAAGCTTCTTGGCGTTCCACAGTGCCCTGGATTTATTTTTCCACACATCGGACTGGTGTCCCTGTTTTATTTCGACGGAGAACTCATGTACCCATGTTTTGCGGATCCAATAGTTAAGTCCAATAGAGATGGCATCGCTTCGATGGAAGGTGTATTTATCCTCGGTGTTGAGAATAACAAGGTCGTTTCTTGCGACACAATCGCAGACTGTGGATCCTTTCTTGTCAGATCTGGTTTCTCCACATTCTGGAGACTTACTGTTAAAGCCACCCGCTATCAATACTCCGCCTTTTGCCGATTTCAGGTTTAATTCGAGCTGGTCGGTTTTCCTCTCAAAGGTGGTCGTTCGAAGAGAAGTAACAACTGTAGATTTACTTCTACCAAGACGAACCCACGCGTAGTCCTTTTGAACGCTTGTACCCCAAGGTTCTTGTTCTGCATTATAATACCCGTTCTTCTTGTAGAGTCCTGACACCACGTAACCTCATCTATTGAATCGTGCTGTTCGCTAATTATTAACACATCCTTTTTTCTTTCTACGGCAAGCTGATTTAGAAGTTCTTGCGTCTGTTTGCTATTCGTCAGGTTAATCTGTAGGAAGTTGAGCATGCTTGGGCCCCTTTTTTTAATAGCAGCAGTGAAAGAAGCACATCGGTTGCCGCCCAACAGATGATTATCATTCCTGTTCTTCTTCCTGCAGACAATGCAATGAGCTTCACCTCTGCAGTCCTTAGCCACATGCCTTTTACCACATTTATAACAGGTGTTACTCCTGTTTGGGCCCCTACATATGGATGAGATGTGATCGAAGTCAAAACATTTATAACACCTTGTTGTTATCTGCTTTTTACCCTAATCCGGCAGTTAGTCCATCCGATTCTTATTTTACCAGCCATCTCTAGCTTGCTTTCTTGCTCCGCTGGCAACAAAATTGTCGCTTTTGCATTTCCGTATACTTGCCGCACTCTGCAGGATCCAAGCATCTCTTCTGTCTCTGCATTTATTGTCTGCGCAATGATGCTTTCCAGGATCTTACCAGCTGTTCCATGGGCTGCCATTTCTCCATTAAGAGTCCAATATTAGACACTTCTACATCCTTGCCTAGTTCTCCTACTGGACTCTCGTGAGATGACACTGGGATTCCCGGAAGCAATTTCTCCAGTGCCCGGTTTCCAGATTCCATCCAGAATGCCGAAGGGTCTCTCTTAGAAGTAGCACTCTCTTTCTGCACTTGCGTCCTCCCTAGATTATTCTTATTATTTATTTCATTTAGTTCTCTCAACTTGTGTTGGTCTTTCTCTCAGCAGTGGATTATTAAATCAAGTTCTGCTGGGAGGAAGAATATATTTCAGGTCCAAGAACTTTCTGGTAATGTCGGCTGAGGACAGAAGGACGCTGTGTTGCAATCTACTTATTATATTAGTTGATTTCGAGTTTTTTTAATGGAATCGACTAGGGATTGGGGTACTAGTCCTAGGGTAAATAAAATGATAAGCACTATGATCACTTCTTGAACATTCCAGAGATTTTTTTACTTCAAAGGCTAGTTGTTGGAATTTTGATGTTTTGTCGTTTCTTTCTAGATTGTTGTAATTTACGACAGCAAAATCGATAAGATACACTTTTGATTCTTTTCATTTCCAAAGGATGATATCATGTCTGTTGTGAATTGTTGTTGGGCCAGTGAGAATACCTCTGTCCCAATACAAAATATTTGACTTCAAATCGTCTTACAGGACTGGTTGAGGTTGATGCTGATGGTCTGGTGGTATGAGATTCTTGATGCAGTTCAGTGATTTTGCAATTTCCAGGTGAATAATATTTCCCATGTTGTCGTGTCTAGTTTTGTAATCATTTTGGGCCAACTGTATACAACCACCAATGATATGCTCGAGAGTTCTTTGGTTTGGTTGCATCGGCGATATGAATTTGTAATTCCGGTTTCTTTCAGGATTATTTTCCTGTAGTTTCTGGTTGGTGTGACTCCGTCTTGCATTGATACTATGAAGCCTTTTGTTTCTTGGAATAATTTTCCGTTCATTAACGACTTAACTGATTCTAATTTATTTATTTTGCTGTTGGTCAGCTGGCTGGGGTAGTTCCCGTGTATTGTTTTATCTTGCCAGGTTGTCATTCTATTTTTTTTTGTATTGGTTGGGGTAGAGGCTCATTCAGGTGAAAGTGTGTATAGTTTTTATCACTGGTTGTAATTGCTTGGTGTAGTGATGAGGTATACGTTTTGTTCCGGAAAAACTTATTGAGGATGTATTTTTGTCTTTCATGAAGGTTTTTCATTGGTATGATGCCTCTTCCGCACTGGTTATGTGGGATGAACATTCGTTCTAATGCTGATTTAGGATGGTGTTTGTTGTTGCTTAACAATCTTGGTTCTGATTTTCCTCTCTAAATTTTCCAGATCTGTAGTTGATCATTTTACTACCCCAAAGATGACTAATGAGTTTATATTATTATTATTATTATGTTATTATTATTATTATTATTATTATTATTATTATTATTATGTACTAAATGTAGAGCTCTAATGACCTTGGCGTTGACGAGTCATAAAGCCCCAAGAAAAAAATGTACTAAATGTATTATGAAAAAGAGTGAACATCAAAAGACACTTCTTTTATACCTAACATCTTATTTTGTATCCTAAAGGATGTCAATATATATTTTATATAACTACATAATTTTTAAAACTTTAAGTATTTCGGAACTGATTGCCTCGACACTTTTTGTAAATAAGGTATGGTTGAGAATTGTTCGGATTCCTAGAATTAAGAAAATTTGCATTAATAATTTAAGAAGAGACAAAAACTGTCTGCTATTTTCGTAGATCTGAAAAAACAATGTAATCATTATGGTTATATATTTCCCCAGGATTTTTCTTCAAATCGCTTCAAAAAACATTAACTTTAAAACCTTCTCTTAAGGTGTGTTAATTCCTGTTCAAATTACCTCGTCACTAGAGGAGTTAAAACAGGTGACTTGTTTGCTCAAAATAACTTTTCTTACTTACATCTAACTAGTTTACATTGTTTTAAAATTCAAACTAAAGGAATAAAAAATATGCTGTTTAATAATATAAACTTCACGGTCTTAGCTCTCAAACTCAACTTTCCAATTAAAAATCTTCAAAAAATATCGCAGTAGTAAACAAACCACATATCAATATAACTAAGTCAGAATAAAATTATACAGAAAAAGTAACAGATGCATAGTTATAAAAATAACATTAAACAGATGAATATGTAAAAAAATATATAACCTCACAAGAAGTATACTGCCTAAATTCATATCAGCTAATTCAAACACAGATTGCAGAATGTATAATCTTCCACCCTGAACTCTTTGCATTTGCCTCATAGGCTGATCTAAATAAGGTGTCTCTTTTCTTTCGTAAAAACTTTTCGTTGTATCTTCAAAACAGTGCGATGTACTGAAATGCTGTTTACCAATCTGTACGCGCAATTTAATGTACAATTAATATGTTTATATTCATTTTTTCAAAATTTTTGATTTTTAAGAAACCCGAAGTGGAGCGCGGTGTGTAAATGAAGTCGTAATGGGCTGTCCAGAAATAGGTTTCTATTCCCAATACATTCAAAGTACATTCTCTTCTTTGGTTTGATTTATTTTTGTATTTGTTATTGAGTTATCTCATGAACAAAAATCGTTAAACACATACACATACTCATATGACATTGGATATCACAAAATTATGAAAATTGACTCTCCTGGAGCCAATTCGTATAGATCTGAAGAGACCCCGATTTTTTTTCGACCGATTACATACTTCCTTATACATGCTGTATAACTGGAAAGTAAAAAGAAATGGTAATTGAAAATTTTGTGTCAATCCACCTGTCTCCCCTACAGTCTGCAACACCGAGAAGTGCATGGGTGTCATTTATCCCCAGCCCCCCGAAAATGACCGTCAAGAGTTCTCCATTTGTGGATAAACAACATTTTATAATACCAAATCATTCAAAATTGAAAAGGTGTCATCGGTATAGTTAGTTATGTTTTCAGCCCAGAGGAAAATTCCAGAGTGGATCAGTTATTTTTGATAGTCCATTGTCGATAAATAATTGTTGATAACTTTTTGTTAATTCTAGAATAAGAGTAACTGAAATTGTTGATTTGCTTTTACGTTTAAAAACTCTCCTCTAGTCTACCCTCCGTAAATACCTATGGCACTTTCGAGACCTATGTGAGTTTGACTTGGACAGTTTTTTCCTTTAATTTTTCCCTTTTATCTTTATTTTCTTTTGATTCCGCCTGATATTTTCTTATATTTTGTCACTGTTTCTGTTTTCTTTCCGAAATAACTTTAAAGCCGAATGAATTTTATTTATTCAGAGAGAAATATTATAATTGTTCAAGAAAAACTTCTGACCAACAACTCTCCTGTAAGATTTATTAATAACCATTAAAAAGAGAATTGTATCATAAAGAATAATATTGGAGAATCACAACAAAGTTCATGCTGCATTTCTGTACAAACAAAATATTTCAGATTAGATTTTTTTCGGAAATTATTTCTTTTAATTATTTCGGAAACGTAGAAATAAAGGCAAAATGTAAGAAAATATTAGGCGGAATCTTAACAAAAGAGAATGATGAAAGGGCAAAATCAGATGAAAAATTTAGTTTATAAAATAAATTGTGAGAATTGCCCAACGAGTTACATAGGTCAGACTAAACGATGTCTTAAGATTAGAATTAGTGAGCATAGGAGGAATGTATACAAGAATGACTAAAGTAGTGTAATAGTTGTTCATTGTATTAATGGAGATTATAAATTGAAACGGGAGAATATGGAAATAATGGATAAAGAAGCAAATTTTAAAAAATAACACACCATGATGTAAATACGCATGTTGTATATTAGAACATGTTGTAAAAAATAAAACAAACACATGTTGTAGAAAAAACGTTTTATATAAAAACAACTCCAAACAGTACAAATTTACACACAGATACGGAGAAGTTATCTAATGTTCATAAATTATGCAGATTTTTTGTTAATGTATATTCTATACAATTATTTTCTTTTTTGTCATGTAATTATGTATTTAAGTTGTGAATGTCAATTAGCCTGACGAAGACTCGAACAAAAGTTGAAATAGTGAGAAAATGTAAGTAAAAATCGTCAACGAAAAAGGACGTAAAGTTAAATTAATGAATAGTCGTAAATAACTAATTCCCTAATGTTTCCTAACAATTAATTTTCTTTTTCTTTCTGTTCCTCGGTGAAAACGCCATTTATCATCACATTTTCCAAATTTTCTGTATCGAAATATTTTTTGTTTTAACTCTATCCTGGTAAAAATGGTAACGTAAACCCCATATCCCTATATTAATTTAGATAGATTAATATTAATATAAAGAAGAATATATGGGGTTTCCCTTAATAAGACACTAAGGAATCCCCCCATCCGTGTCCTTCACATTTTTTATTTTTGATCTTATATTTCCTTAACCTCAAGAAATATTTTACTCTTACATGTCTTCCACTTTGATACCTCGTTCTCATGTGATTTCTTGTAGGATCGTGATGGAGCGTTTTCACGCGAAGATACTGTGTTTGCGTGTGTTCAATTGTTACCCATCTCATCAACGCAACCGCCGCCACCGGCGCTGCGTTTACGCATTGAAACAGTTGTGTTATGTGCAGCGTCCATCCATCAGCCAGCGATCGTCAACTGTGCACCGTCTCCCCAGTCTCTCTATTCTCCTACAGTCAACCTAGTACTGCTGGTAAGATATTTCGCCCAATGGATCTTTTGAAATACGAAGACAAAGAATAAAACTTCATACCTTGTATTAATGGTTTTCATTTTCATAAATAACGTGAATCATCTACATCAATTTTGTATTGTTTGAACGAATTCTCCCAGTTCTCCGAAGTGTTTGATGTTGTGCGCAATCTGGTCTGCCTTAAACATTTACTTTTTAAAGCGATGTCACCTGATGTCGGGCAACAAAATCAATGTCAAATCACATCAACTAACGCATTAAGTTCCAAACGAACCTATCATGATGCGAAATGAAACTATGTCGCTCCTTAAATTACTTAAACTACGGATAATTATAATTGCGGAGGGCCAAAATATTTCAAGGCATAGTTCCATTCAAAACCGCATGTCAAACGTTTTGAAAATATACGTAATCGTTCTCAAGCGATGCCAAAAGTCACAAGCGTTTTAGATCCTAAAGGTAATATTTTCAATGTTTATAGAAGAAATTTCAGATATGATTCGTTACGACAAAACAGATTCATTTAGATATAATCCAACGAATCTGTTCCTCCGTCTGAACACAGCAAATCTGCGTCTCAAACAATGGGTAAATCACATGTCTACAAAGTCTACTAGATGGTTGTGTCGCGCATACAGCACGAAACGGTAATACTGCATGCGGTAATCGACTACTTCTTGTAAATCGTGGCGTATTGTGATACAAGTTTGAAATTTAGCACAATTAATCTTTGGACTAATTTAATCGATAGAACCTGCAGGACACTCGAAATATCGGATTGTTCACCCCTTTAGGGATGATGTTTCGAAATATAATTAAATAAATAATTAAAAACTTACGACCTTTTGTGGAGGAAAATATTATTCAAGCACCAAAAAAGTATTATTTCTTGGTGTTGTTTAAGCACTGGCATTGAAAACTTTTCTGCAACGAAAAATGGGTATTACAGAACAGGGTTGTTCAGAATCAGAAATCATTCTTTGGAATAAAAGAATAAGAGCATGTTAAAATAATTCAATATTTCACTCAGCAAAAATAACGAATAAAAATGTATTTTTTTATTTGATGAACATTGATTCACGAGAGACAAGTTATTCTTTTATTTTAAGAAAACAAGTAACGAATACAAATTTATTCTTTTATTCGACTATCTTGAATGACGAATAAAAAGTAATTCTTTTACCTGACAAAATTACTTGTAATAACGAATAAAAAGTTACTCTTGCTTGACGTACAATTTATAAGTTATTCTCTAATCGTGCTACCGTCGAGAATGAATTATTTTTAGTAATAAAAAACGAAACTTTTCCTTTTCTGGTTTATTTTTGTTCGTGGTACAATTAGTATCAAATCATTAGAATCAAATTAATCGTATGAGAATGGTGATCATTCTGACTAAGGAGTGTGCAATTCTTTTGTCACTAGTTTTTCTTGGTCATTCATCGAACATAAAGTATATTTTCGAATTGAAACTTAGGAAATTGATCGAGAAAATGCCGAGAGTAACCTATGAAGTAATTTGTAAATGAAGAATTTAGTTAAGAAGTTAATTCAAAAAAGTTTTAATGTATCCATTATAATAAGAAAATTTTTTTGCCTTCATTACACATAAATAAGCTAAAAATTAAAACAAATCCATTTGCTCCCTAACTATGAAGAATGTAATGAAGAAAATTTCCTACATTAATTTAAAGAATACATTTCAAAATTAAGAAGAAAAGGATCTCCCTTATATACATAAAATATTTTTCAATTACTGCTGAAGTGTCGTTGTCATACCCTGGTCTACCTGGTTTTATTTCACCTTTTACCTCACAAGTGTTTTTTTTGTCTCATTTTAATATAAACTTGAGGGGAGGAGAATTTCCCATTATTTTATTTTAGGTCAAATAATCAACCGAACATTGATAATAACCTATTTTATGCACTTTAATTTGTAACGATTGCAATTATAAAGTTAGGTATACATATCGGTAAAGAGTAGGGTAGTGTGCAAGGAGAGTCCGTGGACGGTAGTGATTCTAAACTATACAGAAGTGAGAGTACTTGTTCTTGATAGATACATCCCCATTATAGGGTAGTATAATTTTGTTCTGGGGAATATGTATTGCCAATATTTTACGGATATAAAGGAAAGAATGGATATAATTGAGAAAATCGTGAAAGAAATGAAGAGGACGAGGTGATTTGTATGGTATGTATCGATACGAATGTGTGATAGGGTGACGAATAAACGAACACGGGCACTAGAAACAAATATTGGACAATGATTTGCAGCTAACAAATATAAATAGACAAAAAATTTATGGTCACTTGATAAATCTGTAATAGATTTAAAAATAACGTAAAAATGCGAGATTTTTAGATAGAATGGTGAAAGTTTGGAAACGAAGTAAGTAGAAACCGTGCGGGGATACAGTTTAGTGTGAAAGAGAAAGGAAAAAATCGAAAAATCGAAGATGGCATGACGGATGAGCGAAGAATAATAAGAGTTGTTTGATTAAATAAATATGGGAGGAAAGAAGAAATAGAGATGAGGTTACGAAGATGGTAGAGATAGAGAATATGGAGGAATCTATACTTGAAATTCAACTCAATTTACTTAGGGAAAGCAGAGAGTGCGAGGTGAAAACAAACGAGGGGAAGCGGACGGATATGATGTAAGGGGTTCCTAAGGGTAAGAGTAATAAGTGGCGAAGGAAATTATCGAAGAGGAGACAGAAAAGGATGGATGAGGCAGAAGTGTTCAGAAGATACATAGATAAACAGAGAGTTTAAGATAGACGTGAAAGAGGCGAAAAAGAAGTGTTGGAAAAAATTTAAAATGAAAAGCATGTTGGAAACTCCGATTCAAATAAGCAGCGAATATGGCGAGAAGGATGGAGATATGGAGTAAAAATATGAACAAGGGAAGACATCTGTGAACATGGAAGAGATAGGAGATAGATAGAATACTGAGAATCTTACATGGAGATGACGTAGATGAGGACAGTGAGGAAGTGAGCTATGGAAGAGATGATGAAGGAAGAGAAAACTGGATGATCCTGAGTGAATTGAGGAAATTGGTGAAGGTACTAAGAGAAAAAAGGTACCAAACAAAGATGGTATAACCAAAGCATTGCTAAGATTACTATAGACTTTTATGAGGATTGCTGGTAGAAGTAATATAATGTTTGTACAAAAGGGATATCTTCCAGATGTATGTAAATTCTGAGAGTAATGTCATTAATGAAAGATATGACAAGAGACCCAAGCAAACCAGAGTCGTATGGACCAATATCCCTGGTGCCCTCCCAGAGGAAGATATTTAATAAATAAATCACAAATAGGCTAATGGATTATATGGAACTTTAAGGAAAGTTGGATAATATACATTATGTATTGAGAAAGAGACTGGTACAGAAGATGTTATTCTTCGACTGTTACATGATCTGAAACCACGAAGGAGAATATAATATTTATGGAAATGAGAAGAGCATTCGATAATGCATAACGAATTGTTTGTAATATATTGGACGTAATATATTACAAACAATGAGGAATATACAACAGACATCATTACACCTCAAAACGATCTGTAGTTTGCACACCATGCCTCCTAGACATGTCTTTTCTCAAAATACCAATAGAATTCAACTACGTTCGATGATATGCTGACATGTAACAAAATGGTAGGTCAACTCATACTAGAATAGAAAAAAGTTCACCTTTGACACATGCACCTTATACGATAATTAATGTTTTACGAAATCATTGCATAGTGAATTTTTTTAGTCCATGAGTGAATTTCTTCTTCAGTTCGAACCTCATTTTTCAAGTTTTTCTTGTTGTTCAAATATGTAAAGGTTGAGTCGGAATGTTACGTCATTTCAAGAGATTTGGTAAGGGAATGGGTTCAAACGATAGTGTTTTTCAAAACTTTAATACGCTTTCATATATAACACATTCAATATATATTATGTATAGTAAATGTTTTGTTCACGTTTTTAACGACAGTTACTAATTTTTGGTGAGGGAGGTAACTTGAACCAAATTTTCTATTTTTCATTTATAAACTGAAATAACCATGGAACAATTTTTATCGAGAAAGAAAAAAATGAAAATGCGAGGTTGGAAAATATGTTAATTTTTCATCATTTTACATTCGTAGTGCATAATTTTACAACATACCAGGCAAATTTTATTCTGTTTCTTTTCCAACATATTCTAAATTTGAATTTTTTGAAAGAGGGAGGATTAAAATTAAATAATATATATTCGCATTCTTTGAAGTCTACAATGAATAAATATTCAAAACAGTCGTAAAATTCGCGCATTGGCAAGAGCGAAATTATGAAAGTACTTTTAGTGACGGAAAAAAAATTCTTCAAAATTGTGAAAGAGGGGAAACAACTTTTTATTATAGGCAAAAATTATGCTTTTATATGGTCAATTAGAAAATTTTAAAATAAAACATTCTAATTTTTTGGTTGTCGAACAAAAATTCAGTGTTTCATTGTTTTCTCTCTCCCGAATTTTATTGCCAGTCCAATCACATTACCATCCATTCCTACGCAAAATCCACAAAACTTTCAAAAGGAAGGGAATTTTAACAAAATTATATTACATCCTCATGTATGAAGTCCATAAAATAAGTAGTCAAATTTTGTCATTTGTGATTAAGCAGGGTTCTAGCAATGGACACGATTCGTTCAACATATATGAACATTACGGACATCAGTGGTATTTTGAACTAGAGGTGAAAAAACCATTGCAGATACTTTCTCATATACGCTTCTCCGTCTGTAGCATAGAGTGATAAAAATTTATGTTGTGAAAAGGTCATTTCTAGCGAGGTCTACTATATTTTTGTCGTCTTCCGGTGCTCTATTCATGCTCTTACGTCGCTAGATGAACTTATTACTGTCTCTTATTTGAAAGTAAAATAAATATTCAGAATATTATTTCAAAACATTTAGCGACATATCAGTCTTAGAAATGTCGTCAAAGTGTTATGTAAATGTAATTTTGTTGTAGAAAGATATTGATGTATTTTCCTATCTGCACTGCGTTTGCTGTACTTCTATGAAATAAATAAATAAATAAATTTATTGTCAAAAAACAGTACAAACTGCGTATGACCACGTGGAGGAAAAAAAACTAATTTACTCTCCGGAAGCAAGCAAGGGACCATCCCATCAATTCCGATCAAGGGCCCTAAGGCAGAGG